>VWZE01007414.1:1715397-1849622 GCA_013396675.1 Eubucco bourcierii | reverse complement strand
GAAGTTTCCCCCCCCCCCCCCCCACCTGAGAACTGATAAATTGTGGTGCATTTTTCCCTTAAGGACAGACTTGACATTTATCATTCCTTGTTCACATGTAACTAATAGGGAAGCAAAAGAGGAAAATAGAGTTTTAACTTAAGGTGTTTAAGAGTAAAAGAGGAGTAGTTTTATTAAAAGATATAAACTATGCCTGATTCCACTTTCTTTTTATGCAGTCGTTTGCACTTGGATAAAATGAACAGAAAATGTGGGCAGGTTAGAAAAGTCCTGGTTTACATCCGTGTCTAAATGATTGCACAGAGAAGCAAGGTGAAGGACTAGGTCTTTGTTGGTTTTCTGCCTTGGCTTTTTTTAATGGAAGCAAAATTAAGATGACTGTAAAAGGGAGAGAGAGAAATACAACAGCTGAAACCTCCTGACTCATGTGCTTAATCATAGTACACCTTTTTTTGTGCATCAGCACCTCTCAGGGCTGTGCAGAGCTCCAGGAATATCAGTTCTTTAACAACCTTTATACCACTACCAAAAGGTGTGAAAAAATAGGTTGAGTTTTAAAATTTGATATTCATGTTACAAAATCCATGCAGTTAAAAATGTGCAGTTTGTTTTAGATTTGAGTACAAAGAAGTATAAAATAGGGTGTCAGCCTTTCTTTTAAAAAAAAAAAAAAACCAAACAAAAACAACAATTGGGCAATGTGTTTGCCTTTTTTTCTGTTCCTGCCTCCAGATCTGACTCAAATGTTTGTGTAAGAAAGGCTTCACTTACAAAAGTGCAAAGTCAGGTCTTGGTGTGCTGCTCAGAAGTGGCATGGAGGGAGGAGGAGGAATTGCTGTGATACATAAGGTTGACATTTCCTGCCCATTTCCTATATCTTGCCTGGCAGATCTAGTGACTGAAGCATAAGGAAACCAGGTACAGTTTCTCTGTAGTCCCCACAAACAGCTTCAATAGAAAACAGACTCATTTTGAAGAACTGGAGCCCTCTTCCTCCAAAGCAACCACAGTGCTAGAATGAGGTATACTGGCCTGGGTATATCTGCCACACTACAGTGTGGTACCAGTGGCACTGGTGGGCTCTAGGAGGGACTCTACTGAAAATGTAATTCAGAAGAGAAACTGGAATGCTGTTAGAAACTTGGGAAGGGGTAACTTGTGAAGTGCATATCAGTGCTCATGACACATGTTGGAAATACTGTCAAGGAAGGACCAAAGCTAGGCTGGCAGGACCAGTGGTAAGAATGGAGGTGAGGGGTTGTGAGCCACGGTTAACACTTGGAAGTCCTCAAGTCAATCCGTTTGAAGAAGTTGTATTCCCTTCTACAAAGCAGGTTGCCTTAAAACAGAAAACAGCCTCTACGCTAATGTGAAATAAAATAGTTGCCCTCAACCATTTTTTAAGAGACTAATGTGTTTCACTCACCTCTGCATTTGCAGTTAGTGCTTCACAGCTGGAGTTCAGCAACTTCCACCTGAGGGGCTTTCATTTTTTGTAGAGGATAGTCATCTTACCCTGCCTGAGATGTCTCTGTTCACTGGCACTGAATAAGATAAGGGTGACACTCTGTCAGTGCAATTCAGTTTGAGATTTCTGACACTACCTGGGCATAGTGTCCTTGAGGTCCCAGCATGGTGGGCCACATGAGCATGGTGCTTACCTGCACTAATTAGTTCCAGAGCTAGCTCAGTTCAGCCTTGGCTTTGGGACATCTGAGCCCCAGGAAAACTCTGAAGTGATGAAGTGATCTGAAGCAGCTGTGTCCAAACAAAGTGAACCTCGCCTCTTTGTGCTAGGGTTAAACTGGTGTTCCTTCAATCCTCTGAACATCCTGAAACTCAAGGGTGGACACAACACTGTGTGTAGTGACGCACCAGAGCATCTCCAGCTAAACCAAACCTCTGGGCCCAGTTTGCAGAGTTCTGCTAACTCCTCAGTAATGCTGCATAGTGCCATCCGGACATGACAGTCGTTTCCTGATCGTTACAACAGTTATACCCTCACTAGACCATGCCACTGCGACTGAAAGAGGAAGTTCCTCCCATTCTTTTACCAAAAAGATTAAGAGCTACCCACAATCCAACTCTGTATTTTAGGAAATGTTGTAGTTCTTGCAGGTTTGCAAAGTTTGGTGTGAATGGTTATGTGTGGCTTTCCTGAGCAGTGACCCACCAGGAGCCACCATTCCTCCAGCCCCTTCTTCTCAAAGGTAGGCAGAGCATCCCTGTGCACACATCCAGAAACCACTGGACTCAGTGATATCTGTGAGAAGCTCATTAACAAAAAAAAAAAAAAAAAAAAAAAAAAAAAAAAAAAAGAGTTCTACCTCCACTTTCCACTGCTGGGAGAAAAGCACATTATTGGAATCAAAAACTTTTTGGGAAATAGTGTAATATTCTTCTGGGTAAGTTGAAATGTCATAACTAAAAGGCACAGTTTTTATTTGTCCAAAACTAGGTACTACATGTAGTTTAAGTGTTCTGACCTTTCAAGAATGTGTTTGCTCAACTCCAGGCATCGTGTTAGAAAATGGAAGGATAATGTATTGTTGATGTCCAAAAGTATGCAGAGTTTTCCTGTAATATCATTATTTCTTAGAAAAGACCAAGTCTTTCAACGTGTGATTTTCAGGTGAGGAACCCTTAATAGGATGAGTACCATGGCCCAGAATGTCAGCCTCACATCCTGAGTGGAGGAGAAGCCTCTGCTCACTTATAAAAGTTAGTCTTTAAGAAAGAACTCAGAAAAAAAACTTTTTTTCTTCTTAACCTGATGCTCATGTTGCATAATGCAAAGGCTTTGAATGCATAACTGATGTTCTTGATTGAATATGTTCAATGCTTGAAAGGAAGAAATAGCTCTGCCCAAGAAAAGAGAAGGAAAATCACGGCTGTGTGTTGTAGACATAATGAACAATATGTGCTGCTGCTTGGCCACTGCCTCTTGTGCATCTCAGCCTTGGTTTGATGGTGCTGCAGAGCCAAGCAACAGCATTAGTTCTGTCCCTGATGCTGTTTCCTCAGTTCTCACAACTCCCAGATGTATGGCAAGAGCTCTGGTAGGGTAGAGGAAGGTAATGAACGCACTTGGTTAGGAAAGTCCCATTAGCATTGAAAGAGTTTTAATAACAGAGTGTTTGATAGCACTACTGTCACAGTGAGAGAAGGTAAGTGTAAATGGGGAAATGAAGAGCCCATTTGTGAAGCACTCACAAGGTCTAAGGTTTTCTAAGGGCTTTCAGGTTATCTTGTCCCTTTGAAATTAAATTGGTGACAAGTGTCTAGACTCATCTGCAAACCTCAGCTAAGGCACTTAATGAAAGAAATAGTTCCTTTACATTATTCCCTTTGCCATTAGCAGGATGTATGGGATTACAGTCAGTACTTCCTCAGTAAATCAAGATATTGGAGGCTATTGCCTCCATATGCAGCTCCAGCTCAGTGTGGAACGTGTTTCAGATTTGAAGCTTCAAAGGTCAATCATCTGTTTAATACTGCCATTGCCATGATGAGCTGCTTCTCTCTTTGTGGTAAACCTGTAGTTTTGAAATACCTCATACAGACAACTCTAAAAACGTTTCCTATGCACTCAGATCTGACCCAGCTGCTACAGCTGAAGGTTGGAACTGGTGCTGCTGGTGTCATTTTCCAAAGTCGCTCTAGGGAATGAAAGAGGATGCTTGGAGTAATGCCCTAACAATCCAGGAGGCTTCTGCAAAGTAGCCCCACTGCAGTCAGCAGTAAGTTTGAAGCTCTTTTTTTACCCCCAGCAGCACATCACCTTCCTAGAGTTTTACAGAGACCACATAAAGTATTCCCGAAGCGAGCAGCATGCTTCATTCTGTGTGTTCAAAACTACCTCCTCTGTTATGACAGATAACTGCAGTCTGGCTATGAAATCTGTAACAGGGATTGGTAACCCTCCAGGATGATACTTGGCACTCAAGAGCTAACACATGTTTTTGTTACATGAGCATGAGTCTAATAAAATGGCTCGCTGGTTTAATATGCCTCTTTGTGAAAACAAGATGCAGTTGGATTTAGAAATTGCCATGATTTGGCAAGTTCAATTATTAACTTCTCTTGCAGGGTTAAGCTTTGACCAGAAGTTTGCCATGAACCCATGGGCACATCCTGCTAGGGAACAACAAGCAGAAATCCTTCACTGTCCTCCTTGATTTATCTGCACAGTGCAAACTTGGAGTGTGGAGCTGTATTTTCCCCAGAGGAAGTCAGAGCAAGCTCCATCACCACTGCAAAGCAGAACGCTCTCATGTTTTAATGTTTTAGTACATTATGACAGAGTCCTGCTCTGCTCAGGACGGTGCATCTGAGAGAACTCTGGCAGGTCTTAAACTGACCTCTTGTCTAGTCTGCTGTCACCGTATTTTGGGAGAAAAGTTGAATGTGGTGAAGAGCCTGAGCTATGTTAGCTATGCAGTGTCCTGTGGGATTGTTTGTGAACACAGCAGCTAAAGATAGGAATGCACCATAGAGATGCTAAAAATACTGTCCAACTCTACGGTGGTTGTTTAGCATTTGGAGTGCTATAGTTGGCCTTACACAGACAAAGGGAAGATGCAGTTTTGCAATTTGAATATGCAGATGAAACCCTGATCTTGCAAATGTGCAATCATATGCTCGAATCTAAAAAGACCACTTGTATTCCTGAAGTTGAGCACTGGCAGGATTAAGAGTTTAATCAGTCAAATATGGTGTCATCAGAAGTCAGGGTGATTGCATGTCAATGTGGAGACTTCACTGCAATAAACACCCGAAAGGAATCACATTGTGTGATTAAGATCAGATTTTTCATTCCACATGTTGATACTTTGGAACCATGTTGACTGATAAATCATCTCTTATTAACACAGGAGGCTGCAAACAGTTTCTTCTTTACATTTGTATGCGTGATCTAGTAAACAGTATTTTAATATCGGTGAGAACGCATGCTATGCTTCACGGCTTTCAACTCTGTGACCCTTAAAGGCAGAACAAAGGCTTAGAAATTAGAGTTTACATAAAACTGAGAAGTGTAGAAAGCTCAAAAGGCTGCGTAATTCACTTCTGCAGCAAGAACACCATTTTCTCTAACATTGTTTGCACAAGTCAGCATTTATGTTGTCAATTTGCAGTGATGAACGTGTGATTAACATCGCTTCCAGAACAGAGGGAACTGGTGTCTACAGCAAGTTGGGAGGGTCTCTGGTTAAAAGGCGAGTAACTTAAGGGCTGCATTTTCTGCTGGAGATAATTTCCCCAAATGCTGTGTACTTTTAATTCACTCTTTCAGTTAATAATAATGAAAGAGCGGAGTGAAATCCCATCCCTGCTGAAGTCAGTGTCCTAAAATATTTATTCCTCTGAGGCCAAGATTTCAAGGGCTTTATACAGGATGGAGGCTTCAGGGGTGGGGTGATGGTCTGTGTTTGGGTTTAAGTCTTTAGTACCACTGTTTTGCAGAGTCGCTTTGAAGATCCTTGTGTAAGTAGCAGACACTGTTCAAAGAATGTGTGTTGTAGGAGCCAGAGCTGCATGCTGGTCTGGGCATCTGACTGCTCCAGGAGGAAGGAAACCTACAAATAGTGTTACCAGTGAACCGTGCTCCTGTTGCACTTAACGGGCACTCAGAATAGTGAAGTTGCTGTGTAAGTAAAGAGAGAAGTGCTGGGAAAAAATGTAGTAGTCAGGAACAAATTAAGTATTCACCACTGGACTGTTCTGCTCTCTTCTGCTTTACAAAACATTTCTACTTCTGTATAGAATCATAGAATCATAGAATGGTAAGGTTGGAAGGGACCTCAAGGATCATCTGGTTCCAACCCCCTGCCATAGGCAAGGACACCTCCCACTAGTACAGGTTACTCAAGGCCTCGTCCAACCTGGCCTTGAACACCCCCAGGGAGGAAGCAACCATAACCTCCCTAGATGATTTTGAACTGTTGGTTACTTGTACCAAATTCAAAATACACAGAGATCTCAAGACAGTTATCACAGAGCAGGACATGGAGAAAAACTCTCTACACCCATGTTTGGTTGAAAGTCTCACTAGATTCATGATTTTTTTACTTACAAGTGAGGCTTGGTTTTATGGTTCTGTATTAATCAATCCCCTAATTATTGTTTCACTTTTTGAAAGGCAGAGGAACATGCAGGAGGCTCACGAAGGCCCTGAATGAGTCTGTAGGAACTGCTGAGATGTTTCTTTTCCTTGCCCATTTGTTCCATCCTTCTCAGAGTTGTGCTCCAGTTTCTGATACCACTTAGGAGAATCTCCAAACTGCTCTTTGAAATGTTTTGTCCCCTACCAAGCCTGGAGAAAAGCTGTGGATGCAGTAATGTGTTGCTTTCCAAAACAGGATGTAAGCAGAAGGTGGCTCAGCAGTCGGACCTACACAGGGCCATATCAGGTTAGCAGTCAGGTGCAGCCACACAGGCGAGATTGGAACTGTTACTGTTTGGGGCAGTAAGTGTTCAGAGTGCTTCAGCTGTTGAAATAAAAATGCCCATTTACACACTTTTTCTCCAGACTGAAATACCTTTTTTTTTTTTTTTCTTAAGTGTTCTGAGAATTTGAGAGCTTTTTTGGCCCCAAGTTTGGCGTAATAGAAGGTTTCGCCTTCAGGCTGTTAAGTCCCCAGCCACGCTTTTCCACAAAATGGAACATATAGTTTGATAAAATCATAGCATAAGTTTTCAGGAGGGTTAAAATTTAACCAGTGCAATATGTGACAGAAAAGAAGTGTCACACTGGGTTCTTATCTGGTTATCTAGTAAATGGTAGACCTACTTCATAATTTAGGAACATATACAACCTGTTTCTTATACTTTAACTCCTTTTAACTTACAGACAGTGCATAACTGTGCCAGTGTTAGGGACTGAAAAAGAAGAGAGAGAAAAGGCATCTTTCAAATCCCAGGGGACCCAAGCAGCAAAAACATCACTTTTTGCTCAGTGGAGAGGATCTGCAATTCTCTAGCCTAGCTACTGCCATGAGAAATTAATGTAGTCTACAAAATTACCGCAAAGTGTTCCACAGGACTTTGAAATTAATGGACTATAAAAAAAGATATAAAACAATACTGCTGGTATTAAAACTGAGGTGAGATGAGGTAATACTGATGGAAAGGTGTTGAGTCTAAGATTGATCTTGATTTACAGCCAGATATGAAAGAAAAGCTCTTGTACAACCACTTACAAACCAAGAGGCAGAGAACTTGTTCTGTCTTCAGCTGTCTAGTTAATAACACTTGTCATTAAATGGAATGTGGAAGTTACAACCAAGCAATACGCCTGACGTGAGTGCTCTAAGTCTTCAGATGACTAATTAAGAGGCATCTGCACAGAGATCTCCTGCTAGCAGCACAGCACAGGATCAAGCAGTAGTCCTGTTCCTCCAGATCCATTAGTCAACAGCAATTTTTCTCTTGGAAATTTTTCCATTTTAACAGTGTCATTAATACTGAAAGCAGATGAATTGCTAAGGAAAGACAAGATGGGAAGGCTCTGAACATTTGTTTTGATAGGGCAGATCTCTGTTGGTGCCTTTGAAATGAGACTGGTAGTTCTGTCTGACCTGGAAAGCAGCAAAAATGGAGGGTCTGGAGATTTTTGTTTTGTTTTGTTTTATTTACAGTCAATGTTACTTGCTTGTGTGGGATGGCAAAGTGGGCATTTTTTTGGCTATGGGGTTTTTTTCTCCTTGGAACTGATCCTATCTTCACACATAGAGTAGTGATGTTGTTGCCTGTAATTTCACAGAGGGTAACAAAAAAAACCAAAACCCAACTTGTTCCCAAAGTTGCTGCTGTGTAGCCTGTAAGATAGTCCAGTTTAAAGCAGGGTACACATAACATACATTTGTCATTATGAGCATAATCACATTCACACAAATCAGTATGAGAAAACCACATTTGTAATATTTCCTTCCCTTTCATTTTTTTTGGTTAAGATTTAGGAAAACAAAACAAAAGAAATGCCAAATACCTTAGGCTTTTGGTAGTCCAAGTTGAATTTCCTGTTAGTTTCTGTGGTTTAAGCTTATTGTAAGATCCCATCTTTCTGGGTTTTGTATATTTGTGATGTTTGGGATTTTTGTGCTTACTAGCTAAATGGGGGAGTTCTGAGTATTTGCAGCCAGGGTTGCTTCCTATGCTGCATGGTTACCTGGGGAAGAAGGCCACATAGCTAAAGGAAAGTGCAAAGTCAGCAATCACCATTTAAAAGTTCACATGTATGCAACAGTCAAGCGTGACCTGCTGTGCTGCAGGGAAGGGGAATTGGTCACAGCTCTGGAGCAACAGTGCAAGCAAGCAAAACCTCTTGTCGTGGGCTCTGCTGGTGGACATGAAGTATGTCTATCAGCCCAGGTCCAGGTGGTGCATGCAGGCATGGGAGCAACTGCCCCTTTAGTTTGGGTATTTTGTAACTCAGAGCAGGGAGTGTTGCCACCTTTATTAAGGCAAAGCACACACCTTGTTTTCTTCTTTCTATTACAACATGGCTTGAGGTTCCTGATTTACTGAGGATGTAACTGGAGAGGATCACAATGAGTGGTGACAGTAATGGGGCAAAGGATCACAGCATGCTCCCATCAAGTCAACTGATGTTTGTTGTACTGATGGGAGATTGAATTCCACAAATGTAGCAGCAGTGTTTAGGAGATGTTTTACCTGTGCATAACCCAAGTAGCAACTTCTAATCTACGTTAATGTAATCATTTTAAAGATGGCAAATTTGATATTGCTAGTGTGAATTACAAACTGGGAGAAACTGTAGTTCCAGGTAAAAATAATCTACATCATGCATGCAATCTAGGTGACAGCCAATGTCCTTTCATGGTTAAAATGACTGCTTACATCCATGGTTCCTCTTCCTACATCCTCTCTTGCAGTTACCTATTTCCATGAGCATGACAAATACAAGGAAATCCGCCCTGTGAATTTTCCCTGTTTGCAATCCTCTCTCTGCTATCACACCTCATTACAAATGGGTCTGCCACCTTCCCAGCCTGCAAATACCCGAGAGAGCCCAAAGCAGAGTTTACTCTGGTAGTCCTTAGCTGAGGAGTTGGGGTACTGCTATTTTTAAGCATTATGAAGCACATCTCTGGTAGCTTGGAATGGCTGTGTGATCTCTTTCCTGACAATGTGAAATGACAACTTTACATCCATCCATGCTGAAATTGCTTGGAATCAGAAGGGTCAAAAAGCCTAGAGCACTAGGAAGAATGTGATTTTTTTTTTTAGCTTATGTTTAATCTTAATGTGGAGAAAGTGAATGGTAGTTCTAATTGCTTGAGCCTCCTTGAGTTCTCCTTGTAGCCTGAGATGTGGCTTTGATAAAGCATAGTTTATGTTCCTCATAGGCATGGATTGCTTTGACTACTCACTGGTCAGCAGGAAACGTTTTCTGTTGGCTTCAAATATAAAATGTGAGTTGCTGTTACCAAACTGCAGCCAACGTGCACAAATGGAAACTTGCAGATGTGCTAAATGCACTTAATGCAGTGCCAGGTTCTGCTGTCATTAAATGGAATCTTTGCCCATGAGCATTTGGGGTTTGTTGCTCATGTGCAAGTCAGCCCGCTCCTGAAAACAGCATGTCTGATAGCTCAAGCAGGGTTGCAAGCAACTGCTGCCATTTAAAAGGCAGTGTTATGTCAAATCCACTTTCCAGCTTTTAAACACACACTCAGAGTCTCACCTCTTTTTTCGGGAACTGTCCTCGAAGATTAGTAGGACATTAAAATCTAGCTGGAGTGTGGCTAAATGAGCCATAGAGAGCACAAACCTTTCTGCACTGTGTATTTAAGGCACAGAAGAACAATTTGTGAAGTTTTCTTGTTTTGTATGGAAAATTGCCAGTTTCCTTTTCTCATTACATGACTGTTTTTGTCAGAACAGATAGAAACATTTTGGGCTGATGGGCAGATAGCTCTCGCTGAAGCTTGTCGAAGCCACAGAGACTGAAGTCTTGATTGCTGAACACTGCAAACAGTTTGCCTCTGGCAAATACATACTCCCAGTTTTGGCAGTGTCTAGTGTTTGAAAGAGACAGAGAGTGATAGATTCTCTGGTCAGCTCAGTTGAGCAAACCTCAGACTCGTGTTTTATACTTTGCAGTGGAAAAAACAGTTTGCAACGTACCTTGAAAAAAATACTGGGGGAAAAAAAAGAAGACTCATTGCAGGCTGCTGTGTTTCTCAGCCCTTCCACTGATAATTAAACATTCTCCCTCTCCTAAAATAATAAAGATATGCCAGCTCTTAGCAGCCTGTTGGTGACCTGGATTTTCCTGGGTTTCTGAGACACAAGTGTCTTGCTCGGTAAGTCTTTGTGCTGTCACAACACTAGCAAATCTCAGGATCTGTAGTGAGTCTGAAATTTTCCCCACTTGTCCAATCTGCCTTTACCATCATTTTTCTCTGTTCTTCAGTCAGACCAACAGGAAAGCCAACACCTGTGACCTCCCAAGAGTTGCAAGTGTCTTGAGATTCCTAGTGAAAGAAGGTTATCCAACTCCCATTCTGGATATCCCAGTCATGGATTCATAGATTCCGTGCTATTAAATCAAGAGAGTCTCCAGCAATGATGGTGCATGCTGGAGACAGGAGGTGGACTAGCCACTGAAGGAGAGTGTGGCCCTACAGACATGGGTTTGAAATGACAGCATCCTGTTGGGCTCGGTTCTCACTTGAAGAAGCTGCGTAGGTGTGGGAATCGCTGCTGTAGGTTGGATCTCTCAATGGCAGTGAGTGGGGTGGGTGGTTGCAGATCAATAATCATCACCCTGTGGTTGTTTTAAATCAAGGCTTGAATCTGACAGGCTGCAGAAGCCAGGAAGAGGCTCAGAAATACCTCAGTTAACATTTCTCCTTTCTTGGATCTGCATTGCATTGACCTAAATAGGAATCTCTGGTTGGATTTGGCTTATTCCTGGTGGAAGATGCATCATTGCAAGGCTGAAGAAACAACGGCTCTCCTTAGCAGGCTGTGGTGGCTTTTTCCTCCCAGAGACCATGCCAGGTGAAGGAATCAGTGATGGACAGAGAACTAGCAGGGGCTGGCAGCAGGGCCATAGGGCAACCTGGTTCATGTGGAGAGCTGGAACGACAGCTGAGGACTTCTGATGTATTAAAGAGAAAAGGAAGGCTGAGTGGCAAGGAGGCAGGGAACCAGTGCAGAAGTGCCCATTCAGTTGGTTATTAAAAGCCAGTGGAACCACTGCAGTATATAGTTATCTCTGCTTCCGTTTTTGCTACTTCTGGCCTTCGTTTCTCCCTTGGTTGAGAAATCCTGAGTTACTCAAGGCTAGCACCGCCTCCTGAGTTTGGAAAGTGCCTGATGCCAAGTCACCCAAGCAGGCAACTGCAGAGAGCTCAGTCGAGGAGAGAGTGCAGCCAAGGACTAGTTTTGTTTGCTGAGTCCACCTTTCCTGCCTTGCACAAGAGAAGCCTGTGGAGTTCTGCCTCCACACACAGGCAGTTGGTTCTGTGCAAAGAGTTAGTGTGTGACAGATGAGCTGTTTGTAGCTACAGCTGTATCACTGCTTCCTTGGAAGGAGCAGGGTAAGCAGTTGTCATTTACTCTTGTAGCGCTGCCTTTTGTAACTCGGGACTTTCCCAGCAAGACAGCCTGGTGGCTTTGGGAGGATGATGGTGCTGAGATCACGGCACTCTCACTTCTAAAAGCAAACCTGAGATAACGGACAACTCATAATCAAATACTCCCAGCCTTTGTTTCCCAGGTATTCCCAAACAGAACTTAGCCTGTGCATGCTGGTGCATTGTAATGAATTTTGACAAGGTCGCAGGAGCCTCTGTTGCTTGTCTGCTTCGTCCTTGCTTGCACGTGAATGAAGCCTTCTCATATACAGCCACAGACAGCCTCCAGCCACCCCTACGTGTGTGGGTGTGTTTGTTATGTGTTTCTAAAATATTTCTATCCAATTCTCAGGTATTCAGTTTGAAACAGAACTGAAAGCTGTCCAATATAAAAATCAGCAGAGAAAGGGGAAGAACATATTTTGGTTATATGTCAAGAAGCGTAAATCCTTTTCAAAGAGGAGGAGAAAGAGCTGGAGTAAATACACTTCTGGGGAATCCAGGGCTAGATGAAGGAAATGGGCAGTAAAAATGTTTTTAGTAAGAGAAGAGTCTACAAAAGAATAGATGGATCTTAAAGAGATGGTTTTGAGACATCTGAGAGGACTGGATGAATAATCTCCAACAAGCAGCTTCTTGAAGGTTAGGTCAGGAACTCCTTGTCCTAGAATTTGTAGTACTCAGTGATGATCTCCTGCCGGTGTTGTTAGCATGTCTAAGCCAAAGTGTCCCCATACAATGAAACTCATTACTGTGTCCTGCACTGGTCAGGGCTGCCACAGTGACAGGTTCATGGAGGGCAGTCACTGAGAACTAGGGGAGAAAAATATCGGCTCCTCAAACAGCACCAGCACAGAGCAGAGCATGCTGTGCAGGAGTGAAAACCACCTGTGTTTCAGTGGGGAACACTGAAACAAACCTCCTAGCCAGCCCATCCAGCCCAGGAGGGGATTTCTGTGTATAGATGATAGTTCAAACTTAAGTACCTGGTGAAATACTGTCATCTATTTTTTTTTTCTTTTCTCATTGGTGATGTGCTTGCAGCAGAGAGCTGATGATACCCAAGTGTCCCTTCTAACCAAGATTATTCTATGATTTGTTTAGTTGCTTTAAGGATGGCATCTTTCTTTCTCAAATTTGGGTCTGTAGTCAAATCTATCTTAAGCAAAAGCAATGCTACTAAATTGCATGCCTGCACTGGTGACAATTTGTCTTCCAGATCTTATGGTCCTTCTGCATATAACACCCTGGGAAACAGGATTCTCGCTTTTCAAGA
Organism: Eubucco bourcierii; assembly: GCA_013396675.1. Taxonomy (NCBI): domain Eukaryota; kingdom Metazoa; phylum Chordata; class Aves; order Piciformes; family Ramphastidae; genus Eubucco; species Eubucco bourcierii. Next base: position 1,836,740 of record VWZE01007414.1, on the reverse strand, counting down.
GAATACGACACCCAATGTCACTACCTCTCATGAGGCAGCCAGGCTCGTGAGGGCTAAGCAACAGCATCCTATTTAAAAATCCTGTCCCAGTTTTGGAATGCCTGTGCCATCTGAAAGCGATGGCCTTATTTTATCTGTTTATAGCTAGTAATAGTCTCCGGGAAATGGAGTTTTGTTTTCCCATCACAATTACTCCCCAGTGCAAGTTAAAAATCTATTTTTCTAAGTATTTAGAAAGCCCATTTTTTCCCCTCAGTTAACTCAGAGCATAGGAATGTCCTATGGCAAAAGAATCACTGGCAAGGACATGCATGCCAGCATGTCAGCTGGCCAAGTATGGGAGATCCCCCACCACTTCCTGCCTAAAGGTTCCCAGGGTGCAACTTGGAAACACAACGTGTTTATTTTGGATGTGTGAAGCCCCTGTGAAGATTCTCTATACATGTCTGAGTTTAAATATATGTAGTTATGCTCTACCAACATGTTTCAGCCTACACAGTGCAACATCTGTTGAAACATGCAACTCTTGCTTAGTTTTCATGAAGAAAATGAAGGAAAACAACTTTATCTGTCACTAGACCAACACTTGGGAGAAGGTTTAGGCCTTGTTCTATTTCTTAAAGCTAAGCAAATTTTGGCCTCCTGAGCCCCAGAGGAATTATTGACTGGCTGATACTTCAGCTGTCTCTGGCTGTGATGAGGCAGCCTCTGGTGGAGCAGCTATTCAAACCGCTGTGGCACTGCTGGCCGAGGAGGGCTGGCAGGTACCCGGGAATGGTGCACTGAAAGCAGCGCTCCCTGTTCAGTGTCAGTTCTCACTTCCCAGTGGTTTCTGAGTGCAACCAATGTTAAAGCAATGCAACTAAAGGTCACAGGAGAGAAGACTGGATGGCTCTAGTGAGGGATAACTCTTAGAGAGCAAGGGGAAGGCAGCCATGCAAGAAGGTCTCTTTGCCACAGTGCCGTTCAAAACTGCTGTTGATGGAGGGTAAAGCAAACTCCTCCTGAAACCTGATCAGCAGGTTAGATCTGTGTAGTGTGCAGACCTGCTTTTCCATGTGCCGTGATGATCATGTACAAATAACTTGTATCCTCTCACTCTCCTCCTTATGTGTGTAAGGTGGATACTAGCACAACAGCACCCAATACTAATCCTAAACCACATCTATAGCCTAGACAAGTGTAGGCACAAGTCTGCAATCTTCTGCCCGCCCACCAGTTTAGAAACAAGCAGGGAGAGAGCACTTGTGTGAGTTCAATTGAGTGAGCCACCAGACAGCTTTCCTATGTTCCCAGGTCAGAACAATGCATATTTGTGGTCAATTTCCTGAAGATGGGTTGAATTTGAGGGTAGACCTTGACCATTTGCACAGTGACCTCCTTGTGTGCGTTGCAGAAGGAGCCACACAAGATGTGCCCCATCTTCTGCCCTGCAGCCTCCACACACCCTGTGACACTTCTATAGTGACTTAGGCAAAACGACGATGTGGTTAATAATTAGTGTAACATTTAGAAGTTAGTTGTAGCCACCACAGCCCTCAAGTGGATCTGGTTACACTGGGGCTGGTGGTAGGGCTTGTTTTGGTAATACAAGCTGTTACTAAGTATGAATATTTTTCATGGTACTAGTTGACTGGCAGCACTTGTAGGGCAGAGCTGGAAGAGGCTTTATGTGAACCAGCTTCTATGGTTCTGCTGTTGCTGATTAGATATGTTTCTAAATGCTACCTCCTCTGTTGATAATCAAGGACATAATGCTTATTTCCCTTAACTTGAAGCACCAATGTTAATGTCTGGTTAATCCTATGACATGCAGGTCAAGCTCGTTAAAATTGAAAGCCACAGATGATTGTATTTGGAAGAGATTGCCATATCACAGTGAATTAGCATTAAAGCATTGTTTTCAGTTTCACTTTCTTTAGTAGAAGGCAGGGGTTTCTTTCTTGCAATCTGTGGATTTACAACTCAACCATTTCTTGTAGATCAAGATATTTACATAACTGTATTTTGAAAACACTTCCATTTTTATGAATGAGTTGCAATCCTTCAAAAGAACAAAGCCCATACTGCCTTAGACTCAGAAGAATAAACAAACAAACAAACAAAAAAAAAAAGAGATTTAGATGTTATTTACTGTTTCTGAGATTTGAAACATCTGCACTTAAGAGGCTGGAAAGTCTGTTTAGATAGATAGATAACTGAGAATTTGTTTTGGTTTGGTTTGTTTGGAAAGTATGCTAGTTATTTCAGATGTTCTGCCTATAAAGAATGTAAAACAATTTAGTCGTCTCAGGTCTGAATTTAATCTGAGTCACTGGCAGAAGGTCACTACATTCACTTCAGGATTTCATTCAGATCTGCCATTTAGACCTAAAAAATGTTACCATAAAAATGCTGGCATGTTTGTTATGCAAGGAGCATAATGTCTTAATTGAAATGGTAGCAGAAACTATTTCAAAAACTTCCATTACAGTTCACATGACAGTATTTTATAGCATTAACATCTGTTTTAAGGCCAACATGTGAGATTTAGCCTTTGTCTGACTATAACTCTTTTAATTTCAGTGAAGTTTTACCTACTTAATTTGTCTCATATGTTTGGGGGTTTTTTTAATTGTATGATTTAATTTTCACTATCTCCAGCCCAGTGCTACACTGTGGAACTAGAGAGCACGTTAGAATAATGCCAACAATGTGTTTTTTCTTCTTTTTTTATTTTCACAGTTACAGGGATCCATTAAAAGAAAACTGGAAGATGACAGCTCTCCTGCCTCCAGTGGTGTGCCTGATGTCATTTTCCCAAGTGACAGTAAAAGACTTTGTCTTGATGACGTAAACCTCGCCATGGGCCAGGGTGCCAATCCCAATGTGGCATGTCCAGAAATGCAAAGTTCTCCTTTCTCCAGCAACCACAGTGCTTCTTCCCTGGGAGTTGCAGGTCACCCAGTCCTCCTTGAAAACAATCACATGAATGGGGGTGGCATTGGCTCCCCGTTTTCAGTGCCACCCAACACAGAAATAAATCAAAAGGGGTCAATAGGAGGGCAAAACAATAACATTGTCCACTATGATGAGAAAGGAAACAGCTTACAGTCTGTGGACCAAGAGCTGCAAGATCTATTGGAAGAGCTGACCAAAATGCCTGATCCTTCTCCCAATGACCTGGATCTTGAGAAGATTTTGTGCAGCAAGGCTGAAGAACCTCTTGGGCTGAGTCATTCTCAACCCAGCATAAGTACCACTCCAAAGTCCTCTCCACAGACTTCCCACTTGGAGAACCATGTTGCCAACAAAGATTTTTCTCCAGGCTGCAATCCAACCAGTGGAGGATCTCCTCAGATGAGACCATCATCTGCTGGAGCTAACTTCCAAGTTCCTGCCTCAAATAAACCTGCTGTATCCCCCATCTCTGCAGCAGCTCAGAGCAAGAACCCACCACCACCTATGCTTCCAGTACCCTTACCCAACATACCTGCCTCCAACTGGCACGCTCAACAGCTAAAGCAGCTGGCAGCTAGCAAGCAGGTGTCTACTACTAAGCAACAAGTACAGGCTCCCAGCTGGCCAACTATGTCTCCTCCTGGTCTCTCTCCACCTTACAGGGCAGGATCATCCCCACACCATCAACCTTTCAGTCCTCAAAATGTTATGGTGTCTGGCATGCCTGCTAATAATTTACCAGGAAACAACATTCAGAGTCCTCAAAACACTCTGCTTTCAAGCATGACTTCCAGCAGCACCCCATCCAACGGCCCTTCTCCTCCTTATGGGTCTGAGAAGCTCTCCAGTCCGGCTCTGAATCAGCAGCCCTTCAGCCCGCAGAGCTCCATGCTGCCCACCCTGACAGCAGCCAGCTTACCAGCTAACAACATTAAAAGTCCACAGAACAGCTTGGTTGCCAGCATGGCCTCCACAAATACTGGACCGTCTCCACCGTACAGGCCAGAAAAGCTGTCAAGCCCAGCTCTGCACCAGCAGCCCTTCAGTCCTCAAGGTACACTAATCTCTAACATCACTCCCACCAGCAACCCCACAAGTATGCAGAGCTCACTTTTTAAATCAATGACAACAAACCAGTCCAAAAATATGAACATAATAATGCAACAGCCATCTAGTAGCTTACAACCAGGTCTGGTGAATGAGAACCCTGTTAGCCAAGACCAGTTTTCTTTCAATAACACCAAACCACTGTCTCACTTTGCCTCAGAGTCAGCTACTCAAAAGATGTCACCTCTGACAGCAGGACAAGGGCAGCAATCTCTCATTCACTATCTCCAGCAGCAGCAGCAGCAGCAATCTGCAGCCACGCAGCAGTCCCAGCAAACTAACAGCAGCCAGTTTCTCCAGCAGCAGTTCCGACAGCTATTGCAGCCACATCGGATGCAGAGGCACATGCAGCCTGCCACGTTGCCATCTCAAAGCAGACAGGTGAGAATGTCTCTTCTGGCTCATAGGGCTTCTGGAAAAATATTGAGTCATTTATTTTCTTATTTTTACTTTGTTTCAAATGCAGCGTGGCTAAACTTCTGGGGTGTGCACGCTGTGTGCGCGGATGATGCAATAGCAGAATCTGGTACTGTCACAGTAACTATTTCTTCAGCTGAAATGTACTGCAGTTCTAGCCTAGTGGAGAACTTGGTGCTATTAAGCAAGACATGTTTCATACCACTAAAAGAAATTGTTTTTATGTATATAGATGACGTTCTTGTTTACCATATATTGTAAGCTGTAATGTTCCCATAATATGCCTCACGTCATCCTTTAAGTGGGAATGTTTGGGTTTTTTTCCCCCTTAGCACCCTTCAACAGATTCATCTCCATGTTATGTTTCTGAGGCTAGAAAAGATCAGGTAGGGAGAGGAGTGAGTTTTAACTTTTGAGTCCTTCGTGGACAGCAGGTCAAACAGTACAGCTCCCAGATAGCGAGGAGGCAAACTTGAAATACTTGTTGCTAGCATTTGCCAGAAGCAATACCCTGCTTTGGATGAGGGCCATTCCTCACCCTTTGTTGATCTTTGATACCAACCAATCTGGTAAACACAGAAATGTGGCTGGCAGGAGTGAGGCACAGCCCTGATATCTCTCCAGCAACTTTATCCCAGAGACTCAAGGTTTGATGTGAAGCACTATCTTCTGTTGCCCCAGAGGAGAGAGATTCGCTGTGGAGACTTCAGAGCAAGGGAGGCCTTGGGGATGCAATCCTAGAGCAGGTTGGGTGTGAGGAATAAATAAATAGCTCTTTTTTCGTTAGGAAGAATAGTAGGAAACATTGAACCTCATCATCAAAGCCAAGTGCCTTGTTAGGCTGAACCAACACTTGAAACAGAACCCTTCAAGCTGCTTAGCTGTCCACACAAGCACTCCATCTGCTCCTTGAGGGCCGAGCTCACCAGCTCAGTGAAGGACTGAAACACTTCTCACCCAGCAAACCATAGCTACATCTCTGAAGCTCTGATAGGATCTGCTCAAAAGCATGGTGCTTAGCTGGGGAATACTCTCTAAAGCCTGGGTTTCTTTGCTCTTCTTCCCTGCTAAGTGACTGGTGCTGTAAGTGACTCAGTGTAACCTTGTCCTGTAATAGCAATGAAAAATAATGGGATAGTTACTAACTTCTTAGTGGTCAGTCAAAGAGGTGTGTTTTCCACTCTACCACTTCAGGATCTTTTCTGTGCATTTTGCATGCTCAATACACCCTTGCCTACAATACAACAGTCTAAAACAGACAGCCAGGAAGAACTTGTGACTTACTGAATTTGCTTATCCAAATGTATAACACATAACTGTATAGCATATGTAGTTCAGTCTGAAGAATTATCAGTGAGAGGCCCTTGAGTCACCAAAAGTCTGGAGCAGTTATGTTGCTTTAAGGACATGAAGACCCTGTTTGTTTTCAGTAGGACTCAAATATGAAGTACAGGATCTTGCTGGCTTGGGATCTAGAAGTATGAATAGACATATGACAAAGTGAGCCTGCAACTTCTTGCATTTCTATTGCCCATCAGATTGTTTAGTCTGGAGGCAGCATGGGTGAAGAATAGAATCATAGAATCATAGAATGGTAAGGTTGGAAGGGACCTGGAGGATCATCTGGTTCCAACCCCCTGCCATAGGCAGGGACACCTCCCACTAGTACAGGTCACTCAAGGCCTTGTCCAACCTGGCCTTGAACACCCCCGGGGAGGGAGCAGCCACAACCTCCCTGGGCAACCTGTGCCAGTGCCTCACCACCCTCACTGTAAAGAACTTCCTCCAAACATCCAGTCTAAATCACCCCTCTGCCAGTTCAAACCCATTGCCCCTTGTCCTGTCATTGCAAGGCCTTGTCAATAGTCCCTCCCCAGCCTTCCTGTAGGCCCCCTTCAGATACTGGAAGGCTACTCTAAGGTCTCCTGGAAGCCTTCGCTTCTCCAGGCTGAAAAGCCCCAGCTCTCTCAATCTGTCCTCATAGGAGAACTGAATACATTTTTGGTGGCTTTTTACTGCATCTCAGATGATGGCTAGGAAGTTGTTAACTGCAGTAACATGATTGCTTTTGATCCTATGTCCATAACCTTTAAGCATTTTTTTTTTTTCTGGCTCCACTGCTGGGTATGTGGAATTGCCACATCCCTTTGGATTCCTGAGGTTTCCTGTGCCCTACTTTCCCCTGCTTTGCATTTTTGCCTGACACCTCTGAACCCCCTACATCACTGATTAGCCAAAAAAAGGGAAAAAGGAAGGGGAATAAATCCAAAAAAACAACCAAAAATGCAGTGAGTCTCTTTAACTGGCCAGAACAGCCCTCTTCCAGCAACTTTCCTAGCGCTCTGCCTGTGCTGTTTTTTTATCTGATTCTGACAGTCAGAGTTATTGTAATTTGGCGGCTATCAGTAAAGATCAAGGACAGTTAAGACAGTGATTGCAGGTGATGAGCGTTTTACATTTTCAGACTAGTTAGGTAAGCTTATGGTGCCTCCCTCATTTTACAAGGAAGACTTATTACAGTAATTATACACCAGATGACAGTGCTTCAGTTTTACAGTCTGTTGAGCTGCTGAAGAAAAATGGTGGATGTTCAGGAGTAGAACATTTTGTTAGGTTTTGGTAACTTTACTGCAAATACCATAGAAGAAAATGGGTCTTGAGTGCTGTATTAAAAGAAAAATGACGTGGGAAAAAGATTCTAGGTAGGAAACTTTAAAATTCTTGGATACTTGCTATGTGTCTTTGAGTCTAGCATGCAGATCTGTTATTTGTCTGCAACAGACTTCTTACTTACATTGAGATACTGATACTGATAATTTCGACCCAACCTGCTGTGTACCACTTTTACTCCATTATAGGAAAGTAGTCCCAGTGGCTGTGGTTTTGTTTCCAGCAGTGTACCCGAGGCCAAATTTGAGCTTTGCAGAATCTCGGTGCCAGCTCTCTCCTAAGGCAGTTGATGAACAGGACTTTGCAAGCATACAGCAGTTGTTTCATTTAAAAGCAAAATGCTAAAGATTCAGAAGACAGGGGAGACAACTTTTGCATCTTCAAAGATTAGCTATTTTCTGGAGGAAAATTGTCCTTCTTAGCCTCGTTCAGAAGAAATTTGCTTAAAGAGAAGTAATAATGTTCCCTGGAATGTTGTTTAGTGCTAAAAACCATCTCCTTACTCTCTGCGTGTTTGTAAATGTGACTAAAATNTTTTTTGAGCAAGAGGTGCAGCTTTGTGCAGAAGAAGAATGTGGATGGTGGCCAGTTGGAGGGAGAACAATAAACCATGAAATTTGATCCTTGTAGCAGGCAGAGCAACATGGGGAAGAGAGCAGGGACTGGGACACAGACTCAGAGTGAGCTTTTTGCTGTTGTTTTAATGCGTGTTAAAGCAAGGGCTCCACGTTCCCAAAGCCGGGTTACTGCTGTTGTCTCACAGACTCTACTGTTCTCATACTTAATGATATATCTCTTAAGCATAATCAGTCTGCATCCTAGATCCTGTATTGCCTGGACAACTGGCAAATCTGATAAAGGCTAATCTTTTCCCATCTGAAGCACTATGTCTTTATTGTTGAGCATTGATGGATATTGATTGAGGCCCTGACAGTTTGCATTGTGCAGTACTGCAGAGCCTGCCGCTGCTAACATAGCTCTTGTGGATACGTCCAGGTTTTCATTTTACTCATGTAGGACTGATGCTTGCTGACTGAAAATATACTCACAAGGTCTGGACTCATAAATCCACAATAAAAAGATGGCAGTAAGTGCCAGGGAGTCCAAGATAGTCACCAAGCCCATCACATAGTGTTTACTGGGCTTTAAGCTTAGCCATTTGACTTTATTGGCGGATTTGGGGTGCATGAAAATCTGCATTTGCCCAGGCAGGTTGACTAATTTGGCATCTCCCTGATTTTCATGTCTAAATAGTTTGTACTTGCAGATCTTCTATTCTGGCATGTCAAATATATTTGGCTTAAGTCTGCCTTCAGCAATGCCAATAAAGCACCCCTTCCAGAAGTGCTCTCCTTTCACTCCCACCAATATCAGAACAGATCCAGGTCTCTGTGAATGGAAAGGAGAGTTCTCCTGAAGGCAGGGAAACGACCTGGTGATCTGTGCAGTTTGACTCAGGCTGGAATTAAAAAAAAAAAACCACTTTGGGCTGCCATTACTTTTGCAAGCCCAAGTTTGCCCGAGTTAAAATCCGAGAGCCTCAGGAACGAGGGCAGTATTGCTCAGTGCTCTGTGTGTAACGTGCTGCAAACCAAACCACAACTGAAAAGGTTGTTTTGTTTTGTTGGGGGGGATGTAGCTAATAAATAGCCTTTGTTTGGGTGGGACACACTGTGCGGCTCTGAGCTCTGCTTGTGCTGTAGGAACCAAATGTGCTATTCTTAGAGCTCTCTGCATTCCTGCTGACATCCAGATAGTTGTATACTGGATTGTCACTGAAGGGTGTATTTGTTTAACTCCATTGCTGAAAATGATGGTGGAGGGGAAATGATAGAAGAGACAGAAAGAAAATAATATTATTTGCAGTAAAGTTTCTATATTTTACTGCACGTGAACTGCCTAAGAGACAGTGAAGAGTATGCTCAAGACAGGAAAAAAAATGTTTGAAAAGGACTTGACTGTTACTTTAACAGTGGTAAAAGCAGCAATAGAGTATCTGAGTTGGCAGAGTAAATTATGGGTTACAGAGAAACACCAAAACCCCTGAGCTACATTAAATATACTGGGGGGAGGGGGGGGGAATACACAAAAATTCTTGTTTCTGAGCATGAGTTTTCTAAATACTGAAACAAAACTGAAGAAGAAATGCACTGTTCTACAGAGCAAACTGACCTAAAGCTTAGATGTCAAAGGTTAAATAAATACAATGGCATACAAAATACAGCTTTTATTAATATAAACAGAAATGTTCATGCCACAGACTGATTCCTGGCTGTCCTATGGTATGTGAAGTTATTTCTGCCAGAAATGTTAATGGCACAGGCTGATTCCTGGGTGTCCTATGTTATGTTATTTCTGCCCGTGAAAAGTCAGCACATGGTGACTGTTAGGTGAGGCTGTTTTGATTCAGCAGCACTTTATAAACTCAGATGCTGATTGATTAAGAGTTTGGAAAAGCAGAGAATGCAGCCCACAGCATTGGAGTACATGCAGTCCTCTTGCAAGGACAGGAGAAAATCATGGTTTATTTGGCACTTCCAAGATGTCACAAGGAGTCTCTCTAACACATGAAACAACTATGGTATCATGTATTATTAATTAGAACAAAAGTGCTGGCCAAACTTCATCTGCAGCTTCAAACCCCTCCTCCACTCCTTCCTGTCTTCCCTTTTCCTTTAAGTGTTAAACCCACTTTGAATGAGGTCCTGCTGGTGTTTTCCCCCTTCCCTTTTCTCTTTTTCTTTTTTTCTTCACTGTTTTCTTTTTCTACTTTTTTCTTTTTTTTCCCTCTTTTTTCTTCTTTTCCCTTCTCTTTCTTCTATCTCTGTCCCTTTCCTCTTTCCCGTTGTTCCCTTTTTTCACGAAAAAAAGTTTATACTACCTTTTTTTTCTTTTTCTTTTTTTTTTTTTTTTTACTAATACAGTGGAGAAGAAAACAGATTTGATTTCAAAGAGCAGTGGTAGCACAATACTGAAGCGAAGCCTTTGGGGGAGTGGAGAGCTTTTGAAGGCAAAGCAACAAGCCCTTCAGCTAATTAAGTGCCTTTGAATAGGTGAATAAAGGAAGCTGGTGATGAATCTAGATTACAGAGAGCACTAAGGCTAAGCCTGGAGTTTGACCTCTCCACAGATGTAAAAACATCTTCTTGAATGGTCATTTCTGAATTTATATTTATATGTTCACTTGCAACTGAGTTTTGATACTTTTCAAACTTGGAAATTCTCCCCTCCCTTCTCTCAGCAGAGCTTGAAAGGAGCTTGACTGAAACTCTCCAACCACTGTCTTCTCCTTTCCCCTTCCTCCCCTGTGAATAAGTAATGTATGATAAGGTTTGGAAAATCGAGAGTAGACTTTTGGAAAGAAATTAGATGTTTGGCCTCAACATGATAACAGTGATACAGAGTTTGCAGAAATACAGTAATGAGGGTAAAAAGCACAGTTCATACCTGAAAGCAGCTCCCTGTTGTAGTGGAACCCTTGTAGGTTAACCTTCCCAGTTCTTTGGATTTTATTTTAAGTTGTTTACAGGCATTGATATCTGTAGCAACTCTGCCTAATGTATGCAGTTGTTCCTTCTGGTCTAGCTATGTGTTGTGCTGAAAGCTCTTCTGCATCATCATCATCATCATAGCACCATCATTAGGGAAACCAATCTGCAAAGAAGAAACTTGTAAATAGGCCAAATCCTTCTGAACACCATGTGGGGAGCATCCTCCCCACATCCTCCTCTACCTTCACCCTTCTTTTGGATCTGAAATTTACGTGGACACTACGTCAAAGCTGCAGCATTTTCCTCAATCCATCTGTGTCTTTCCCTTAGTTATAGCCCATTTAATAAAATGGAAGATGATCTGTCAGGAATTTAGCACTGAAGACACAAACAAATCTATGATAATCTCATGCTGTATCAATTAAAGTCCACCTGGAAAGCAGAGAGAGACTCAAGAGGTACAGTAACCACCAGCAAGGGGTGCTGGGAGGTGTTCAAAAGAAGAAGTAGTTGTGTACTGTGAACATGTAGATGGAAATGTGACTTATCCCAGAGAAATTTAGGACAAGGCACTGACAGGCTGCTTTTAATGCCCAGGACACAGGCTGTGTGTCAGTACTGTGTCCTCCCTATTCCACTCCGAGCAGGGCTATACCGCCCTGAGGTGAGGGGTGGACAGTGTGTCATTGCACAGGGGTTCTCCACTAGCTCTAAAACCCCTCCCCTTGTCTTTGTGGTTTTGAGCTTTACACAGCAGACACTTGTTTCCTGCTGCTCCCAAGTGTGCGGTGGGAGAAGACCTTTTCCCTCAAAGGTGTAGGGAAAGCAGTGGTACCATGCAGAGAGTGCCTGATTCTTTTGATGTTAAACTATATTGTTAGACCCATTTGTACCAAAATCACCCTGATGCTGCCAGCCTAGACAGACAATTTTTCTTGAGTTTTCTAAGCAGCTCGGTAGCAGTGTTCACACATTTTCCTGGGCTAAACATTGGCTGAATCAGATCCCAACTGCAGATTTTCTTGCTTTTTTTTTTTTTTTTCAAGTAAGCCTTTTTTTTTTTTTTAATAAAAGAGAGAGAATCCATATGCAAATATCTTTTCATTTATAAGCAGCTGAGCAAAAAGGCTTGAAAGGATTGAACATGGCTTCAAACTGGCAGAGGGGTGATTTAGACTAGATGTTAGGAGGAAGTTCTTTACAGTGAGGGTGGTGAGGCACTGAAACAGGTTGCCCAGGGAGGTTGTGGATGCTCCCTCCCTGGAGGTGTTCAAGGCCAGGTTGGATGAGGCCTTGAGTGACCTGTACTAATGGCAGGGGGGTGGAACTAGATGATCCTTGAGGTCAATTCCAACCATAACATTCTATGATTCTATGTTTGATTTTGTTGTTTTTTTTTTCTCAACAGTGCCCTTAGATGCAATGAAGTAGTAGAAGCCCTGGGAATCTAAAAAAAGATTTAGAGAACTTCTCAGTGTTTGGCTTCTTACTGAATGCCATAACTTCCTTCTGTGTATCACCTTTAAAAATAACACCATGACCAGTGGCTAGTGATGGGGAGGACACGCTACTTGCATCCTCACCAGTCAGTGCACCCACAGTTCTTACATTGAAAAGGTGTGTTCATGGCTTGGCATGCTGATGAATAGCAATGAGGAAATGGTTTCCATGACCTTACTGCACACCTAACTTGTTTCACCTCTACTGTAAATTCCCATTAGTATCAGAACATCTTAATTCCGTTCGTTTCCTACGTATGTGGAAGATAGGTTTGGTCATCGTCTGTCATCATTCTTCATAAATGGCAGCTTGCAGGCTTATTTTGAACTAAAAGCAGGGTGGCTTTCAGAAAATGTGCTCACTTCTTAGTAACTCAGATTCGATACCTAAATTAATACTTAATTTTAATACTTTTTGTTGTTGTCGTGATACTGTACCCTTGATTTTGGGGGCGATTTCTACCTAGTATTGCCCTGTAGTAGTCTAAAATTAACATCTGTGTTCCACAAGACCGAAATGCTTTCAGAACCAAAAGTCTAATTTAACAATTAGGATAAAAAGCAAACAAATAAACGAGTCCCTCAGATGCTGTTAAATCATGTGCCTGGCGCCGGACGGCCGTTCGGCAGGGTGGGGTGACTGGAGCAGACTACTTTGTCCTTCTGCTCTGCTCCTCTGTCATTTCTGCAGTAAATGCTGCACACAAAAGTACAAACATGTTTTGTTTCGGGTGCAATACCTAGAAATAACTTTCCTGGTAAAATGTACTCNATTTTTTTTTTTTTTTTTTAATTTTCTTTTTTTCTCTGGGCATTTTGGAGAAATTTCAGTGCGTGGGTGGGGGAAAACAAAGCCGTGGCTGTAAACAGGAACTGATATTGTCTCTGCCTGAATGGGGAGAGAAACTGAACTGGTCTCCGTGGTTCTCTCGTACATCTGCGAGTCTGGAAACACTGGGATGATTCACAGTTTGCTGATTAATACAGGAGCAAGCAAAATGGTGCGAATTAACGGCCATTACAGAGCTGTGCTGGATGGCAAATATCCCCCTTGAACAAATGATGTTTCACAAAGATTGCTTAGAGGAAGTGGTAATGGGTCTTAAATACAAATTAGAAGTGGTCCCATCAAAGCTGTTAACATTAAGGTTTAAAAGCCAAACACTATTATGAGCTGTTTTCAAAAACTGTACATTTAGGAAGCATATCAGTCTGTGTGTTGGCTGTGTAATATTTCTGTCTTCAGCACTTTGGACTTTTTCAAGCAGACAGCACTAATAATTGATTGAAATCCACAATCAGAAAGTAGAAGCTCTTTTTAGGGCTTTGGAGGCTAATCACTCTGTTATGTGTACATTTTAAAGTTAACCTTTTTTTATATAGCATGTGTAAAGGCAAATATTATCAGTACATAAAAGCAGTACTGTTACCAAAAAGTAATCCTGTATTACAATTTAACCCTTTGCATATAGGAATGTTAAAAGAAGAAGATAGGAGATACATTACTTAAGCATAAATAATGTTCTCTATATAACCAGCAAAATTATTTAACATTTCTCGTTGAAGTAATGAAGCGGCTATTGGATCAGTGTTGGACAGATGCAGATGTGAATGCAGGTTATGGACAAGCTGTGCTGAACTGTGTTTTCCCGTTACAGAACTGATAAGAGACTCACAAGGAGGGTTAAGCCCTGTAATGTAGACAAAATAGTATGATATACCAGTCTAAGACATCACATTAACAGCTTGATCTTGTAAAGATTCAAACACACACACCTACATTTATGCAGTGGGAGGTCATTCCAGGACGACTAGAGGATTATTTCTGAGAGCAGAGTGAATCATGTATGTATATAGTCTTTGTGTGCTCAAGAAAGACCAAAGGTGGGGGAAGAAGATGCAGCAAAGGGCACAGTTGTCACCGGCAATGGCATAATAGTGCTATGACCAAAAAACAACCAAACAAATCTTGGAAGCTCCGATGCACTTGTTCCTACCTCAACTTACGTTTACATTTGAATTGGTTTTGGCTTTTCTGGGAGTTAGTATCAACATTTTGTAAACATGCCAAACTTTGAATAAGTTTATGTTTTAATCAGTCCAGTGATTATTTGCAGTCTTGTGGGGTATGTTTTTTATAGTCATGAATTACAGAACCCAATTCTGCCCCTTGGAGGAGGAAAAGCTGCTCCCTCCTCTCAGGCACAGCAATAAGAAAAGCAAATGAAGAAAAAAATTAAAATCTTAACAAAAACTTTTCCCCTTCTCTTTTGTGATTGGAGGCTGGTAAATGTTAAAGTGTTTCCTCCCTTTCCAAAAAGATGAGGACATACTATCCTGGGGTAACAGTATTATGTATCCCTGTCATAAACAAATCCCTTTCTCTCAGTACTCGGGGCTTTCGGAAGCTTCTCTTTGCATAGTAAATGTGTTTAGTATTTCCTTTCCTCCCTGGCACTGTTAAGTATAAACTGTTACTGCACTGGAATGAAGGGTAGTTTAACACGGCACTCGGATTTGACAGTCTGTTTTCTTTACCAGTGCTCCGAAGGGCGTGTTTAAGCAATGAATGAATGATCGTGTGAGCATTTTGTTGTTGTTGTTGTTGTTGTTCCGTACAACCCACTTTTTCTCCTCCTTTTCAACTCAGTCACCACACTTTCCAGAGCATCGTTTTAGTTTTCTACGTGGAAATGTGATGTTTAGCAGAAGAGATGCATAACAAGGATGAGATTTTTTTTTTTTCTTCTTTCCCTCTTCTCCCAGGAGATACCTTGTGACTTCCTCTATTAGTCCATTAATCGCCGTAGCTCAAAATTCGGTTTGATCAAAGGAGGGGAACGAGGTTCAAAAGTGCAGATTCTGGCAGTTGACTTGACTGTTTAGACTCCCTGCTGAGCTCATTTAGAACTGGAATTAAGCTATTCCTGCTGTATTTCTCGTCCTTGGCTCAGCGATAGTGCTGTGCCCAGCGCGGTGCTGGGGAGTGCTGAAGGCAGCGTGGCTGGACCCAGCCTGCACCAGCGAGCAGCCTCCAGGAGCCAAAGGAGCTGAACCTCCCTGTGCCAGGAGAAAGCTGAGTAATCTTGTCTTAGCTTGATAAGAAGGTCTGTGTTTAGATTGCATTCGTTATTCCACTTTATGAAAAGTTAACTAATGGTGGCGGGGTCAGTATTGATGATTCTGCATTGTTTGATTTAAGCATCAGGTTTGTGTCTCTTGCAGCTCTTTACTGATCTTGGAGTGTGCTATGAGTGGGAGGGAAAGACTTTTCTTAAATGTAAATGGGAAACTTGTAAACAACATGAAGTTTCTTGTAAAAGTTTTCTTCATGAATGTAATGACTCACTTAAGGAATACATTCATTTTAATGCCTATTTATATGTGCAGCTAGAAACTGGTGCTGTTTTCTGTCTTTAATAGTCTTGTTGGTTCTTGTTTGCTTAAGGCGAAAATGCAGACTGCCCGTACCTGTGTTGTTTGCTGCAGATTAACATCTGATTTTGCAATCCTTACACATCTCAGATTCCTATTGATGTAACCAGGAGTTACAGGTTCTCCAGGAATAACATCAGGCTCTTGCTGTCATTATTTGTGATTCTGCAGTTCCCCAAAGTGTGTTAATATTTCTAAAACAAAGGCAGACTCATTCGATGTGTAAGTGCTTACCTCATTAAAGTGAGTTATTGTTACTGAAATGTGGATGATATTCTATTATCAGAAAATATTATGTATTTAATGGTTTAAGAGTGCCTGAGGTCAGCTAGAATAGAGAAATGCTGATAACATCACCACAGACTGTGTGATGGTTCTGAAATGTGAGCAAATCTTTAACAGAAGAAAGTTTTTCCTAGGCATATCAGAATTTTCACGTAGTTTAAGACTGTCAAAAATCCCCAACATTTGTTTAAGTAATTGAGAAACAAAGAAAGAAATAAAAGACCATTTAATAAGTTTCTATTAAGAAAAGCAGTGTGTGGAGAAATGGGCAAATCCATTTCATGCCCAGTTCAAAGTCTGAGCTTTTCCTCCATGGGTGGCATATATCTATATTTCTATACATTTCCATTTTTAAAGAGAATCATCACCTTCATCAGGGATCCTATGTAGAATAAGATCAGGAGGGAACTCATGACTTGCCATGTGCTGTTCCATTCTAGGCTCATATGTAAAACTACTGTGCTTTTGCTTCCACAGGTTTCCTCAGATTCCTTATTTTATAAAGCTTTTGTCAGTATGGTGAGCTGGAATCTTGCTCTCTCTGTGATTTCTTTTCTTTTCTTTTTTTTTCTTTTTTTTTTTTTGCTTTCCTTTCCTTTTCTTTCCTGCTTATGATAACAGTGAGGCTTTTCAGAAGATACAATGCTGTCTAGTTGCATGTAAAATACTTGTGTTTTGCCTATTTCTGCCTGGATTAAGCTAGGGGGAGGGTACCTACCTGCTGTTTTATTGTCAAATTTAACAAAGGTAAAGTTGAATTGTATCCTCTTGTCCTAACAGTGACTGTTTTCTCCTTCTGACTGGCTACTAAAAGGCTTTTTACTGTGGCACTAACATTTTCCAATTCAAAATTTTGCCAATTTCTGGAGAAACAGCGGAACAAGTACCATTTTAGACATGCTGAAAGAAGTCCTGCACCATGGATTATAAACTGAAACAGTTGGCCAGAATAAGGAATTAAAGTAATCCCTGATACTAGGAACATGAAAAAGAGATGACCTTCCCTGTATGTCCTGTGCGGGTTTCTAGCCCAGTAGCACTATAGGCTCCCCTTTATCACCAGTCCTCCTGTACCTTTACTGTGCAGAAAACAAAAGCCCAGACGGTGAAACAGGGAAACTGGAAGGCATGCTTGCAAATCTTACAGACTTAAAATGCATTGTCTTTTTAACTGTAGTTCGTGATTGGAATGACAGGAAGGAAATGAGCAGAAAACATCCTATTCTATCTCTATATAAAATCTTGCTTGTGAAAGATACAGTTACCACAATAATGATCAGACGCTAATTGATTCATTGTGCTGGGAGACAAGTGCTGAGCGGAGGAGACAGCGGGGTCATTTTCTTGCTCCAACTCCACTTTGGTTGTTTGCTGAGGAAGGGCAGGAGAGGGTTATAAAGCTCCTGCCACTACATTCAGTGCGTGTTTTTCTCAGAAAAGAAGAGACACCGCCAGCCAAGATCTCTTTCCTTTGGAAATTGTGGCTGGGAAGGGCCCCTTTGGCTCGGCAGACAAAGTGGGCAGTCAGACAGCCCCTTTCCTGAATCCCAGGCAGGCACCAGACGGCTGAAGGAAGAGAGGCACCAGGCTGAATTAGATTGCCTCCTGCTTTGGACAGTAAGGCAGAGGCAGGCTTAATTGCTTTGCAGCTGTTCATTTTTTCCCCTTCTCTCTCCCTTGCCCTCCTCTCCCTCCTCCCTGCTGACCCCTGTGGCAGCTGCAGCTGCAGCCCCAAGGAAACCTCCCAAATTCAGAGAGAAGTGTCAAACGTTTCTGGACTCTTTTATCAACCTTTACAGCCTCCCCTCAAGTCCAGCAGCAAATGGGAACAGAAAGGGAAGTACTAAGAGGGGGGTGGGGTGCGGGGGAGGGTAGAGGGAAACCTTTTCATTGTAACCTAGTAACTTCTCACTTTTTGCGGGGGTTATTTGTTTCTGAATGCTGCTTGTGGCATGGGGCAGTGACAGGCAGATGTCTCTGGTGACATCCTTTCAGGAGAGGCAGGTGAGTGTCAAGGCAGGTCCTGGCACCCTGTCTGAGTGGACCAACTGGGAGAGCCTTCGAATGAGCCCCTGCGATGTGGCACTCCCCACAGCAGGATTACAGCACATTTGAGATTTCCTCTCTGGAGCTGCGATGTCGTTTATGGAGATCTCCCAGACTGCTGCCCCACAGCCTGAATGTTAGTTGGGGTTGGTTTGGTGATGCTTTCACCAGTAAAAGAACATCAGCTCTGTAATGTTCTTGACAGGAAAAGATTTTTTTGAACCTCAGAGAACTTGCAGGGATCTCCATCCCTCAAAACGGGCTCAGGCTGGACTTGCAGATATCTCATAATCCCAAACTGTTTGAACCTCATGTTTGTGCAGGAAACAGAGTTTGTTTTCTTAATTGCTCTCACTCCACTTTGGATTTAAAACTTAAAAACATGTTTCCATCCCTTAGCAATGAGGCTACAGCCAGCCTTGAGCTCACCTGCTCTACAGAGAGAGGCTTTGCTGTCTGCTGCTCATTCTGCCTTCCTGGGTCCCCCAGCAGCAATGTCAAGCTAACCCAATTTTGCAGCTGGTATCAAGTGCCAGAGGCAAGCTTTGTAGATGTCTCTTTAATTCCTGCACTTGTAGAACTTCGTGTGTATTTTCCCTCCAGTTCCACTGACTCACGCAGTCCTTGGGGGTGGAGGCAGGGGAAGAACAAGGCAGCTATAACCTAGGTCTAATTTACTCATCTGGTGAAGCCAGTCATCAATGAGCCTTTCCCCTCTCTGTCCACAAAGATAGTCCTTCTCAGGAGCCTGTTTGGCCTCCCAGTTATAATTATAGCATCTCCTCTGTCTGGGTGATAGCACTAAAAGGTGACATGCCCACTGAGCCGACAGCAGGGTGCGGGGCATGCAGCGCACCATTCGGCAGCACAGGCTGCCCTGGCACCCTCATCTCTTTATGCTGGACCTTTCTGCTGCTTCTTTTTTATGATACCCTTAACAACATAAACCAGAACTTGAGGTGGGGGCTAGTGCAGGGGTTTGGCATTTTAAAGTTGTTGGTTTTTTTTTAAAGCACACAACTGTATTGGAGATCTTTGCTCAGGGCAGGTGGAAAGGTAGTGCAGCTACCAAATGCTTTGGTGGTCAGAGGGATTTGCATCTGTAAGAAATGGATTTAGAAATAAGGTACAGGAGCATGTAAGTGACTTTTTTCCCCCTTATTTTAATCTGTTCAACATGCAGCCTACAATAGCTCTGCCAGTTAGATTTGAATTAAAACCGGCTCCACAAGGTACAAAGGCTCTCCAGCCTGGTTGCAGAGACCGGAAATCCATTGTGGCGTCCTGATTAGTGCTGGTGAAATCGGAAACCTTTCTCGGGGCCGATAACAATCTCCCAAATGAAAATATAACCTGTTAATCCTGAATTTTAACAAGGATGGTTATGCAACTCCACCCCAAATCCGGGATGTGTTCTGTCCGTGTGCTCCTTGTTTGGAGAGGATTTGCTGATAGGGAAGAGTGAGACTGTGCCCCTTAAGTACCCTCTCCCAAAAGCACACATGCTTTGTGCTAGCTTTGTGGTCAGAGACAGGAGGAGTGGTGCTGAGGGGTGAGGCTCAGCACAGAAATTGGGATTCACTTGTTTGGACCAAACCCACTGAATCTCTTGGCTGAAGTTTCTTAAGACGGAGCCTCTGTTTAATGTTCCTCCCCATGCTAGCCACTGCTACCTGAGGAGGAGTGGTCTGGCTGGGGCCATCCCTGCTTTTGCAGTCCCACAATAATCCCTTTGATTACGGGTAACAACAGGTTCTGTTTTTTCCTATGTTAATAACAAGTTCCAGGGTATAAATAACTCTAGAATTAAAACAAATCGCCTAATGATTTACCATTCGACACCTATGCAGTCTGCTGGAGCCTTGGTTCTGCAAGGAATTTATTCACCTGCCCTGGATATTCTATAATTGTTTTACAAAGAGCACATGGATGCTCCAGTCCAGAAATGCCAACCAAGGTACATTGTGGCACTAGGGAGCAGAGAACAAATAGCTATGCCTCTGCCGAGGCTGCAGAGAGCTCTCCCTTCAGATGTGCAGCCATGGTTTGTTTAACTGCTTCTGTACTTTTGCTGTTGAAGGAAAACACAATTGGGACTGCTTTATTGTGGGATACATCTGCTCCTCCAGAGATTTTGCAATGCCTGTTGATAAGAGGAGCACATGTGTGGCTGTGTCCTGCAGTCTGTAAAACACCTCTGCTGCTTTGCAGTGCTTGGATTTTAGCAGGTAGATGAGATGCTGCATGTCCCTTGCTTTGTGCATTTTGAAGAGCCAGCCTAAAGGTAAAAATACACGTAAATAGGCCTGGGGACTCCAGTCACATTGGACAAGGAAACAGAGGCCATGGGGAGAGAGGAATTCACCTGTGTGTTCAGTGGGAGACATGGAGCACCATCTCTCACTTCTGAGACTGGCTGTGGTGTGTTTGATGTGGAGCCTGAGAATGCAGTTGCTTAAATACACAAGTGTGCCTAAAAATGTAAAAATAAAAGCAGTGCTATTTTAAGACTCTAGAATCAAGGATTATAAATAGCCTAGCTGCTGTGTTACTCCTGGCTGGGTGTGTCGGTCTTAAAACATCACCACAACTGTCACTTCCCTTTGAAGCAGCTTGTCAGCTAATGACTGTGGCAGTGGAGCCTCCTCTGCATCTCCATGTTCTCTTGATAAGTACAGGTCAATGATAAGGTGCTCCCCAGGCTGCCATGTCCATCACAGGAGACGCTGTTTTGCTGGCTGGAGCCTGCAAGCACACACAAATGGAAGGGTGGGTGCTCACTGGTGAGGCCTGCTGTGGAGCTGAGATTCAGTGGTGGGTGGCAGCACTGGCAGTGTGAAACAGAGCTCACTCTGCTAATCACAAACTGTGGAACTGGGGCTGCTGAATCACTAATACGAGGCAAAATAATTACATCATTAAGTGCTAGTTTGGGACTTGAGGCTTGTGGGTTTGCCCTTCTCTGTTGTTAGCCTTCCTCTGTGTATAGTTGGGACTCATCTTACTCTGCCATCTTTTAGGCTCTTACTGTGACCAGTGGAGAAAAAGATCTTTAGAGAGTAATTCCACCCTACACCTAATGTGTACCTGTGGGATGTGATGGGTGGTCAGTGGTGAGGGAAGCCTGGATGACATGGTTAGGCTTGGCCCGTGTCTGCTGGAGGTACCTTTAATCTTAGCTGTGGAGATCCAATATACAAAAGTCCAGGAAGTTGAAAGTCCTGTAGGTAGTTTAAATAGCTGACATCTGTCTAAAAAAGCATTTTGCTTCCAGTCTGGTTTTCCAGTGTGGTAGCTGGAAAGAAGTACCTTTGATGGTGTTCCACCACCTCAGTACTGCTGGCGAGCGGCTGGGGGACAGGCTCTTCTCTGGCAGCTGTTTCCAACAGGAATTCTGACTGCAGCACCAGTAATGACATGTTTATTTGCAATATATGAAGCCAGGAGACGTCTCTGGGTGATAGGGATCTGGAACTAGTAAACAAAAGAAAGCAAGTTTGCAACTCAAACTCTTAAGAAGGCTTTTTAGGGTCTAAAGAAAACAACTATAAAACCGAAGAATGAGGTGTTCCAAAAAGCCTGCAGTGGTGTACCTCAGAACGAGCTGCAAATGTACCTGCCAAGCCCCTGCACTGATAAGATGCCAATATCTAGGTTATTCTTACGGGGAGCTCTAAGCAGGCTGTACCCAGAAAGTGTGGAGGGGGAAGAGCTTGTTTGCCACTCCTTTCTTTTTGTAATAGATGGAAACAGGCCAGGAATCTCTCCTGGTGTAGCTGAGTCTTCACCAGGAAGGGAGAGCTTACTGCATGTTCTCTCAGCGTTGGAACACTTGCAAATAGGCTGTCTTAGCATCAATAAAAGAAGCAAAACAGTGATGTCTGAAGGTTTCTAGGAGTTCATGCTGAAATTTTCCTCCTTAGCCTGCTTGTAACACAGAGGAGTTATGTCCTGAGGTGAGGGTCCCCTAGCGCAGAACAAGCCACTTGTATTTTATGGTGATAAGATGATTTCTATCAAGAAATTAATGGGGATGACAGCAGTGACAAATAAAGATCTTACGAGTTCAAAAATGGTAAGCTGACAGCTGCATTTTGAAACCTGGATGTCTTGAACTAACCACCTAGTCACAGTGTTTTGACAATCTGCTGACTGCAGTGAGCACCTGTATTCTCCTCAATGCTGACAAACAGGAGCTTCTGGAGGGGCCCTGGATGTGAATAGGAAAAGCTACAGTAAATGCCAGGTCAAAAATCAAAGCTTTTGTCTGAAAGCAAAGTTGTTACTTGGGTCTGAAAGTGGGGACTGCTCCCACTGCTCGCTGTGGTCAGAGCGCTCCTGGAGGGCAGCAGAAGGACTGATTTAATGCTCCACGTCTTTTTTCTTTTATGCTGAACTCTTAATTATGCCTGCATTTCATCGCAGATTAACAGGGAGTGCAGTGTGGAGTCCGAGCCCCCCAGGGTGCAGCGAGTGCCCAGATCTCCTCTGCCCTGGCCCTGGGGTGTGTTTGCAGAGGAGAGCTGTGTGCTCAGCGAGGATGCTTACAGACATGCACATACACAGACATGCACACACAGTATGAAGAAGCTCAGTTTGCTTTTCATTCCTCCCCCTCCCTTCTTCTTTTCTATAACCATTGCGAAAAAGGAACCAATGAGTGTGTCACTTTAAACCGTGAAACCACTTAGTCTGTAAAGACAGATTTGGCGTCTTTGTGCTGGCAGTGACAGGCCAGCACTGCGCTCCATAGTGATCCTACTGTTCTCTCTCTGCCCCGCACCCCACCGCTGCTCCCCACCCCCTCAGAGATTTGCTCCGTGTTTGCCTGCCTCTGTTTTTGTGGTTGGTAACCAGCAAAAGAATGGAATGGATTTAATGATTTGTTGGCTGCGGTGCCGGCATGATTAAGTCAATAAAGCTGCAAGCTGAAAACAGTGTAGTTACAGTATATGACTTTAACCTTGTTAATGCATGTTTATGTCCTCCTGCCCACCGTATAGCTGTACATTGCATAAAGAAGATCTGACCAATCTTTAACCCATTAAATAATTCATAAAGGGAGAGCAGACATCAGCTACTTGGGGAGCGGATCAGTAACCATGGGGTCAGCAATAACTTTGGCTCCCTGGACCATATCCAGCATGTTTAAACTCTGGTGATGTCACCAGGCAAGCTTCTAACCTTAATCATTTGGATGGGAACAAAGGGAAGTTAACTGTTGACATGAAGTGTCTCCACAGAAGAGCCCTTGTGAGTGCTCTGCAACATCTCTGCTTTGTAGGGAACGTGGGCTAGCTCCAGCCTCCTTGCTGCTTTTACAGGCTTCCTTCTTTCCTTACAGCAAAGGGTGTCTGGCCAAATAGTCAGAGGCACGTGCTTCCTAGACTCCTGTTATCTTAAGTGACAGAGGCACCAAAATCCCACAGAATTGCAGGAAAATGTTGGCTGACTTGCAGAGATGGTATTTGAAGGCACTTGGATGTGTTCCCCAACGTGGATGAGTTTTGAATGAAAAGTATCTCCTGTTGTGTCAATGACAGAGAAGGACATGTGATGGGGGTAGAAAGGGGCAGAAGGCAGGGGCGAGAGAGTCTGTGGAGTGAAGCAGTACTGCTGTCACCACAGTAAAAGCTCTCACAAGTAGGACTTGCAGGAAAATCCAGGGATTCTCACCCACGACTACCTGAGCCAGCCTTTTCCTGCTGGTTAAAACATGGGGCTGACTTCTTCTAGCACACAGCCCTTTGCACAGCTCCTGGCTGGGCACCGAGGGATTCTCCAGGAGCAGCCGTGTCTGTAGTTGTTGCGGCAGCTTCTTTTGCTGGCATGTAAGGGGTGAGTCATGGGAGCATGGGCTTGTGGCCGGGACATGCTGTGTGGCCAGGACATGCTGCGCTCCACTGGTCTGTGCAGCCAGGTTAGAGGCCCTAGGGGACTATTACAACTTGATGTAGTTTAGTGCTGTTTGAGATGCAACCAGCTGTGGCCGGACCCGGAGGAGAGATGCAGAAAGGAGGACACAACAAAATCTTCTATGTGGAGTGAAGCACAAGAAGTCTTCTCACCTCTTACTGGTGAGCAGTATGGAGCACTCTTCTGCTGCAAGTCTTTGGACTTGTAATGTAAGGGCAGGGAAGAGGTACCTTTTCAGGAGGCTGAAGACATAATACTCACGCTGCTCTAGAACTGATCCTCAGCCTCCTATTCAGGGAGCAACTTTAATTTCTTTGCTGGGGAGGAGGGGGAAACTGAGGCAGCGGGAGAAAGGACGCAACTTGCCAAGTCATGTGAAGAAACTGTATGATGGAACTGGAAACTGAACCTGGTTTGTGAGCTCGAGTCCGTAGGGCCAACTTCTGTCCTGTGACTCAGTCGTGAAACAAGCTCACCGTTCAAGATCATCTCCATTAGAAGTGGCTTGGGAGTTCACCTGTAATGATCCCATTTTCTGTGTGTCCTCCTGACAAATGGCATGGTCACAGTCTCATGAGGTATCCCTCCACTGTGTGTCCAAAGAGACAATTGTGCAAATAATCCCAGTGGAGGATTCTGTGCATCTATCTGCGCAGCATATATCCAGGTGTGCTTGCAAGACCTCTACGAGGTGCACCTCTTCATGTCTAGGACTACTGAAGCTATTAAAGGCACCCACATGGTTATTTGTGAGCCAGATGGCTGCCTACAGCAGAGCATATCTCACAATCCACATCAGCCTAGTAGTGGATTTTCCAGGTGCCAAAAGATACACAACCTGAATTTGGACCTTCGGTCTGCTGTTGCCAGCGTCTGCAGCCAGAGACCAGGAGGGAGACTGACCCCTGGAGCTAGTGCTGATTATTCTCAATCATTCAGTTATTCCCTGTTGCTTTATGGGTGTGCTAATGAAGACTCTCAAATTAATTTACCCTGCTGCTGCTGCTTTTTTTTTTTTTTTTCTTTTATTTTCCCCTTCGCTTTCTTTTTTTTTTTTTTTTTTTTTTTTTTTTTTTTTTTTTTTTTTTTTGTTCCCTTTGGTTTGGTTTGATTTTACCATAACCCAGAGCAGCAGTCTCTGCTTCAGAATTTATGGCAAGTCAAATCTGAGCCGAATAGAAATTTCACGTTCAGTTTTCTTTGTTTTTGGCTTGCAACATCATGTGATGTGCCTGAAAATGTTTCCTTACCGGTCTATTGATTTCAGTGAATGAACCCACATACACCTAGTGATGTTTTATTATCACTCACCCACATAGGGTGGTAATTTTTGTGCATTGACTGCATTTTTTTTCTGCTTGATGGAAAACAGAGTCGCTCTAAGCGTATGCTAATGCCAAATGGGGGGGTCCCAACTTCTGACCCATAGCTAATATCCTGCAAGTCACATGAAGCTACCAAGGATTCTTGAGCTGGAGTTTGAAATGCCTGTGTTATCAGCAAATAAACACCATTAATTGCTTCTAATATGTCATGCAGTGGTTAAATGACAAGATCCTTATTAATATGCGTGTAGATCAGCCTTTCCAGTGTGTCTGAGGGGGAGTATGAAGTGGTAAAATTATTTAAAATTAGTGGGGAATATTTACAGGAAGGCATAAAGAACTGTCAGTAGAGGAAAGCAGCATTTTATGTTCTTGTCCCAGATGACCTTGCTCCAAGGACAAATCAGAGCTTGATGAAATGAAGCTGCAGATGGCTA
This sequence comes from Eubucco bourcierii, assembly GCA_013396675.1. Classification (NCBI taxonomy): domain Eukaryota; kingdom Metazoa; phylum Chordata; class Aves; order Piciformes; family Ramphastidae; genus Eubucco; species Eubucco bourcierii. The sequence goes on along the minus strand of VWZE01007414.1, from coordinate 1,811,172 downwards.
GTGATCTCAACTCTGTAATAATGAAATGACACAAGAAAAAAAATGAGACACATACAGTCTGTAAATACAATCTGAATGGAAGAGGAGAAAGGAATTTTTAAGAGGAGATTGAGTTGACTTGGTTAGAGCAGTTCAGCTTCGGGTGTTTTAATAATAATTTCCATTTTAAAAAATAATGGAATCGCTCCTTGTTCCCCCTACTCAAGGTCACCTTAATTTCTTTTAATTTTTTTTTTAACATGTCAATAGCTTGGTCTTGAAAATTTGATCCTGAGAACTACCTACCCAGTCACAGCCTACTTTGTATCCATTATTTTAGCATATTATTTGTCACTGCATTTTGTTTTGTAAGATGCGGTGATTTTTGGCACCTGATTGGGTAGAGGGTCTGATACAACTGTTCAAAAGTGTGTGAATAGTTTCAGCTGTTAGGAAAGAGTGAGCTTTTGAGAGGCTTAATACTGAAAAAGTGATGTGATACTTCATGCCAGAAAGTGCTTGCTTTGTGCACCCACATGGGAGATGGGGAGCATGTGCTGTTGTGTTTTGCATGTGGGCAGGTTTCCATGCAAAGGGCTTCTCAGAAGTGGTTAGGCAGCCAACTGCTCTTGAGAGTTAACGAGACTTGGGCATCTCCCTCTGCAAGCTGAACCTTTGCATGGAAAGGAAAATGAAATTCATGGAAACGTTAACTTAGAGAAATCAAGAGATTTGCCAGTCTCTGTAATCCAGACCACCTCACAGCAGTTCACAGAGCTTTTCAGAAATAGGCAAGTAGAGAATCAGTTTCTCCTGTTAGCTCAGGAGCTCCAGACTTCCACTTTGTTAGAGGGAAGTCTTCACTTCTTTTGATTGGATCTTTTCTACTCGCCAGCCAGTCACTGCATTTTCTCTGTAGCAGGTTGTGCTGGGTGTTGAGCTAACCCAGCTCCTTTTGAATCTCATTGACACCTCTGAGAGCACGCCTTGACATAACACAAGGATTACTTGAGTCAAACCACTTTATAGATACGAGATGTTGTAGTTTGTCATCACAGCCAGCGCAACCTTGTAGAGACAAGCAGAAGGACTACTGGCTGAAAATGGGTGAGATAAATACACTTTTAGATTATCTCATTGGATTTATAGGCAACCTGCCCTCCATGGGAATGAGAGCATGGTGTCAAGGGTTGGAGAATCATGATAGCTGTACAAGCCAAATATAAATATTTTCTTCTTCAGGGAGGATTCAATTTTGGATCGTGACTGCACGTTATATAGACAGGTACAAAATACCTGTCTCTGTATCTTTGGATGTATATATGAAAAAACAGTCACAGATACATTTTTTTTTTTGTTAAGGTGTGGTGATACAAAGGCTGGTGGGGATGAGTCCAGCCCTACAGCACTACACTCAGGGAGAAGGAAAGTGTAATCAGGTCCCACTGCCATTAGAGGTCTGGCAGAGCCTCCATGAAAGGTTTGCCTTGAGGTGGCACAGTAAAGCTGTTCTCTGGGCTGCCTTCACTCATGGCCTGGAAGTTCATCTGGGCCAAAGGATCTATTTGTAGGCAGCTGCTGTTGCTGGAGTCTTGCTCATGCATCCTTGCAAGCATCACAGTCCCTGGGAAGCTGTATGTGTCTGTGATACACCCTCTCTCCCATCCACCTGTATTGTGCCACAGGCTTTTGGCTGCTCCCAGAGCCATTTCCCATGTTCTTTCTAACAACATGGTGCTAGTAACAGCAGCACAGCTTGATTTCAACTTGCCTGCTAAGGAATGCGTTTCCATGTAAGAGAAAAATCACTGTGGCAGTGATTCACTCTGGATTTGTATGCCTGTTCTGTTGCTCTGATTGCTGCAGCTCTTCAATGGCATGTTTTGATGGATACATCCAACCCTGAAAATATTGATAGAGTCCTTGGACAAAAACTTTAACTAATTTGGTTTACCATTTTTTTAAGAGGGGAAGTGGACTTAGTTTCCAACTTATTAGAATACCAGGTGGATTTTTAAAAGCACTTTGGATACTTTGATGGGATTTGGCTTTGGTTTGAACAGCATCTAGTATAAGAGCAGCTATAGGGAAATTAGCATTTCATCTGCTTTGCTTGAAAGGAGGATCCTGATAAAATTGCTAGCCAGAGGTGGTGATCTTGTCATTGCTCTTAACAAAGGAGGAGGACTACCTTTGAAGGAAACTGTGCATGCATGTGCCATAAAAAACCACAAACCCAAACCAACAACTTGGAAAGTTTTGCTTTTTTAAAACAAAGCTGTATACCCATGGATCACTTACAGGCTTCAAAGAAAGCTTTTTACTGACTGACAGCCCCCAAGATAAGGTTAGAAACTTGAATCTGGTAGTATTTCACATACTTCTATGTCAAGTAAACAGGTGAAAGATGGGTTTAAAAAAAAAAAAAAGTCCACTGAGCTACAGAGTTTGTTTTATCAGTGTTCATACATTGGGTTAAAACAAACACACAAACACACAAACAAATGCCAAGCTGCGCAGCGTTTCTGAACTGAAAGGCTGTTTTATCTTGAAGAGCATCTCTGAGTAGTGAGCAGAATAAAGGAGAGAAAAAAGGCAGAAAACTTCCAAAGAGCAAATGGAAAGTTTTGTTCAAGGTAAGAAACATACACAGCCCCAGATTTCTGTGTGGAGCTCAAGTGACCATGGGATCCCACAGGCATCACACTCTTTAGTGGACTGTCAGGATCGTTCTGGAAATCCATGACCCTGGATTTTGTTTGCTTTGTTTGTATGCATTGGCCAAACAGATTCACCATCTTTGTATCTACTTAGATTAACAGCTGTGGAGGCAATGATCCTTCTTTGTTTTCTGTGGGGCTGCACAAGGTTACTAGACACTGGGAGTCTGGCTTCTCTGTGGAACTAGATATGAAACTCTTAGGGTGAGGCAACTTTAATACTATTAGTGTTTTAATTGCTTATTTTGTAATATTTATAGAGTCATTGTGCTTAGGGGTCTTAGACTTGGCCTTCAGAGCAAGGTGCTGCCCGGGTCTGAAAGCTCCACCAAGGAGTGCAGCACACCTACCAGGCAGGCAGGCATTAGTTTGAAACCACTATTTGCATTTCCTCAGTAGAGTACAGAACTCTCCATACATAACAGATGTTCTTAAAATGCAGAACAAAACTCAACTAATGAAACTTCACCCCACCCCAAGAGAATAGCTGTGAATGCAGATCCACCCTGAGTCCTTGGCAGAGTGGCCAGGGACTTGCTGTGGATCAGTAGCAGGGGCTCCTGTCAAGTCCTGTAGCCATGTTTTTCCTCTCTCTGATTTTTAATTTCACTCTGTCATGCCTCAGTAAATACTTCAGGCTAAGTTATCTTTGGTTACAAAAATAATAATAAAAAAAGTGCTCGGAAAGAGTAGTTTGTACCTTTCTCATATTTACAACAAAGATCTACCCCGAGCAGCCCATCTCCTTTGGTCTTTTCCTTTTATGCTGGTGGGCTGTGGCTTATCTCAACAATCCTTCTGTTTTAAGATCTAGAATTACTGGATTCCGCTGGATGTCCCATTGGACGTGGAGGGAATATTTCTCAAACCATCAGTACCTTTTGAAATGGAACAAACTTTTAAAGTGCAGATACTATAGGCATTTTTAATGGTGGGTTTTCCACTGCTGCTGACACTTTCAGTTAGGAAGTGCAGTTCTTGACTCTGAAATTTTTAGAGCTGCCTGTCTCCCTCTCAGTAACCTTGCTTTGACCTGGTTATCTGTTAGAACCACAAAGAATTCAGACTCTAATTAGTCCATCTGTTAACTATTGAAATTCATGGCTTAGTTTTATTGTCTGGGTCTGTAACATAATGCTGAATGGTCTCACCTGGCAGCTTATTTCTTATAAAGCAAATGTGCCTTTCCAAGAGCCATTTTGGTGCAGATAACTGTCTTTTCAGCATTGGACAAATGACTCTGTCTAGCAGCCTGCGGTCCCCTTCATGCCCTCACTGAAATAAATTGTACATCTCCAATAGCTCTGGGCTTAAGTCAATACAATTTAACATGTACGTTTCTTTGTTATATTCTTTGGAGTTACACCGTAAGAGCAGATGGGGAAGTTTAATAATGATAAATGAGTTTAGTGTTTTCACACAGTCCTAAAAAACAATGGATGCTCTTTATTGAAGATTAGAGGGATTTTTACATATTTGCCAAAGAGCGATTAAAGCTCTAGCTCAGATCCCTCTGAAAGTCTTGCTTTTTAAATTCTTTTTGGACTGTTTGTTAATGAGGATTCAGAGGAATTAGGGGCCATAAATTTCTTCATTCTCGCTTAAGTGAAGCCACAGAGTGATTACTGGGTGTATAACTAAGCACTGAGGACTGGAGTTTATCAACTGCTTTCACGCAGCACAATTCATCTCCGTGCTTATTTACTGCAGTTGTGCGTCTCGGATGCAATCAGATGATGGGACTGGGTGGGTTGAGCTCATCAGTGGATTTTTAAAAGCATGCAGATTCATAAATGCACATAGTAGGTTGTGGTGGGACTTTTTGCACACTGTCCCACCAAATGTGTGCCTGAGCGTTTTGCTGGGCCAGCCCCACACGCTGGCTACGTTTGGCTGCAGTATTCTACGGATGCATTTGCCCAGCTGAACAGCCCTCCATTGTGCACTGGCTGGGTGGCTGGGAGGCACTGATTTCACTGGGGCATGCAGCAGCTTTTACAGCTGTGATCAGTGCCTGAATGCAGACACAAACAGTGGATGTTCCTGCACGCTTGGAACCTGCTTTTCTTTGCCTTGTTCTTGAAACTAGTGCACAAAATAGTCGAAACCATGAAGCCCCAGTGCCTCTTTGAGCAGAAACTGCCACATTGCAAAGCCCAGGGAGTGCTGCATGAGCATGGGACCTGCTGTGTGACAGTTTGCCTAGCAACAGAAACACATGCTCTCAAACACATGCTCTCCAATTCCAAGTCTGTGTGGCTCACATTTGGTTAGGGATTCTGCCCAACTAATAGTTTAATAGGAGGTTTTTTTGAGAGAAAAATGGCAAACCCCTTCATACCTACTTGAAAACTCATTTATTTTAAAAGCTGAAGAATCAGAATTCCCTTTCACCGTCTGTACCCTCCAGTACAGCTTACAGCTAGCTCAGCCACACCACCCTGGGTGCAAACACTTGCTGCCATCTTTACCAACTTCAACACTAGAATTCTTCTCTCTTTGCTGCCTTCCTGCATTTTAAAATGGGACAGCCCAATCTATAGGCAAGTTAAGAATCTGACTTGCTTGGCTCTGCCTTACTATGGAAAGGAAAGTGATTGTTCTTGGGGAGTGATGAAAAGGAAAAACGTTTAAAGTTCATTAACCTTTGGTACAGATAGCAGTGTCCTTTAGGCTACATCAGAGCTATTCTTAGTCGTGACGTTTAAGTGGTTACTTTTTATTGTAAGGGAATACAGTAGTTCCCACTAGTGGTGAAAAGAGAGAACTTTTCCCTTTTCTTTTTGTGTTGTTTTTGGGTTGGGTTGGGTTTTTAAAATTTTTTTTTTTTGTCTTAACCGAACTGCAAATTGTAGAAAGAAAAATTTGGAATGAATTCATTAATTCCTTGTCTTCTCGTTTATGCTGTTTTGTCCCAATTTTCCCAAAAGCAGTATTTGTATCTGTAGATTCTTTCTTTACTGGCTAATTAAGTGTTACACAACTTTGCTCTGAAAAACTCAGCAACTCATTCTGCGTGTTTGCAAATGAAGTTTGCTGATTGTGATTATTGCTATAGGGTGCCTGCAGAAGATCCCATATAATTAAGCTGTTGTACCACCACAGCACAAGAGCTGCAATTAGTAAGGTGATTTACACTACTTTACCATTAATAATATGGAAAAAATCAACATTATTTTCTTGATGGTGTTTAGGAGAAATTAGAATGAGGTGGACGTGATTAGGAAAAGAGACTTTAATGTTATGACTTGCTAATGCAATAGCCCTGAGCAAGACATCAGGATGATTGTCCTTGCACTAAACTCATTTGCTTCAGTAAGCACAGACCCTCTGCACGCAACAAGACAAGTTTGGAGGAAATTGAATAGATGGCAGGGATTTTGGTGGTATGAACATTTCAGTGTCTTTCATGTGCAGAGTACACAAACTGAATCCCTCCACTTTCAGATATTCCCCTAGAGGCAATCTGCATTATTCAAGGCTTAACTATGGTTGCAGAATCCTGCCTGACATGAAAGCAGACTGCTAGCTTGACATCAACTTTCATATCTACATCAGTAGTAAATCATATTTACTTTTTTCCTCTCCTCCCTCTTTTTCTGTGGGAGAAGGGAAGTAAAATGTGTAGGAGGGAAGAGGGAGGAGGAGAGATGTCCACCGGAATTGGAAGGAAAGCACCAGTAATAAAGTCTAGTCTTATGAGACTGCCCATGAATAGGAATGATAATGAGAGCAGTGATGAGCTGCAGGTTTGTGTCTTTTAGTAAATTATCTAGCAGGCATTTACATTTCATCAATTGTGCTTTCCCATAATAGACCAAAGTGCTACAACAAAAGGAGGCACCATAAAAATGAGCAATTTCAGTGACCTTCTTGGTAATCGCTCTTGCAGAGAATCTCTTGGAAGAAGTTGGGTGATTCCTCATGGTGAAGTTGCTGTGGAAAGGCGCCTCAGGCCCGAGGAGCCCACCTCGTGACAAATGCCTTCCAAGGCTTGCTTCTGGCCACTCTGAAACACTGCTCGCATCCTGTTTTTTTCCATCTGAGCATGCTAATAATTGTCAGATGTCAAAAGGCAACAACCATTTTCTTCTTGCTTATCTGCTGATAACATTGATTCTCAAACAAAGGATGTGGGCTTCCATTCTGAAAACAAAGGAAGCATGGCCCTGCTAAGGATGCTGGATATAATATACATATTTTTCCCTGCCAATAATAACAAAACATCATAAATAATATAGAAGCTGGATGTGAAAATGGAGAAAGGGGAATACACTGGTACTGCTGTGCCTGACTGCTTCCTGTCTTGTCCTCAGCAAGGCCTTGACTTCTTCCCTCGCCGATCTCTTCTATTTCCCCAACTACTTGCCAGCTCCTAGGATATTTAGACCTCAGTTTGTTTTTTTGGTGTGGGGTTTTTTTTTTTTTCCTAATTCTTTTGCCCTCTGAATTGTGTCTTCAAGGAGTTTTGTGTCTTTTGTTTGTTTCCCCCCCACCCCCCTCCACGATGCTCTTTCTTTGGAGGCAAGTCCTCAGCTGGTGAAAGACAACTCAGATCTTTCATTTGGAACTTAGAGTGAGGCCAGTTTGCACCAGGCAGCAATGAGGCTCAATGCATTACCAATCTGTGGCCATCTATGACCTAGCCCTGCACTTGTATGTGTTCTCTTTCCTTTGACAGTTAGCTGTCCATGTTTGTTTGATCATGGAACCCACAAGAACCACTTCAATCTCAGACCCACATCTTCCTCATCTTCCTGGGTCCTTTCACCAGGCCCTTCCGGGGTCTGATGGCAACTTCTCCCTTCTTCTGCCTTTAGTTTGCTGTTTTCTTTTACTGTAGGCTTCTCCTTTACGTTCAGTTGCCAAACCCTACCCTAATGCAACTTTTCTTTCCCTATGCCTTTGTTGTAACAGTTGGGGAACCGATGGGAAACGAGACCCTTTACTCACATCCCTTCTGCCAGTGAGGCAGCCATGTGACTCCAGTGATGGTAATGAATCAGGCCTGTGGCCTTGGGCTAGTCACAAATAATTTTGGATTAGACTTCTGCTTCGCTCGCTGCTTCTTCTGATCCTCAGAAATCAGAGCAGTCCCCTGTGTCCCTCACTGTCCTCACCATGACTTGTGGGCCCATATGAATCCACAAGGTGTTCTGGCTTTGGGACAGCCAAAGACTGGGGAGAGGGCAACAGCAGATAGGATAAGGGCTTCTGTTGTTATCGCCATGATGAGATTAATTTTCTTTTTTCCTGTTTCTTGGCAGGATCAAAATCCTGGAATTGTTGCCAGACTTCAGGAGCCAGGCTCCATCCCAAGCGGAGGCTCCGTGCCGGCACCAGCCACGGTGAACGGGTACACGATGAGGAACCATTTACTGAAGCAGCAAATAATAAAACGACAGCTGATGCAGGTACCAGCTCAAGTGCCTCTGTGGGTTGTGTGCTGTCCACCTCTGCTGTCCACCACTGGGAAGGGCAGGACTAACTGGAACGGGGAAATCACCAGTTAGGAAACACTAAGGAGTGACCCTGCAATTGCTGCACTGAGTCAGACTAGGGCTGTGGTGAGCCCAGGATGTCATGCACGAGAGGCCAAGGCGCTGCTCAACAAGTCTGAGTGCCCACTCATGCAAGGGAAGGATTCAGTCACCTCCATATCTCTGCCTCCCTCTTGGTCAGCCACAGAGCTGGGAGGGAAGATGCAGAGAAGGGAGGCTTGGAGAATGAGTCAGCCCCAGGAGAGATGTTCTCCATGGTTGCCTTTCTTTGTGGTTCCCTGCAGATTTACCAGAGCAGATGTTAAACTCCAGTTTGTCCTGGATTTGGCTGGACTCTAGCAACAGAAATCCCTCTACAAGCCTTATAACATACTATATGGAGGAGTAGGGACAGGGGAATCCTACAGATGAGACAGCACTGAACATGTGTCTCTGACTTTCTGAGTGTGCTTCTGGATTTGGGTTAGGGAGGCTGATTTCTTTGAATGGGAAACAAGATGAGAAGCAGCTCAGTAAAACCCTCAACAAAGCACTGTCTCACTCAAGGATAAAACTCCCTTTCAGAACCAATTCTGTCTCCTTGTCACCAGTTGGCTTCAAGGTTATCTGTGCTGCTGTAACTCAGCAGGAGCCAGCCTCCGTTCCCACAACTCCCAGAGAGTTCCCCAAGTCCTAGCTGCTGTCCCCAGCAGGGATGCAAGTGTGGTTCTGGGCTTAAAAGGCAATGGAGACAAATCAGGTCACTTGGAGGAAGGCAGCAATGTCTAACTCAGGGAACACCTGCCCTGACTTCCTGTGGTTTACTGCTGTGTTCTGGTTAGAAGTGGCAACCAGCACAAAAGGTGATGGTTCACAAGAGCAGAGTAGCAGAGAGACAGAGTAATGGCCACCAGCAATCTCCTGTTTGTCAGTGTGCCCCTGCAATGCTGCCACAGATTCTGTTCACTAATAGACTTTTGCGCATCTTTTGTCCCTGTACCTGATGTGTCAGAGAACAGTGTCCAAATAATCAGCACAGGAGGTGCTGGAATGACTGGAGGCTGCAGTCTGTGGCTGTGCTGCACTTAGAAGCTGAGGAACATGAGGGTCTCTATGTTCACCCAGCTTACCTTGGGCCATGGGTCACCTGCACAACATCTGCTGAAGGATGCATTTCCTAATGCTGGGCTGTTGTCAGGACACCTTTGCATAAAGGGCATGGGAGCAATTAAGATCTAGTCTGAAATTAACTCTTGGGGCTGAATCTCATCAGAAGGGAGTGTGTGTGTACAGGAGATGTTGTTAATGGTGGCAATGGCAACATTTCAAGTGTCCGTTGCTATTCTAGCTTGTGAAGGGACTGCAGCTTGACTCTTGTGCCCCTTATTTTCCAGGAAAAACAGAGACAAAACATGCTGGGAGTAACATCTGAGCAAAGGAGTTTGTTTGCAGCTCAGCAGATAAATCAGTTTCAAGGTAAGGAGGGAGATGACATGCTATAAAACAGTCTGGAAGTATCAGGGCCCAGAATCTCATTAAATGTAGGGCACTTAACAGTTCTCTGCCATGAAATAAAAACATTTCACTTTTTAACATGTGTCATGAGATTCACCCATTTCCATATTGCTCCATTGGCAGATATGTTACAGAGGAGAGGCCCATGCATTGAAAGAGAAAGATGGAGCAGCAGCCCTTTCAGGCTCTGCCATGCTTCCAGGGTGAATGTGTGCTCACCAGTTAACTTGTCTCTTTGTATGCAGCTGTGCAGCAGCCCATTCCTGCTGACTGCAGCCAGGTGATGCCAGCTCCTCCGCCCAACCACCGCATGCTGCCATCTAACCCAGCCATGCTGCAGAGCACCTTGGGCTCTGGCATGGCCCCAGCCACTGCCAGCCAGAGCAGCGGGTCGATGGTGATGATTCCTCACAACACTGGCAAGCAGCAGGGCATTTTTCCACCTAATTCTGACTTCAACATCTCGCTGCGACCCAGCCAGAACTCACTGGGCATGAACTCGGGATGCCAGACAGTGCACAGCCACTCTACTGTGCGACCGGGAATGACCATGTCAGGCTTCAGTTCTGGTTCCTTAGCCAATCACTCTGCAACTCAGCAACACCTGAGGCAGCCAAGTATGCCAAGAATCCCTAACGTCTACCCCAACTCATCTGCCCAGATGTGGACACCGACTGCCGTGCCAAGAATGCCAAATCAAAGCCAAATGGATACCAGCGTGCAGCAGTTCTCTGGTAACGCTCTCTTCTCCAAACAGAACGTAAGACCAAGCGCACCAGGGCAGCAGTTCTCTCAGCAGGCTATAGTGCCACCTAATCAGATCGCTCCCAGCATCCAGGTCAGACAGATGCAAAAACTGAGCATGGGGCAGTCTGGCCAGGGGTTGAGCTCAATGAATAATCAGAACTTGAGACACAATTTAACCAGAGGACCATTGCCAGCTATGAATGTTATGAAATCAATGCCACAAGGAGTCTCCAGTTTTAACCAGCTCAATCCTGCCTCGAGCCTTGGCCCGCCCAGCTACCCTTCCACAGGCCAGCCACCCGAGGCCTTCAGCAGGATGAGTACCGCTGCCGAGCTGCCGCAGTATGACTTTGTGTCCCAGCACAGCAGCTCCGTCATGCCTGCGAACTGCAGCGACACTGACTTCCTCGACTCCCTCATGAAGAACAGCAGCAGCAACGACGAAGAGTGGTTGAACAATCTGACAATGATAGATGACATTTTGGGACAGCACGCTCAAAGCTCCGGCCACGTTTAGCTGGGAGGGAAGCGGTCTGGTTGTAAATAACACACTTATGGCTTTAGAGCGGGGCAGACAACCCGCGAAAGCCGCCGCCTCTTTCCATGCAGAGTGGATAGACTCAGCCAATTCTTTGCCTGCATCAAAGTTTAATATTGGCAGTTTTTCAGATGACTGTATATACTTGAATATTTTGTAAATTATGTTTTCCTAAACCTTAAATGTGGAAGTATTTATACTTCTTTGCTGGACTGTTTGTAAATAAATCTACAGCATAACTTTTTGGTTTTATTATAGGGATTTCGTTATACCTTGTTATAAATATGCAAATGATATTGTTAGTTTCAGTAATACTGTGTATTACAGCATAAAATACTTATGTTTTTGACATAACTTAACACATGAACTAGGGGTGTCATTGCAGCCAGACTAATCAGAAATCGAATGTGGCATCTGTTCTCCCAGATCAAAAGGAAAGATTGAAAAGTCGCACTGAAGAAAATAAAATCCATAAAAGGAGCTGCCGATTGCCTTGTGGCCCGGTCTTGCAGCCCCACTCTAGTCTGTAGGTCCCATGAGGACTCCTAGTGCATTCAGGGATCTGCCTGCAGAGATCCATTTGCAAGATCCCAGGCATGTTCTCAACTTGATACACTCCAGTAGGTCGATTCGACACCGACAACGTGTGGTGCGTTGTCCTGCAGTGAGCGTGTGCTTGTGATGTTACAGCTGCTGACCGGCGTGTGTGTGTGTGTGCGCGCGTCTGGGCACTGCGGGCATGGCGCTGCCTGCTCTGGGTTGCACTGGGCAGGAGGCATGGGGCAGGCACTGCCGAGCCTCCCTGCCAACTGTACCCTCCAGCAAATAAGTAGCCTGGTTTGTGCACCTCTGCCATGTATATTTGTAGTGTACAGGTGATCTGTTCCTGGTTTTAAGGCTTTTCATAATTTCTGTATTAATGTGAGACTTTTTTTCAGGGCAAAAGTCTATAACATTAATAGTTAATTTTTGATGTTTTTTCTGTCGGCTACTATTGTCCTATGTATATTTAAGAGTCTGTTTATAAGAGATTCACTGTACTGTAAACTTCTTAAAATGTTCATACTTTGTGTAATCATATTTTAATAGTCACGTCATACTTCGCAATACATTTGTAATATATCGTCAGCTTCCAGCACAGAATGTTGGTTTTGTTTTTTTTTTTTTCTTCATACCATAATAAACTGCCAGGGGAAAATTGCGTATACTTTATGTGCTCATTTCTCAGCCACAATGTTTCGTACCTGCAGATATTTGGATTAATTTGATTTGTCCAGGATGCTACGACGTCAATCTAATAACGTGTACAAATGCATGCGTGCTGTTAGTAGAAGAAATGGGCTAGACAAGGACTTGAAACAGGCTGTTAGTAGAAGAAATGGGGTAGACAAGGAATTGAAACAGGCTTTAATTTTATTGTAAGATGGGATTTCTTAGGCTCACCCTCCTTTTTCAGTGTAATATAGGTGAACACGTCATTAATCTTTGGTTGGTCAGGTTTGTTTTTTTACATAGCACTGTGTTTATTCAAGTGACAGGTCTTGTTTCTAAACGCTTGTATCAGTTGGCCTGTCAGAAAGCTAAGCTGTGCCCAGCGTGAGGCGGAGAGGAGGGCTGGGGGGGGACCCAGCACAGTCCCATCTTACTCATTCAGTGACACCCACAAGGGTGGTGGCAGGTACAGCGTGTCGCTTCTTTGACACAAATTGTCTGAAGGCAGAACTGGTGCGTGCCCTGGGGGAGGTGAGGCTGGCAGGAGGGGTAGGAAGGAAGGGGAAAAGGAGTCTTAAATAAATGCACAAATAGGAGCTGTAGCTAAAATTGCCTCATCTAAACAGAGCCTGCCTTCCTAGGGCTAGCGAAGAAGACATTTTGGTGCTGCATGTGGTTCTGTGCACACTGTGGGCACAGAAAGTCTGAGGAATACTCCTGGGAGGGGTTCTGCCTCAAGTTGATCCATGCCAGAGGAGGGGTTTATCCTCACCCTGAAGTGGGCCCTTCTAGAAGTATGTTCTTCACAGCTGGGTGGCAGAAAGCAGCTCCTGAAGCAAAAGAAGAGAGGGGACAGCCAAGGTTTAAAGCCGTAAAACAGAAGTGATGCTGCTAATGGTCAGATGGACAGAAGACCTCTCCCAAGCACAGCCACTCCCAGCTGTGTCAGAGATCTGGGTGGCTTTGTGATGGCAGGGCAGGTTCTCACAGTACAAGAGGCTCTGAGAGGAATGACCCCTAACTAGCTGCATCTCGAGAGTGGCAGGTACCTGTGGGAAACCAGGGTGAGGAGAAGAGAAGCCAGGTATCTCCAGCAAAGGAAGTCAGCCCCACCAAACAATTGCCCAAACCAGACTCTGATACGTGTCAGAATGAGACAGAAACGCCAAGAGGGGGGGAAATTGCCTGTGAGTGTGTCTGTGGCGAGGACAAAGGTGAGTTTGTTTGGCTCCAAACACTGGCACCATTTCAGCAGCTGTCCCCTGGCAGAGAGCAGCTCTGGCTGCAGCCAGGCCTTCACTGCTTTAAGGAGCAGCGGGTTTGACCACAGGTCTGGGAGCCAGCAGTGCCTGACCCCCTCTGGGTCAGCAGCATGGCAGTCACAGATGGCAGAGAATGCTACTGCCCACATGCTCTTCTTTAGGATATTAATAAAAATAATAAAAATGCCCTCTTTTCCTTCTTGATTTTGTGTCAGCACACTTTCAGCTTCTCAATTCTGTGGGATTTGGGTTACAATTGCTGAGAAGGACATCTCCAAAGGCCAACTGTTTCCTAGAGAATTTATGGAACACAGTTCATCTTGTACCTGTGTTGTGCACCTATTTGTCTCCACATCCCAGTTCTTCACATCTCAAGAGAAAATAGTTTATTTGATGTGAGGAGTCAGGACTCTATCAAGCTTGGAAGAACAGGATTAGTATTGTTATTATCTTGCTGTTTCTGTGTTTGTAACTCTTGGTTCTGAAACGTGTCTTTGGGCAGTTGGCACATAACTGCCATGGCCAGTGTGCTGCTTGGGCTGCCACTGCTCCCTGCTGTTAGCAGGCAGCTTGGGCTGGAGCACAAAGCACAGGTATGTACAGGGTGAAGGTATGATGACTACAGTAGAACATTTCAGCAGCTGGAGCACTAGCACTGCAATCCTGGTTGGTGTCAGGCTGTAACAGGTAATGCTTTTATCACAATAAATTCTCTGTTGTGGAAAAAGAAAAAAAATCTTCATCTGTATTTTGCCTTTCTCTTTTTAAATTTTTTTTTATTTTCTCCTTTCCATTTAACATTTGAAAATGCCCAAAGTCTGATCCTACCTTCACCTCCATAGTCTGTATCACTAAGGTGAATAGTTAGTGCTGGTGAAGGTGTAAAAGTAAGTATAGCTGCGTGGTTCTCCCATTGTGTTTACTGGACCAGCAGATCACACCACAAGGTGTAAGTAGACCTATGCTTCGAGCCCAGCCTGCTGCCTCGCACGCAGTGTCAACATGGAATAGGTGTCCTGAAAGCAGTGCTGTAGCACAGGATTTACACAAGCATACATAAGAGCAGCATCTGGTGCTGTGGAAGTGCAAAATTAATTTGGATTTCTAAAAGAGTCACAAGGAACCAAGTGTCTGACAGCACTCACTGTTGAAAGCTATCATTTATTTCCCAAACAAGTTAGGTCACCAGACTGCCCTCATAATTATGGCCATGAAAACAGAGGCAAGACAGTAAGGTTTTTCCCTCTTGGATTCTAAAATAACATCAAATGCCTGTAAAGGCCAGAATTTCCAAAGACCTGAGCTCACTCAATGTCTGTCTCTCCAAAAGGTTAGTAGTGTAGATAAATCAGACTTACTATGGAGAAAGTCTCCTTGTGGATTTTATTAATTTAAAGCAACCCACCTATGACAAAGGCAAAACAGAAACCCATTCTCATTTCTAACAGAAAGGTGCCTGGGAACAGCTGTCATGGGAATGTGGATCAGGCAACTTCTCTGGGAAGCCTAACCCTGACTTATGCAGAACCTGAGCTCTGCAGCTCAGTGGCTTTCCAGGATTGATTACATGTCTTTCTTAAGAAGCTTTCAACAAAGGAAGCTGCACCGATGTTGAAGTGTAAGGTCAAGTTCTCCTCTTGTGTAGGATGTTGTAAATCAGGAGTGATTCCACTGCCTGCAGCAGGGTAACTCCTGATTTACACCAGCCTGGGAGCAGGAACAAGCACCTGGTGAGAGGCTGGCACTTGCCTTCTGGTCCTGCCTGGATGGCCCCATGCTGTGGAAGAGGGGCTGCAGATGTGCAAGGTGACCCCAGGAGAGGACCCACTCTGCGCTGGCACCTGGCTGCAGGGCAGGCAAGGATGAGGGAAGGCATGAGGGCAAAGCAGTTGGTGGCAACACTGGCTCTGCCTCTTCTCCTGCCATGTGTCTGCACTGAGGGGCAGGTCCTGCGAGGACACTTGGCCCTGGCACATCTGTCCAGTCATCTATTCAGGCTGAGCTCAGGTTTTGGTGCTTAATGCCAAATTAATGCCTGTTTCACCTTTTATTCCCTACTGTATATACAGCAAATTAAAAAAAAAAAAAAAAGAAAAAAGAGGCTGGAAGAGCGTGAGGTGTTTTAAATACCAATAAGGGTCTCTCCTGGGCAAGCTAAACCACAAACATTGCCTAGCATCTGCAGAAGTTACTGAGAACTTTAGACTCTGTCTGGTCAAGAGGCCTCCTGTGTACCATCCTGCAGAAAAACAGGGAAAGGATCCTTAGTAAAGCAGCCAGGCTGAAGCAGCAGGATGCTGGTGTTGGGCTGTGTACTCTTTGTATAGCCATGCACATGGTAGGGGGATAGAGGCTGATTTATTTGCTTTCCTGAGCTCAGGAAGTATAAACAGCTAGATTTTACTTTGTTCTGGAGGCTGGCATGACAGTGGTCTGGGTTGCATCATGGCTGTGTGTCAGCTAAAATAACCCACAGCTACAGCAATGATTTGTCCCCACAGTCCAAAGCGCCCTTTGTTGTGTGGCTGAACCCTGCTGCCGGTCTGATATGTGTCAGAGCCAGGAACCAGTGAGGAGCCCCTGGGTTTTGTGCCTCAGTTTTGTCCTTAGCAAAATTTGTGATGCTGCAATTTAATGTCTGAGATTTAAACAATGTGGATGGTGAAGAAAAAATAAATGCCATTTTTAAGCTCGACATTGGACTTGTATCAAAAAAAAAGGTCATTTTAATTGTTCTGCTGTTGTCTTAATCCCCTTTCAAGGAATGAAAGGACCCCAGTGCTGACCTCACTTGGTTTCACATCCCAAAGCTGTGCTGTGTTTGATGAATGGCTAGGGTAGACAAGACCCAGGGCAGTGGCAGGAGGTGGTGAGACCAGACTATTTTCACTCCCTGAGGGGAAGCCGGTCCGAAGCTATGAAGTGGTGAAATATTTTTCTTTTGCTAATATAGAGCTGTGCTTGACTCCATCCACTGCAGAAACATGCTTTGTTTCAAGTTTACAGACTTCTTGTCAGTCCTGGTGGCTTTGTATGGCAACTGGGGAAACAGAACCAGGACCTGTGCTCCTTTCCTCTTCTCAGCCTATATATTATTGTTCTCTTTCAGCTATTAGCTGCTTACACTATTTGCCTAAGCAGTTCACATTAATCCCATTTGAGCCTCATAATCTTTAATAAATACATATATTTTCCTGTGCCCTTTCAGGATAGTTGGTGATGTTCATTAGCAGCAGGGGACTGTGGGGCACAAAAGGCTCAGGACTCCAATCCCAAAGATATTTAAGTGCCTAATGAAGCAGGCAGACACCAGGAGGAGTTTCCAAGTGTAGTTAGACAGGACTGGCAGCCACATCTCTTGGCTAGTGGGTCGTGTATTAGCCTTGGTAGCTGTGCACCAGGTTGGACTTCATTTTATGGCTCTGGGAGGATAAGCTGGTTGTTTCTGTATGGCCTGTTGTGGGCAAAATGAGACTATGAGTCAGGCCCCTAGGTGTTTTAATTTTCCAACCTCAAAAGCCAGTTGGCTCATTCTATCTGGGAAGAGCATGCAGCCCAGCATGTAGGCAGTGGAAGATGAGCCATCAATTGCACCTATCTTCTGTGCAAGCTTTTTGCTTTACTCAACAGGCTCATGCCTTGTTCCCAACTCTGGGATGCAGCACGTCTCACCCTGCCGGAGGGGCTGGGCTCACAGTAAAAATGTGAGTGGTTCACTCTCTTCTTGGCCAATATTCCTGACAACAAACTTTCAAAGAGTCTGCAAAAAGCTTTTTGTTTGTTTGTTTGTTTCTCAAATTGCCACTTGTGCATCTTGAAGAGCAGGTGGAACCCTGCTTCTGCTTCAAAGCTCCACATCTTTATTCTGCTACAGTTTCTGGCTTATGACCTGTGGCTGAACTAATGTAACAGTGTATTTCTAATGCTAATGGAGCACCTACCCAGGCAGCTAGGAGGGGAAAGAAGACCTGTGGGAAGACAGCAGGAGAAAAGGGACAGATCTAAGTTCTTCTCTGTGTCCACAGGAAGCAAGAGGTTCCTGTTCACGGTGGGGAGGAAGGACAAGCAGTCTGATAGGGAGCTGCCTGATGTTAGCCCTGGTGTGGCACAGCTACTCCCTTGCAGACAGGAGGACAGTGTCTGCTCTGGGTGGGGTGATGCAGCTTTACCACTCTAATGCCAGGGTGGTCATGGCCATGTTGCAGGACAGCTGTGAATGTAACATTGCCTGGGGTAAACCTGAAATGGATGGATGGAGACAGGGTGGGAGAGAAGGCTCAAAAATAAGCTGGAGATAGATTTCATGGCAAGAACATCACTTATGTCCTCATATCTCATCCTTTCTGCACAGGGATGCCCTTTCTCCAAATCCTGTGACATGGTCACTTCTACCAGAGCCTGCTCTCGCACCAGAACGTGCAGAAATGTAATGGTGTCTCTGTGCTAGAAGAAGGCTGGGAGGGTTTGCACAGCTGATTGCCATGGAATACTCCTTTGCTGCTCTGCAGAGCCCTTTCCTTGCTTTGAGGAACCTTTCTAGCCCAGTGGTGTGCTCGTCACTAGGAACCACAGACTGCCAGTGTCCCAGCCAAGCTCTGCACTTTAGTTTACCTACCCATAAAATTGAGAGTCCCTCTTCCATAGAGATGGTTTGAGAGGTAATTGTTTAACACCAATAAAAGTGCTTTGAGCAGCTTGGGCTGTAAAAGTGCCAAGTATTCTTAGTAGTCCCATGTCTTTGCTTTACTATGTCAACCAGATCACAGAGCCTCCTGGTACCACAGCACCCTCCTGCACCACCCACTCTCTGAGCAGCAGGGCCATGCAAAGCAGATTAGCTTACAGCAGGCCTTTTCAGGACAAAAATGGTAGTTCCTACTGCCTGCAGCAGGTGACTGCGTATCCAATGAAAAAAAATTAACTAAATACTTGTAAATGCTTGGCTGCAACAGACTGAGGTTTGTTGCTTGAGTGACTGAGCACCCAGTCCCTTGTTGAAAAGGGAAATGAGTTTTTACGCTTATGAATTTCAGGCCACGCTCTGAATCTACCTGGAAAATTAAGAATGTTGTTGGTGTGTCACAATTTGTGTGGGCAATTATGCATTGGTAGTTATTTGCAGCCACCAAGAGACTGAGTTCATGCTGTTCAACTATATGAATACTCCAAGAGGGTACCTTCTCTTAGATTTCAAATTCAGCTTCAAGCTGTTACTTGACTAGCATTACCCAAAGAGTGGAAGCGATTTCTTACAGGATTCACAGTAGTTCTGACTTTTTAACCTAGGTTTGCTTTTTGGAGGGGTTTCAGGAGGGATTTTTGGGAGGGAAAGGGTTGGAGAGGGTTTTTTTGTGTCTCCTCACAGGCCAGTGTATTTCCTTTGTTTTCTTCACACAGTCCTTCATACTCATGATGATAACCTATGGACTGGCATGGCTGGCTGTGAAGAATGGCTGCTGGGAATCCAAGGCTGTTAAGAGATGAACTGGTGAGTATTTGGAAAGTTACTCCCTTTCTCCATGGCCTGCTCTATGATAATTATCTTGAGATCTCTGTGTATTTTGAATTTGGTACAAGTAACCAACAGTTCAAAATCATCTAGGGAGGCTGTTGCTGCTCCCTCCCTGGGGGTGTTCAAGGCCAGGTTGGATGAGGCCTTGAGTGACCTGTACTAGTGGGTGGTGTCCCTGCCTATGGCAGGGGGTTGGAACTAGATGATCCTTGAGGTCCCTTCCAACCTTACTGTTCTATGATTCTATGATTCTATGATCTAGCATAGGCACACACAGAAAGGCTTGCATCAGGCTCATTCTCAGCACTGGCTAGAAGTGAGTTTTGATATGAGTACAGCATTGAACAGAGAGGAGCCAAACATTATTTACTAGAGGTAGGAAAAAAGGGTCACTGCATTCCGGAATGATTGCTAGTGTGTAAGCCAGAAAACACATCTCCAGCTGCTATGCTAAATACTAACATGCTAAGCCATCACAGGCACATGCTTTTCCAGCACTCTCTAACTCACAGGGATATGTAACCACTTTACCATTTAATCCACTGTTTCATCTTCCAGACATGTCCATGGCCCACTGGCTTAGGAACTCAAATACCTAACACTTCTTGGGCTTCTTATGGATGGTTAATGTACCCAAGAGTGTTGCAAGACACCATTTGCAACCATGCTCAGCCTGGCATGAAATCAGACAGGGAGACTCTTTTCATCTTCTTGCATCTTGAGGTATGATCCTAGAATAATGTTTTGATTTTAATTGTCTGTCAGTGGGTAATTTTATTCCTGGTCTTAGCATCCACAACAAACATGAGAGGAATATTGTCTGTGATTGTGGAAGTAATGATAGCTGTAGCACCTCTTGTCCACATCCTCAAATTTAAACTGTCAGCTACTCTAGAGAGTAAATATATTATTTGTGTATTTTATACAGTGCCCAACACAATAAGGCCTTAGTCTCTAGACACTACCATAATACTACTAATAAATAATAACTCAACACTGAGATTAACACTGCCACACAGAGACTTTCTGATTTGGTACATTAACTTCTTATTCTTTTCATGCTGTGAATGTAAGCTGTAGCTGGAGATACAAAGTGCTGTGAAGATTACTGTAAGTATGCTGATCTTCTGAACCCTGAATGGAGGTCGCTGTTGTATAATAAATTGCATTAAAATATAAATGAAAAGAAATCATGTACAATTTTTCCAGCAAAAATTATTCACAAGAAGCTTCATGGAAGAACTGACTGCATTAGCTCCAATTGAAGCTCTTATTTCTTTCAGATGGTTGCCTGAAGTTTTGCTAATTGTCTGAAGAAACCTATACCAGCATTTGATGTGCTGTTCAGGGCTTCCAAAGACCCCTCTTGTCTCAGTGGTTTTGCCAAGCTGAGAGGGATTTTGTTTCACTCATTAGATCAACTAAAACAATCCTGTTTCATAATAAAACAATTTTCTCCTACTCACCAGAGTGCAAAGATGAGCCAGGCTAGCCGACCCACAGCAGTGTGGCTTTTTCAGTCCCACGGGAACCATCCTTGGTCCCATGGGAGTGAAGAGAAAAACTTTGACTGACTGCTGCAATGGAGATCATAGAATCATAGAATGGTAAGGTTGGAAGGGACCTCAAGAATCATCTAGTTCCAACCCCCTGCCATAGGCAGGGACACCTCCCACTAGTACAGGTTACTCAAGGCCTCATCCAACCTGGCCTTGAACACCTCCAGGGAGGGAGCAGCCACAACCTCCCTGGGCAACCTGTTCCAGTGCCTCACCACCCTCACTGTAAAGAACTTCCTCCTAACATCTAGTCTAAAGTCTAGATAGCAGGAATCTCTAGATTCCTGCTAACATCATCAAATCCAGTTGTTTTTAATCCTGCCAATAAATGGCAACTTTCTCCAACAATGGGAAAGAAAATTGCATCTGAAGCACAGTTTCTCTTCTGCTCACCATGACATATTTAGGCAAACTGACTATGGTGGTGGGTGTTCTTTTTTATTACAAAGAATAACACTTTAAAATAACAAGTTTAGATCCATTTTCCCTACAAAACATAGTCATGGGAAATTTGAATTAAACCAAAATCAATAAAGCATGAGCTTTGGAGAGCATAAAAGACACAATCTCCGTTCCTCTAGCTACACACTGGCAGTCTCTGCTGACACAGGCTTGAATCCAGCCTGAATTTTATCACCAACACCTGAGAGTGTGGAATTTCTTCTGAATTAATGGATCAGCTGGGCTTTACAGAGAGAAATCAGTAAAGCCCTCATGGGTAGTGGTGCTTGAGACAGCTTGCCAACTCATCGATTGCTGTAACTTCATCAGGAGTCACTTCTGTTCACAATATGACAGCAAATACTAGCATGGAAATTAAGCAAAAGCATGTTCTAATAGATGCATGTTCCTAGAATAATTCTTACATGCTTAATTTTAAGCTATTCAGTCATTGTTTTAGTGTAAGTTGCAGATGTGTGGACCTAGACAATAGGAGGCTGTTGGGGGGGAGGGTGTCCATCTTACAGTTTTTTTTACACTGATAAACTGATGCCAAAGTGCTAAGCTTTTACAATGTGTATTAACTTTAACCACTTCACTACTGTGGCCCTAGCTGCCCTGCATGACTCCAGTTCCTCTGGGATTTGAATGAACGTTCAACCCTTCAGAGGACTTTAGAGTAAAGGCAAAGCACTTAACAGGTATTAGTCTACAAGGTACTTCAGTTTTATGAGCTACATTTACACATTTAACAGGTAACTTCTACTGCAATTTACATTTAAGTGTACTGGAAGCTTATTCCTTTGTGTGCTATTTAATTTAAGAGTTTTTTCTTCTTTTTTATTTCTTTTAATTTGGGGCATTGTTCTGATGGCACTAAAATTAATTCCACTAACAGTTCTGGTAATTCAGTGCATATTACTAACTTCTATTTGTTTGATTCCTTTCATCCAAATTCATGCCAGTTCTCTTAAAACCTTCTATTTACTATGCAGATTAGGAATGATACACATGAGAAGGTGTTTGCCTTCCCGTGAAATGCAGCTATTTCTCAAATAAAACATACCAATTGCTTCTAATATTTGCATGAAGAAACCAGATTTTTTTCTACCTAAATATAGAATCAGCAAGTACTTGATATCAATTTTCTCTGTCTTTAAAGATACAGAATTAGCATCTAATAGGAGGTATTTGCCTACTAGCTGCAGCAGATGTATGTGTGTGTATATATATATGCATGTACATATATGGCTTTGGTTGCCGTGTGCCAGCTTTGGGTGACAGCAGTACTGTGCATGAAACCCAGCATCTGCCTGGTTTCACAATAACAAGTATGTACATTCAGTCACTGTTTCTGAAAATGGTTCCCAAAATACAATTGCTATTTCCAGCCCTTAGGAGTTGCAGGATCCAGAAATACCACTGGTCTCTTATATAATTCACCTTAATGTTATTGTGAGTCAAGTAGCAAGGGGCAGATTTTTTTTTTTAGGATGCTAAAGGTGTTTTATTTGGAAACATGTTACTTGATAAAGAAATGATCAGGCTAATTGAGGGAAAAGCCAGATGAAAATAGGTCAAAGAGGTCTTAAAGTACAGCTTTAAGAATTAAATCTGGCAGTCTTTATTTAGCAGAGGCAAAAATAAACATCAAGTTAGCAGACAACGGACAATAACAGAAAACTCAGAGTGTAAGTGGCACAGTGCTAGGAAAGCAAAAGTATCACTGATAAACCATATCTTTTCTAGTATCTAATTCACAAAAGGAAAAAAAGAAGTATGCATGTGATCACATAGATGCACCTAAGTATGTGTGATATATTTAACATACATTGTCTTTCTCATGTCATCTGTCACAACAGCAACTATAACCAAGCAGAAACTGTTGTGAAGTAGATCCATATACATCATCTTTAACCTGATCTATTGTCATGATTTAAAGACATGGATTCCTCATCTCTACTTAGATTTGCCCCTCTACTCTCCAGAATAGTATGAAAACGAGTTACTATTATTATCGATTATGATTACGCTCCCAAATTGCACTTTATTGTCATCAGTCTCATAAGGCTCTTCCTGGCATCTCAGTCCTCTATGTGTATTTATTACTTGCACTGCCATAGTGCCACAAGATCATATTATGGGTCAGGATCAGCACAAAAGATGGTCCAGCCCTGAGAGCTTTACAGAGTGTGTAAAGTGAGAACTGAGGAATACAGGCAGCAGAGGCAGCATAAAAAATATGACAGTGTATTGTAGAAATTACAGCAGAGAAAAGTCTTACAATTTTGATGAAAAATTACCACTAACTTTTGGGCTGTTGATAGGAAATAAAAGGCAGTCAACGGGATGCAGAAAAGAACCTGTTTAAACATATTACCAATGGGCCCTGAAAACTGATTGGCATCATGAGTAGATTGCAGCTGCAGTTAGATCTCATCAGTGAATGGAAATAGTAGGTGAGGTGAAGACAGGCTACCAAGGCCTCTGAAGTAAAATCATGTGGGCAAGAATTAACATGACAGAGCAGGCTAAGCCAGCACAGACATAAAAAGGGAATAACACAGTGAAAATGACAAATTAAGGAAAAGTACCTCTATAGAAGTGTTCTCAATAAAGTATGACCAAGGCAAAGTTATATTTGCCAAGGCCAAAGGAAAGCATGTTGCAGTAAGTGAGATTTGGGAAGATGGAAGTTTAAGCTACATGAAGAGTTAGACATAGTTTGAACATAAAGGGCCAGGGAAAAGCCTGAGTCAAAGATGAATATATACAGATAAAGTTGCCCACCACAAGTGTACTTCTGGGAGAAGATTCAACACTATTTAACTGTACTGAGCTTAAAATGACATTAGGGTTGTAATTAACCAGTTTTCATCCAGATGGTCCAGGGATTGGGGCTGGAGTATTTGTGTGCCGTCTGACCCAGGCACCATATGCTGCAATACAAAGGAGCAAGGAGCAGGCTCAGAAATACAGAGACACTGCAAATATCCCAGAACCCCATTCACACACAAATTTATTAACATGTCTTCTCACAGGTTTGAATAGTCATCAGGTGAGTCATCAGTCAGGTGACTCAAAGCATGTTTCTTACAGATCACATCATCTTCAGGCATCTGACCATGCAGGTGTAGGGCTCAGGAGGCGTTTGTGATTGCATGCGGCAGATGGTGAAGTCCCACTGAACAGTCATAAGAAGGTAATAGAGATGCAAGCCAAGAGTTTAGGAAAGCATGCCAATCTGCAGTGAAGAGGCATAGCTGTGAAAAATCTGAGCAAAAATCACTGTTTGAACTGTAGTTGTAGTACACATTAGCTGGAGATAAAACACAGAGTGACTAGAGGAGTGATCCTGTGGAAAGGCCTGGTTAACATCTACTGGAACCTGTGAGGAACATAAGAACAAAACCTCCAGAAATGTGCTGGTAGGTGGGTTAGGAAAAATAGGAAGGAGAAAAGGGAGAGTACAATGACTGAACAAGAGTGGAAAGTACTTACTTCATTTGACAGATTAGGGTGGAATGATAGTTGTGGTCACTAAAGGTCATATAAGTAAGAGGCTGTTTGAGACTTTGTCTTTGTAAAGAAATGCAAAGGTCATAAGCCAGGCTGGAAAAGATCTAGGACAAAATTGATAGAAAGAAATTTATGAGAGAGTATTTGTGGAAACCACTTTCAGTGATCTGAGCCATGAAGTGTCATCAGAAATGAGCAAGGCAAAAAAATAAATCTTTCTAGTTTTCATGATGTCAGAGAAAAGCTTTAAAACGTGATCTGAACGAAACCTTGAATCGAATGATTAAATAAGGGTTTTCTGCATGTATGTACACACATGTGGACCAACAAATGTATACTTACACATACAAATAAATACATAAACAAACAAAACAAAACCCAACAAAAAAAACTTACCTTGATTTATGATTTGCAGTTTGCCAATACCACACTGGAATTAGTCAAAGCAAAACTTCACAACCGCATCAGTGAATTTTCTGTTACTGGAGAGAGGATGCCAGAAGCAAAGGTGTATTATACCGGAAGACAACACAAACTACTGAGGGAGGCGAAGTAATGTTTCATCTCCTTTTGCTCACTGCTTGCTTCTGCTAATTATTAATATAAAACACAGTTCCATGCTTGTTGTAGAAAAATATTTTTCCTTCAGAAACAAATTTTCCATCATTAGAGGAGCCAGCCCAATTCCCTGTGGTTTTTCCATTCGTTTATCTTAGAAATTGAGATGTGAATTGTCAGTAATAAAGGAGAAGCCTAAAAGTAAAGAATACAATTAATTTTGTTATTATTGTCTTTCAGCTTCTTCTTAAAAGTATATCATGTCTGGTCCAAGGTATGGACGATCTCAAAGCACGTTCAGTTCAGAGGTGGTTTTTCAGATTGTATAACTATTTGTTCATAGACAACAAGCAGCAGTTAAACTAGAGGAAGACTTTTTCAAGAAAATATGGAAAAGTAGAGGTGATGGTTGTCGGTTTGATGTTTGCAAACCTGCAGGTGACAGTCTGCCAAAGAATTGGTGCTGGCACAGTGCTGGTGTGAGGTAGGCACTGGGCTGTGAGTACTGGATTAAATTGAGTATGAAGCTTGTGATTGCTTGGAATCATGAAGAAGCCCCAAGTTGGTTTTGGTTTACATTATTTTCTTCTTCTTTTTTTTTTTTCCCCCTTTTTTTTTCTTTTTTTCCTTTTTTTTCCCCTTTGATCATCTCTTCTGTAGCATCCAGGGAGGGACATTGTGTCTTCACTGACTGGAACAAGGCTGGCCACTGCACCAGAGAAGCTGGACACACTTGTCTCTTAACTCCAAACTTCATTTTATAACATTGAAAACATTTCAGAATAGCACAATCCCTTTGTCTTGAGAGTACAAAGCGTGAGATAGCAAAGGGTCTCTGAATCACCGCTTTGGCCTCTCGATGTATGCAGCTGCTTTTTAAAAACAAAACCTTACGTAAACAGAACCCCAGAGTCAGAAAAACCTGTCACCGCTATGCCCGCCTTAGGCCTACACCTCCCGGCAGCCCCCACGGCCCCGACTCTCGGCAGCTCCCGGGGAGCCGCCCGGCGGGGCGGAGCGGACGCCGGCCCGTCACGTGAGCGGCCGAGGTGGGCCCGCGAGGGGCGGAGACCGCTCAGCGCCGTACCAGGGCCCGCGACGGCGTCGGCGGCAGCGCCGCGGTGAGTCTCCATGGGGTCCGGGCTGGGCAGTGGGGCTAGCTCGGCGGGCCCTGCTTCTGTCTCCGCACCCCCAGTCCCTCCCCGTGCCGGGTATCCTTTCTTCCCGTGTCCCGGCAGTATGCCCCGGCAGGGGCTGCTGGAGGACGGGGCCTTCTCTCCGGCCCAGCGCGTCTCCTTCGGGGCACGGTAGGGCACCTCTCGCGTGCCCGTTCTCCTGCCTCGGCTTCCCGGCGTGATCTGGAGGTTTCTGGAGACTTGTGTGAAGTCCGCCCTTTGCTTCCCCGAGCGCTGTGGGAGCGCCGCATCCCGGCGGGCCGCGGTGCCTGCCCGCCTGTCAGGAGTCACCTGTGGGCGCCGAGTGGCTGGTGGGGCCCTGTCGCCGGTGGGACACGGTGGCTGGGGCTGTTTGTGGTGTCGGCTCTGGCTGCTCCTGACTCAGGGTCCTAATGTGGTCGGTGGGTCTGGAAGGGAGACCTTGCTGAAGCGCGTAGCCCATCGTCACGGCTTAGCAGATACCTTGGAACTGTAATTTTTACTTTTCCCGTAAAAGGAAATGATCTCCTGTGATAAGAAAATATTCCTAATGCTCTTGACTTGCCTTCAGACTTTTCAGCCACGGTAGTTTTCATTCCTGACTGACTGGCTTAAATTTTGTTCAGAAGCATGTGACTTAAGTGTTCACGGGTGAAAAGCTGAAACCTGCTGTTTCAGAGCAAACGTTTATAATTGATTTAAACAAACAAAAAAAAAAGACTCTTGAAGACAACAGACTGCTTCTACTTACTGGCCTTTGTGCTATACTGTTAAAAAGCATAATTCCTCATGTCACAAGACATGAGACATAGAAGTGTTTTAAGTATAAGTGGTTTTGTTTTGGAGTGTTTTTTTCCCCTCTGTCAGAAGGAGAAGGCAACCTTGATAAAGAGACTTGTAGCATCATTGAGGTTGTCAAACTTCTTAATGAGAAGTAATCATGTCAATCTTTAATACTGTGTTTTCTCTTAAAGAAGACAGCACACTATTTTTTCTAAGAAGCTGAATCAGGTCAAAAATAGGTGTGTCTCATGATCAATTCTTTCTGATTTTGTCAAGTCTCATAGAAGCTTTCATATGAAAGTCATTCCTGAATGTATTTTGGGAAATAAACAAGTAGCAGTATTCTTTAGTAATGAATGAGAGAGGAAACAGCTGTGTGCAAAAAGATACAGATGTATGTGGAACATAAACATGGTTAAACACCTGTGTAAGATGTACACATCAGAAATATTTCAAAACTCTATCTTAAACTTCTAGAAGACAAAATTCTTCTAAATTCCAACTACTTGACACAAAATAAAACATACAAAGAACTGGTACTGTTTGTTTTCCTTTCTTCGGAGTTTGTTTAGTACCGACTATTCTGGGGTTTTGCTTCCTTTCTGAAGTCTTCTTAAAAATTAATGTCGATTGAAATATTTTGGTAGTGCTAACAATGTCTTCCTACCTGTTGCTTTCCCATCAGGGGCCATCTACAGCACAAAAGTCAGGCATTGTTCCAAAGCTGAAGGAATGTATACACTGTTGTCCTCTCATCATGTACTGAAGTGGATGCCTCTGTATTTTCTACAACTGAAATGACTTATTAAACCTTGGGGCTTCTGAGCAAGAGAAAACAAAAGTAAGTGTTTTCAAGTAGATTAGTTTGTGCTGCTGTTTATGCACATTATGTGTTTTTTCGACAGAACCTAAGTAATTGGTGTGTAACCTCTTTGCTGGGCTGCTGGAAGTAATGAATGGAAAGGCTGCATGCTAGAGACTCAGTGTGATGTGACTGCACCCATCAATGCATAACATATATAGGCAGATAGGGAGTACAGAAGTGTCAGACTTCTTGTACTTGGTGAAGTACCTGCTTGCTACTTGAGAGGGGGCACACCCAAAAGTCTGGTGCTGCCTCAGTAATGACTTGAGCATTTCTGTGTTCTTAGGGATTGAAACATAGAATATTTGTAGATGGCTTCGTGGTAGTTATTAGTCTACTTTTTTAACAGACAGTCAGAAGAGTATGTGGAGAAACAGTTCTTGTAGTGGAAGAAGGAACTAAACATGGCAGGTGAAGGAGCAAGTCTGATGCTTGGATTGTATATGTTCTCAGAGGAAAGCTGTAGGCAAGCCTGAGCAGGGGATGTCGTTTTAACTGTTACAGTGCCACTTTTTAAATACAGTATATCATTATATAAGAAATGCAATTTCCATTTCCCTTGTGGAATCATCAGTTAAATCTTTAGCAATAGAACTACAGTGGCCTAAGGGGATATCTTTCAAGAAGAATGACCAGAGAGCAACTGAAGGCTTTCTTAATAGAAAACTTTGAAGTGGTGTTTGCTGTCCCATAGGCTTTCCTGTCAACCACATCAGCTTTTGACAATGTGGTAGGTATACATTCCTTGCAGGGGATGCAAAGTAAAGAAAATAGGGTGGGTTTAGAAAGCCACAGATCAGCCTTCAGGCATAGGTTTATTACAAATGTACTGCTGATTCTAGAGGTAATGTGGCAAATGGTTCCTAAAAAAAACCCGCTTGCTTCTGTCATGCAATGTAATCTGGCTGGATTTAACAGCTGCTTTCTGTATGGTGCTTCATGCATAGAGGGGAAACTACTTTATTCTTTGATCTACTCACATGAGTGAGCTTCCACTTTAGAACTCAGTTA
This sequence comes from Eubucco bourcierii, assembly GCA_013396675.1. Lineage (NCBI taxonomy): Eukaryota > Metazoa > Chordata > Aves > Piciformes > Ramphastidae > Eubucco > Eubucco bourcierii. The sequence continues at coordinate 1,782,317 of VWZE01007414.1, read as the reverse complement.
CCAGTGTAAATATTAAGAAAGTCGGGAAAAGAGATCATCATGGCAAGAGAAAGATACTACAGATAGAACAAATACAGAAGAAGCAATAAGTACAACTGGACAGATTCGTTAGCATCACAGGAAACAGATCTCTGATAATTGGTAGAAAATATTTACTACCACTAAAGCAAGTGCTGCTTTTCCTTGTTGATGTGATATAAAGCATGAGAAATACCTAACTAACAGATCAAAGTCCATCAGCAGATTGTTACTTGGTGTCCATGATGGCATGTGTCCTACTGTATATCTGTGTCGACAGAGATTGTAATTCTCTTACAAAAAAGCTTGTAAAGATAAAAGCCATATAACACCCTAAGCTATGTTTTCCGTGTAATTTGAAAGGAGAAACCAATTGAGTTGGCAGTTAGGAAAAGTAACGTTAGAAACCTTTATGTTAGGTTTTGTTGGAAGTTTTGGTTTACTTTGAAAATAACATGGGAGTCAAATTCCATGAGAACTGAAGACTGTAAAATAAAACCTTCAAATTGAGACAGGAGAAATATCAATCAAGACAGAACTGAAGATTCTTTTACTCCCTCCACCTATTTATTTAAAACCTGTCTTCTATCTACAAGATACAAGAAATTTTACTTTTTGTTGTTACAGAAACATATACGGAGAAGCATAGGGGATCTGGTGGCACTGCAAAAATATTTGCCCAACTTTCAGCCAAGTACAGCTTACTACCATTTGTAGAACTTTATTGTCAGGCTATTATTTTTTTTGTTCATGCAAGGTCAGTCTTCTAATACCTTCAAAACTACTCGGTGTAGTGAGCTTGTGAAATAGGAGTGGGCAAGCAACTGGCACAAGTCTAATTTGTTTGCTGAATTAGCAGTCACTTGAGTGTTGTGAAATTTTGTTGCTTTGCACTTGTTCATAGTGAGTATTTTAGGACAGTGTTTTACCCTTTCAAATATAGGACAAATTTTGGAGAAAGAAGATGCTTTTTCTGAGAGAGGGAACATCTCTGATCCTTCACAAATTCAGCTGTCTACACAGAATTTTGTATTTTGTTGTTTACAGTCTAGCGTGAGAGATTCTGGAGTGCATTTTTCTTAGAGAGAGGAAACCTCGTGGAGAGTTAGTTTTTAGCAAACTGGTAGCTCCAGCATTCAGAGTCAGGCTAGATGAGGCTCTGAGCAATATGATCTGGCTAAAGATGTCCCTGCTTTACTGCAGAGGTACTGTACTAGACAACTTTTTGAAGATCCTTTCCAACCCAAAGCATTCTGTGATTATTTAAAGAAAATAGTTTTTTCTTTAAAATATTCTGCATTGGTGCCTTTCATTGTTGCAGGAAGCTTTTATCTGTTGAAAAAAATATCCTTTGGAAATAAATATAACCAAATATTTCTGTGGTGTGGGGTTTTGGGTTTTTAAAAGACTTGTACCTGTGTGAAACTGGCATTGCTCTGCCTTATGCCACTTCTTTTTTAAAACTTCTGCTATGTTGTTTTTGTTTATTGAGTGTAGTCCCTTTGTGCTAAAATATCATTGGTTAAATGAGTGCCAAAGAGGTGTATTTATTTCAATTGACTTGTTTGGTTGCTTGTGGCACTTGGGTCTCACTATTTCTTTCTGGTTGATTGGTGCTGTTTGGTTAGAGACAGCTGCTGTGTGGAAAACTACCCTCACTGCTGTGCACATTTCTTGTGAGTTGTTTTGTGTCCCTGTGTATCTTTACATGTAATTCTAAGCTTAACCTTTAAAATGAGATGACTTCACTAGATTAAATTTTCACTTATTAGGGTTAAAGATGCTGACACTTGTTTTTTTGTGATGCTCACCAAACTCGGATGCTGTTCTTGGCTAGACCCTTCAGGACTATTGCTTATCTTATTTATTTAAAGGATTTATATCACTTTCTGATTAATACTTAGAGCTAATTCTTTTTTTCCCCGTTCTCTCTTCATCATCTTAAAGCTTAACTTTGCTACTCCCCTAGAAATTCCTAGAGTTCTGCTTTATTTTATGTTATTTCTGAAAACCTGTGTATTATGTATTATCTCTTCTGTGTGGTTGTGGTGCTCTCAGATGTGTTTTTGGTTTTAGAACTTTGTATTTTATGCTTTTAATTTTATAATGGAAAACCCAAGGCAGTGTGTTCATACTGGCTCTGTAGGTTGTTCCAGTTCCAAATAAAACTCTGACTAACCTCAAGGTACCTTCTCATTATAAACTTGGTGTTCTGATTTTTTTGCATAATTTTTTACATAATTGTCAAGTTGCAACTGTGTATCTTTTTAGAAGTGGTCTAATTGTTTTCTGATTTACTGTGACAGCAAATAAAGTGGCTTAGTAAATCCTTTAACTGTATTTTTAGTAGGGGCCTTGAGAATGCACAGACTTTTCATTCTTGCACAAGTCATAATTCAGAGCAGGATTATGAGAACTTTGGTGCTGTCCCTTGTCGTGGTTATTGATGTGTGATGGAAAGTGGAGTGTTTCTAGAAAATATTCAGTGCGACTTTTTGTTCTTCATTTTTACTGTATTGTTAAATCTGATTCTGGTAAAAGCAAATTACTGTCTTATTCAATTGCCCATATATTAGATATATATTTATAGACATACACACAATAACTGTTTCAACTACAGTAGTATGTTGCTCATGTTTTTTCGTCTTGTTTACCTCTTGGTATATTCTGTAGATAGCGTCTTGCAGGGTAATTTAGCAGTTTGATTTCCTCAGTATTTCCAGGTTAACATATTGACTATAGAAAGTGTAAAACATTCTTTTTTCCTTAAGTGTTGTCAAAATGGTTGTTGTTCCAAATGGTTGATACAGGTACAAAGTGTTTTTTGTTACTTGTTTATTTGTGGGGGTTGTGTGTGTGTTTGTTCCCCCCCAAATTTTAATACAGTGATGGAGGATCAAAAATATTAAATGTCTGGAAAGTGGTGCTTATGATCATTTAATGCACTTTACTCTTTACTTGGTCTCAGCTGCTTGTGGTATTAATCCCTTTGCAGATGCAGATTATGTGTGATTTGGACACAAACTAGTTCATTTTACATGTGAAGATTTATGTTGATGCAAGCATGCCTCAGTTATACAACAGTTACGAAGTATTTGATGTGATTCTGATGTGAAGATGAAACCTGAAATGGACCAATAAAATGACAAACAAGTTTTAGTTTGTTCTGGATCATAATGCAAATGAGTTTCAGGAGGCTGTCATCAGTTTGAACGCAGTCGATAAGAGTCTTAGTGGTCTTTCTAGGCTGTCCTGTACACATCCTCTAACTTGTTTGTACGGAAGAGCCTCAATGAAAATGGACATTTCAGGTTCCTTAACCCTCAAAAGTTTATTTACAGATTTTAAAGTTAATTTAGGTTTTCTTTATGGACAAATGCTTGTGCCTGTTGGCATTGACTCATAAAGAGTAGATAGGATCCTTGAATTGACTTCTTAAAATCTGACCTTCAGTGCCTACATGTTCAGGTATTGTTGTACCTTCATTCCCATGAATCCTAGGAAACACAAGTATAAATACTATCTTTAATGAAAATACCAATCCCAAGTAGGTAATTGTTATTGTAAGGTCATTGGAGCCTGCATTTCTTGGTAGTGTTACTATATTAAGTTCTTTAACAAGGCTTTGTTTATTAGTATAAGTTAAATCCAGTAAAATTGCTTTGTCTTCTTGCTATTCTAGATTCAGGGATGAATGTTCATCTGTTCCTAACTACAGAATGTCACAAACAACACTGTCTGATCTGTTTTAAATTTGCAGAGTAATTGTACTTCTCTTTAGCTGCTAACAAATGTGAGGTTTGTATTAGTTTTTTGTGCAAGTATAGAAGTGCATTTGGTTGATACTGGGGAATGAATGTGTTTGCAGTGGAAAACTACTTGCAAGATTTTTCTCAGTGTGGAAGGACTACTGCTGCTCTGTGATAATGAAAGTTGTAGCTATTTTAAGATTATGATGGAGTAATGTTTTTTTGAATTGTTCATGGCTGTATTACTTTGGGAGGTTGCCAGAAGCTGCTTCTACAATTTGACAGAAAAAGAAAAAAATATTATAAAGGGAAATATTTCATGTTAATTTTCAATGTTTCTGAAAACTTGTCTGCTCTTTTGATACAGAGGAGTTCACTTCAAGGGTATGTTCTTTTTGGATGAATACATGTAAGTGAGAACTTAATCACAGAAGCATAGAGTTATTCAGGTTGGAATGGGAATGGACTTCAGGAGGTCTCTAGTTTAACACCTTGCCCAAAGCCAGATCAGACTCAGTTACTCAAAGCTTTATTGAAGTGGATCTTAAAAACCTCTGAGTATGGAGGCTGGAAACTCTGTGGACCCTGTTTTCACTGCCTGACTGCCCTTATGGTGCAAAAGTGAGGTGCTTTTTTATTCCCTGAAATCAAGCTGGAATCTAGTTTGGTTTGGTTTCTATTGTGTCTCATCTCATCACTCACCACCTTCAATGATGTCTTCACAGTAAATAGTCTCAAAGGTACTTGTGGGCAGCTGTATGTTCTCACTGAATGAAGCTGGCTGTTCAGGCTGAGCAATTCCCAACGCCCTCAACCTTACACTATAGTGCAGGTGCTCTGGGTCCTGGTGCTCTTGGTGACAGTGCTGAACTCATTGCAGTTTATCAATACCTGTCTTGTTCTGGGGTCCAAAAGTGAATACTGTTCTAAATGCAGTCTAATGTCTTATAATTTTAAGTTTAATTGCTTGACCATTATTTACTTCTAGAAAGCAGGGAAATGTGAGTACTTTATAAATCTGCTTATTAATATTTAAGTGTGATTGGATTTCAAAACAAAACAGGTAGCATTAAAAATTCTTCCACTGATGAACTAACTTGCATTAGTTTTGGTGAAAATGTTTGGTGGATTAAAAAAGATAGTCTGACTGATAATAACATCTTACTGTCAGTACATACTTAGATTAATCACCTCTAAGTAAATCTAATTTGCATTATTAAAATGTTGGAAGTAGAAATAGTACATTGTGATTCTGTAATGAAATATTCCATAGAAATTGAAGTCAGCAAGTGAAATCTTGCTGTAAAGTATGTTTAAAGAAATCAGTCTCATGGAGTGTTAGGGTAAGTTTACATGGAGTAAGCTTACATACACAGCCAAAACTCTACTGTAAGAGCTGCACAGATGTCATCTTTGGAAGTTTGGAGGGGAGGTGAGCTACAAAGGCTCTACAAAGAGAAGGTTTTTTGAGAACCCGAAAGGATCTCTTTTGCTACTTTTAATTTACACTGAGGTTTGGAAAAGTTGTAGTCAGTGTTCTGGAGTCAGATGATTATTTCAGAATCGTAACTCACCTCATGTAATACTACAGTTGAGCCAAAACTTAGTGAATGTGCAGGAAGGGAGGAAACTCTTAAAACACTGGTAGTGTTCCCTGTGTTTGCAGCAGAAGTACTCTGCAATTGGAGACAGTATCAAAAGGCATAAGGATTGTCCGCTGGAGCTTTTGTTCTGATGAGCTTAGGCAGTGGGCTGTTACTGAGGTTAGTATCCAGGATGCATGGTGGGCTTGTGTAACCTCTGCTGAAGCTTGGTGTTCTGTGGCTGCAGTAGCTGTGGTTTCCAGACCCAACAGCTAGTTTGAGTGTGCTGTACCTGCTGCAGTCAAAATTTCCACTTTCCTATTCAGAGTTGCCACACCTTTAAAAATCATTTCTCTGGGTCTTGTTTATGCTCGCTTGCTTCTCATGGTTGGTACAGCCTTAAGTCAAAATTGTGAGTGCTGGTTAAAAGCACTTCATATTCTGACATAGAAAAACAGGGGCTGCTGTGCCTTTGTCTCTGTCTTACCTGGTATTTCTCACTTGACATATGAACAAAAATAACTTTATATGGAAAATGTTTTTAAACCGACTTCTGAGTTTACATACCTTTTTATAAAGGTGAATAAAATTAAGGTAAATGAAGGTACAAGCTTTTATAAATCGAGGAAAGTCATCTAAAAACATTGGATGTTCGCAATATAGAAAAAGTTGATCTATCTTAAGTTTTATAGTAAGTAAGATATTACAAGGAAGGAAAAGCTGAAATAGTTTTCTCTTAACTTTCTAAATTTTCTAGTCAAAACATTAGTCTCCAGTGTTACAATAGTTTGGGGTTTTTTTGCCGGGTAGTTTGAAAGAACAATGTTGACTTCTAGTAGCTTTTTGTTTAGATTGTTGGTCTTGCACTAGAATTAGCTCAGGATCCTGTTTCAGGGTTGGAAAAAGCTGAGACTGATGGAGACCCAGAAGGGAAGGGTGACTCCCTGTGGCAGTCACACAGCTCCTGTGATGTTCAAATGCATTTTTCTTTGATTTCTCAGTTGAAGTGGGCACTGTAAGCGGTAATGAACCTGTAGAACTTCAGATTGTGATTTTTCTACCTTCTTCCTGCACAGACACATTCCTGTATTGCTACAGTAATTTCAAAACATTTCAGACATTGCAGTTTAATCTGTCACTGTTGTCTGTGCAGGACTATTGCAGGGTTACTGAACCCACTTTTCTTCATGAGTATGGGCTGATTTGTCATGGTGCAGAGATCTGTGCAAACTTTCTTCAATACTAAAGGAGAGAAAGTATTTACTTGAGGGGACAATGTTTCATTTATGGAACAGAAACAAATATTGTGTGGTCTGTAATCACCTTCTTCCCCCAACAGACAAAAACTCAGATTGCCGTAGGATGTCATATGGGCCTGATGAACAGCATGCGAGTGGTGAAAGGGAATTACAGTTTGGTATGAATTTACTGTTAGGAGTAACTTCAAGTATGACTGTTTTGCCAGTGTTTATTCTAGAAATCCCTTGTGCAATGTCAGTAAGTGATTAAGATGATGAACCCTGTAGCATGCAATTCTGTCTTTAATCAATACTACTTAAAATAAGTAAAATCCTTTCCCTTTAAACCAGACCAGAAGTTTGGACACTCTCCCTTCTGTTGTACAAACTGCAAGTTCAGTTTAGGAAATGGGGGATTGTTTTTAAATGGAGAAGTACTGTTGAACTCTTGCTTTTTCCTTCTCCTTTTCTTAAAACTCGAAACACTTGAGTGTATTGACATACTTGTGAATTCAAGAGCTGTGCAATATTTTTAGTTTGTTCTTGTTTTCCTAAATGAGACGTCTTTATACAAATGCTCCAAGTGGGCTGCGTTTCTTAGTATGAGTATCCTGTCACTTAAAACAAGCACTCTGTCTCTTGACTGAACTAATAATAGTATTCAAACAACTAAATTTCCAAATACTCAGCTTGAGTCAGAATCAAGTAAGAATCAATCATAGAGTTAGTAAAGAATTTCTTGTTAGGTTTGGATGCTTTTAAATAATGACCTTCAATTACAAGGCATTCTGTAAATTTTTTTTTTAAGTAATAGAAAGTTGCAGAACATTCTTGCAAGCTTTGGATGTCTACCTGTGGATCTCCAATGTCTAAAATCTCTCCTATAAACAATATTTAGTGCAGGAGGAAGTTTTAAGTGCCCAATTTTTGTTTTCTCATCAGATACTCAGTATGGCCTCATCATCAACACCTAAGTATAATTCTAACTCCCTGGAAAGTACCTCAAGTAAAAGGGTGAGTGTAACTTTTTTCCTTTTTTTTTTTTTTTTTTTTTTTTTTTTTTTTTTTTCTCTATTTTTGGATGTCACAGATACTCCATGTTTGGGTAGGAAAAGTGAATATTTGAATGACTCTTTTTCTTAAATGTACATACTTAATTTTATTGCTGAAGTTCTAATGCATTCAACTGAGTTGTAAACAGTTCTGAGTGGATGGGTGAAATATTTTATCACAAGATATGAGAGCCTCCATAAAATCAGTTCCAGTGTACTTACTCTTATTCTTGCTTGCTACATTGAAATATTCTGTGGCACTCTTGAAAAATGTTGCTACTTGGATGCTGTGGAAAGATTCTGTGATGCAAGTGATACCTTCTTATCTGTGGGTGGCTCAGTTTTAACAATGCTCATTTGTAGTGGGAAATACACTAAAGCAATTTAAATGGCGTTCCCTTCTGCTTTTTGATGCTGTGTGGCTGAGGAAAATGTAACCTGTGTGCAAGAAAATGGGAACCAAGGTTTTATTTAACTTTTTTTGACATTTTTTCTGAACCAAGTTATTTTCTATTAATCATTCTTGAAAGCTATTGGATGTGAGAAAGTCCCAAATGAGTAGATTGGGTGTACTAGTCATAGTTGAGTTCATTTGTTCTTACAAGTCCAACATACTTGGAAAACTAAATACACAAAACTTTCTGAGAATGTACAGTATAGAAATGCAATTCCAATTTAATGCAAATATAGGTAAACATCCTTCTAGAAAGCAGAAAGACTAAAACATACTTATGTTGGAATCTGTGCAACCATTGGATGTTTAGGATAGCAGTGCGTGTTCCTGTTTTATTTTTGTCAGTTTCTGCTGTGGGGGAAAAACTGTTCTTTCCCATGCAGAAATTACTTTTTAAGAGTTTTAATAAATCTAAAATTTGAAGGAATTATAAATAAAATTGATGTGCCATTGTACTTCTTTTTTCTTTAGGCTCTAAATGATGGAACTAACTGGGAACAAAATGAAGAAATACCTCGTCTGCCAGGAGAGACTAGAGTTACAGGTGTGAAGCTATGTAACAGCCTAATGCAGTGTATGTTTAGGAGTTGACATATGCCTGTATCTTACTGGACTGATTCATAGTTTATACTGGTTTGGTCTAAGTGTTGGAATAAGTCATGCTAAAATGTCATGAACTTTTTAAGTAATTGTGATATGGACTTGCTATCACTTATCACAAATAACTTGAAACCTTTAAAGTCTTGGTTTCCTCACATGGCAAATCCTCCAATACAAAGAAATTGCAAGTCAAGATGAGTTGTAACTGTACCTAGAGACAAAGCAGCGCATGTCTTCGTTATGAGCCCTTCCGAGCTTTTCAAAGTCAAGGAGATTGTCTGTGCCACCCACTACATATTGCTGTCTACATGTACAGTAGTGTGGGACCTTAGCTCAAAGTGACTCTTAAGGACAGTCTTATGATTCCTTGACACAACATGATGTGCATGTAGCTCCTATGCGCTTGTTAGCCTTTACATACAGCAATGTTGTGTCATAAAATTACTGTCTTGTGTATCCTGACTTCTTACTGTTGGAGAGTTTCTGAGGTGGAACCTTTCACTCCTGGAAACTGGCTTTGAGGTAACAGAATGCAGCTGAAAGTGATCTGCCTTCTTCCTGTGAAGCTTCTCATTTCTCCCTACTGAAAGATTTCTAGGATGGGTTTTAAAACAACATTAAGGTGAAACCGAAGTGGTGATTCAGAGGAAGTAGTTGTTTTTAATGAGGGAAGTTGTGGGTAAGGCAGGAGGGAGAGGATGTGGGACTAAGATGAGTATTTGATATGATCCATACAAAAATTGTTTGTGCTTCAGGGCAGCGCACTGGAAGGAGGATGCTTGTTGTGGAAGGCAGATGAGTAGGTTGGGCTAAAGAAATGAGGGGACAGGGAGAAATAGTGGTTTATAGTGCTTCACTTCAGTCTTCCATAGCACTGCTTCAATAAAATCTTTATTTTTGAGTACTATGTGTTATTACTTAGTTACTGTCCTTGCTGAAACTGCTTGTGGCCCTACTGTGTTTGATTGCCTTAAATAGAAGTGTAATGTTTGTCTTCAGGATGGTAAGTTCCCTAAACACTTTGCCACTTGAACTGGTTACTTCAATGCAGAGAACTGAAATGTGTAACAGTATCAGCAGGAGAATGTGTTTGTTCTGGGATAGTGAAGGAATTGATTCAGTAATCATGGAGAGGAGTTAAATCTACTTGCTGTTCTGCCTTCTTAGGTAGTGCCAAGAAAGAAGCATACATATGTAATTAAGGAAGGCTGCTGAAATCTGTGGATTTAACTTGGGCGAGTTTACTATGTGAAGCTTTCACATTTTCTTAATCCAAGTGTATAACATTCAAATTTGCTACTTTTAAAATTCATTCATCTCCTGGAGTGGCTTATGTCTGTGCAGCTCTCTATATTTTACTGCTACTTACCTGATGCTTTTTTCATCTTGCAATCTTTAAGAAATACTGTATTTCTTACAGACAAAGATGTTATTTATATGTGTCCATTCAATGGCCCTGTTAAAGGAAGAGTGTACATCTCAAACTACAGGCTGTACCTAAGAAGTGTGGAAAATGTGAGTAATGTGTCACAGTTACTTCTGTGGGATAAAATGGCCTTAAACTCTCTTCCTTTCACCCCCACAGCTTCTTTTTTTTTTTTTTTTGCAACCACTTAATTTGTTTTAGTTTTTGCATGTAGTATGCTTATGGATTTGAGTGAGAGACTTTTTACTGGAAATGGTCTATAATGCATTTAATGAACATATCTTAATTGTGTAAAGGCTAAGTAGTAGTTGGCTTTGTGCAACTGAGAAATCTGTATTAAAAAGGAAGTTCTTTAAAGTGAAAGGTGTTGTAAAAGTATGATTTCCTTCCCCCCCACCCCGGGCTAAAATTACAGTTAAATTATGCTGAATTTTTGCATAGCTGTTCCTTTTAAACTTAAATCTATGACAGATCAAGGACAGCAATTAATGATGTGCAGTAGTTCTTAAAATGGCTATAAGTAAACCAAGATTTTTGTTGTCCTTTCTATTGGAAAATAAGAATACTTTGATCAATAAAACTTCACATAGGTTGAGAGGAATAGTAGTGTGTTTGAGCAATATGTAAGAATAAATGCTCTTGTTAACTGTCTCATTTTTTTTAAAGTATATTTTTGTAACTATTAAACTGAGTTCTTTCCGGTTGCAATTCACTCTGCTGGTAATCTTAAATTTGTTCTGCTTTATGTATCAATAAAGCAGTCTTAGCAGGCAGATGCAATCAGAAGTATGCAACAGAAAGCATCCTTTAGGGTGTGGCCACATTTTTGCCTGCACCCTGTATTAGACATGAAGTGTTTTTGTTGCATGTGGAATTGAATGATGTTCAAGGCTGTAGAATGACTACAGATTTCATAACACAGTGGGAGGGGAGACTCCACCAAATGCAGAAACATTTGCTTCCTGTATGTCTTTCACGTCTGCTTTCTATTCTAGAATTTGCTTGAGTCATCTTCTCAGATTAATCTTTCCTTATTCAAACTTTCCTTGCAGGATCCAGTTGTAGTACTGAATGTTCCATTGGGTGTGATATCAAGGATTGAAAAAATGGGAGGAGCTTCAAGCAGAGGGGAGAACTCTTACGGATTAGATATCACCTGTAAAGTAAGGCTTTCCAGTATTTCAACAGAAAATAAAACCTAGAGGTTCCTTTTCTCTCTGCTTGCCTGTTTATGGGAATGAAAAAACACTTGTTCCTCAAAGATGAGTTTAAAAAGATCTTTTTGGAACTGGACACGGAATACCTTTCACATGAAAGATGATTTAACTGTCCTGTCTGCATGCAAGGAGAGGGATTTGCCTTCCTTTCCAAATCACTGATGCACAAACTTTGCGCGAGTCTTGTCTTGGGGCATTATTCCTGCATTATTTAATTTGTTCTAAAGGTGTGTGTATATATATATTTTTTTTTTTAAATTTTTTTTTTTTTTTTAATCCTAAGATCTTTGAAGAATATTTTGAACAGGGGTGTTGTAAGCTGTAAAGGCAGTGAAAAGCTTATGTAAGAGGTAGATCTGTTTCTGTAGTCTCACCCAAAATTGTTGCTTTGGAAAAAAAATGCAGTTATAGGGGAGTTCCCAGTGGATAATTCAGGATCATTTGACTCATTAATGGAGTGTGTATGCACATTTGATTTTTAGCAGTTAATTTGCAGATTGCTTATTTTTGGCATTAGTGATGAGAAAATAGCTAGGGTCAATGTAGTCTAGACAGATTATTGACAAATTTTCATTTTGAAAACACAGAATAACTCCCATCCTGCAAGCATTCAATAGCCTGTGAGACTTTTTAGTGAATCAGATACAGTCATTTCTAATGGCTTTATGCCAAAGCAGTGTTTACATCACACAGTGTGAAACTGCTTTATTTGTAGAATTCTTATGCTCTGTTTTATAGGATGAGAAACAAAACTGAACAGTCATAGTGGTTTGAGGTGTGTTGCAAGCAGATTCTAGATCATGATGGGTTGGAGGGCAGAAGGGCTCTGCAGCAGGACCCCGACCGCCTGGACAGATGGGCAGAGTCCAAGGGGATGGCGTTCAAGAAATCCAAGTGCCGGGTGCTGCACTTTGACCACAACAACCCCATGCAGAGCTACAGGTTGGGGTGGGAGTGGCTGGAGAGCAGCCAAACAGAAAGGGATCTGGGGGTGCTGATTGATACCCGCCTGAACATGAGCCAGCAGTGTGCCCAGGTGGCCAAGAAGGCCAATGGCATCCTGGCCTGCATCAGCAATAGTGTGGCCAGCAGGAGCAGGGAGGTCATTCTGCCCCTGTACTCTGCACTGGTTAGGCCACACCTTGAGTACTGTGTCCAGTTCTGTGCCCCTCTATTTAAGAAGGACATTGAGGTGCTTGAACGTGCCCAGAGAAGGGCAACGAGGCTCATGAGAGGCCTCAAGCACAAGCCCTATGAAGAGAGGCTGAGGGAGCTGGGATTGTTTAGCCTGGAGAAGAGGAGGCTCAGGGGAGACCACCTTGCTGTCTACAACTACCTGAAGGGTGGTTGTAACCAGGAGGAGGTTGCTTTCTTCTCTTAGGCAAGCAGCACCAGAACAAGAGGACACAGTCTCAAGCTGTGCCAGGGGAAGTTTAGGCTGGAGGTGAGGAGAAAGTTCTTGACTGAGAGTGACATTTGCTACTGGAATGGGCTGCCCAGGGAGGTGGTGGAGTCACCGTCCCTGGAGGTGTTCAAGGCGCATTTGGATGTGCCACGGTCTAGTCTTGAGGTCTGTGGTAACGGGCTGGACTTGATGATCTTTGAGGTCTCTTCTAACCTTGGTGATATTGTGATACTGTATAGTATAGCATTTGTACATCAGGTAAAACTGTCTTACTGCTTTGGTTCACTTAGAAGATAATGTCTTTGTTTTAGGATATGAGAAATTTACGGTTTGCATTAAAACAAGAAGGGCACAGTAGAAGAGATATATTTGAAGTCCTCACAAAACATGCTTTTCCTCAGTCACATAACTTGGTAAGTTACATCATTTATGCTATTGAGTTGTTTTAAGTCAGAGTTCTTGCCAATTAATTATAACTGTTGGACCTATGATTGTACGTCATGGCTGCTTAAAGAGAATAACCACAGAATCTGGTGTCAGCATAAACTAAAGAGAATTACTGTTTTTATGTTGGACACTGATCTGATACAGATCTGATCCATGCGTGTTCCATGGCTTAGTGTAAGTTGTCTCACTACGGAAAATAACAGTGCGTGCCTTTAATTGCTTGAAAATATTAAACTGTTGGACAGCCTCCAAAGCAATGATAAATGTAAGTCACCAAGAGTTTTACTTCCGGAAGAGACATGGTATGACAGCAATTGTTTTACTGATGAAGCTGAATTAAAATACAGCAGGGGGCTAATGCAGTGGTGAATCCATACAGATTTATTTCAGATGAATAATACAACTTAAGGAAGGAATTGAGTGGCAGTGATGTTAAGTAACCATTACCTTCTGTTTCTTTGCCAAATCTGTGCAATGTGCTTGGTGAATGCTTTTGATATCTCTTCAGTAAATGCTTTGTTTTGTCTTTTGTTAAACTCAGTTTACATTTATTGAGGTGCTTTCCTTTATGGTATCTGTGTAAGAGTTCTGTTTTGCAAAATGTTAGAGGGTTCTGCTAGGAATTTTCAAAGAACTGTTTAGAGAATTGTTGAGTCTGAGGCTTCAGGAAGGATCTTACTTCCTTCTCTAAGGATACGTATCAATCAGTAGGCTGTGCTCAACATTTCATTCTTCAAAACTTTTTTTGCTAAAATTTTGCTTCCTGTATGCATATATCTGTGGAATGAGAGCATAAGACAAGATAAATGCTTTTGTTTAGAGTATTTTGTAATACTGTAGTGCAGAGTTTTAAGAGATGAAATTTCTTCATTTGCATAGTGTGTGGGAATTTGCACTCAGAGAAAACTGTTGTAGAAGAAATTAATTTAACTCTACTGCTGGCGTGTTATGCATCTTACAATAGAGAATGAGTTTAAAGCATAATGGGACTTGGAAAGGATGATAGGCAAAAGAGATCAAGCCATATGTAGAAAGAGCAAGGTGTGGAGAAGTTTAGATTAGAAGGAACTTCTACACACCGTCTTGTCCAGGCTTCTGTTGCCAGTAGGGCCTTAGATTAGGCTTCACTGTGCACTGGATAACCTAGTCTTGAATATTTTCTGCAAGGTGAATTCTATCATGTTTATGAGCAGTCTGTAGTGGTTCTGGGTGTCACCTGCCCCCCACCATGCCCTCCCGACAAGGATTCACCCAGACTAAACTCAACCAGCTGGAAGTTAAAGAATGAAGCTTAATATTCACAGCTTAGCACAGTTTACAAACACATATGTATATTACAAATATTTACAACTATATACAGTTATATACAACTTAAAAGTAATACAGAAATACGAGACCCCTCGCAGCAGTCAGAGTGCCCAGAAGGGCCTTCCAACCACCCTTCCACCTTCTTTCTACCCTCTCTCATCTCAGGATCTGTCTTATGTGCAAGATGAGCTGGAAAGGTCAGCAAGGGGTGTTAGAAGCAGAATAATTAGTTGGAAAATGAACAGATTCAGGCAGAATAGTTAATATGGAAATAACCAGGCAGAGACTGTCTTATCTTTCTTTGTGCCCATGTTTTCATATGTCCCAGAAGAATGAATGGGTAATTTACACATCACTGTATTTCCTTTTCACAGCCATTAATCTAATTTATCTTATTAAAATATTCTATCTACTTACCCTCAAACCAGCACAGCAGTCTCATCAGACATGTAATTGGTGACAAATTTAAAAAAACCTTTTTTTCATTGCATTAGTGGTTGTAGTACTTGGCAGTTGTTGTTTAATGGTGTCCAGCCCAACTGCAGGGCTTGAGTAACATCATGAGACGTGGACTTGTATTAGGTTTTGTCATCCAAAAAACCTGATGTGTATGTCTAGAGATGGTAGTAGGTAATGTGTGGAGTAGTACAATTCCTGCTTTGCTGGTTACTCCTGTTGAACCTAGTAAAGCTCATAATTACATGGAAGGGCTCATTTTAAATGTATCATCAATAGCAGAAAGTTAGGCTAAGGCAGAGGCAATTTTGCCTTCAGATTCAATGAAGCACAAGTCTTGGGAAGACAGTGCCAGAATGGAAAATGGCTGTACCTCTTTGCTGTGTTTCTTGGGCATCTCTAGAGCAGGGTATAAGTATTAGAAATTCTGATTACTTTGGAGTGGCATAAAGCGAGCCTGTGATACTGTGAATTTACACCTATCCTTAGTTTCTAATGTCACAATGTGAATGAGCCCTTAACTTTAAAATTAATTAAGCAAGTGTGTGATGTTTTTGGTGTGTTTTTACCATATCCCAGCAAGCAGTTTAAATTGATGCTGCCACAGGTGGGTATTTCTGCATAGTTGTTGATTCCTGTATTGGGTTTCCTTGCATGAGTTTGAGGCTGCATGTTGAACCAGACAAGGAACTGAAAGAGTGTACCGGGTTTAGGGTGGATCCCTCCGCTGGCAGAATAAACTCACCACAACACGAACTTTTTTTGTGAAGTCAGGGGAAAAAAAAAGTATTTCTTATAGTTTAAACTAGATAAAACAGTATAGGGAGAATACAACTACTGCAGGAATGTAATAACCTGAAGGAAGATGGGGAAGGGGTCAAGCGGCGGCAAAGCAGCAAAAGCAGCAGCAGCAGCCAAAGCAGCGGCAGGGGAAGATAGCAGCAGGCGCAGGGGAAGCAGCGGAAGCAACAGGGGGTGGTACAAACTGTGCTTCCAGCTCTTGATGCTCCAATGAAATTACATTAACTAATCCATCGTTGCCATTTTATGGCCTATCCCTAGAATGTTCGCCTCAGAACTTCTGCTTCTAAGTTTCTCTGTTCTGAATTTTTATGTCTGAGGTAGGAATCTAACTCAGACAGCCACAAAGAGGATAAAACTAAACCGAGGCAGGGGGAGCGGGGGAACAAACAAACAAACTAAAAAATCGAAACACAGGAAACAACTTTTGTCCTGAGTAATTTCCTAGGAATTTACCATACCTTACCTTATGGCATGGTTAGCCCAGTGCGTGGGTGAGTATGGGACATCTGTGGGTGGACATGAATGAAGAGGCATGATGGGACTGCCTCTTCTAGTGGCTAGTTTAGAAAATGGTTTCACAGTCTGAATATGTCAGTGTCTGGGATGCCTGCCTTCGCCTTTGAACATATGCTCACACTCTGACCGTGCAGACCTTTTATAAAGAACGTAGTGTGGTTTCACATGACAGCTGGGTGAGGATGCCAACCTCTGCTATTCAGATGTTGAGCTCGTGCTTTTCTCTGGTCTCCTCTCTACCTTCTAGCCATGTGGTTGAAGATTCCCCTTATGACAGTTTATAATCTCTGAGTAAGCCAGTGTAGCTCACTTGTCCAGCACAAAATACTCTGTCTTCTGAGTCCCGTGTGCCACTTATAATAATTTGAGGAAATCTAGTATGAAATTGGTATGCACCAGAATGAATGCAGGAGAGGGTGTGAGAGTGGAACAGGGAGCAGGAAGGAGAAAAAAGAGGGATATCCCATTTTTAACAGCATTAAACTGATAATTTTGCTCAGAACATCTTGTTGAACAGCATTCTTAACCCTCAGCTGGTTCAGCAATACTGGTGCTGGTGCAGCTGGAGCGGAAAGAAGGAATCAGTAGGACAATAAAGGCCTAAACTCCTATTTTTTATCCTTTTATATCAGATTTTTATCTACCTGATTTTTATCTGCATTGGAACCATACCCTTAGAGCTGATCCTAAACAAGAACTTTTAGAGGTGCTTTGTTTCCATTTGCTTTATGGTATAGCATTCTTAGATTAAAAATTTTTGTTTTTTTATTGTCGTGTGCCTAAATTTCAAGGTTTTAGTCCACCATCATAAAAGCAGTGTTTGAGAGCCTATCACAGTGTGTTTGCAGCTACTCGTCAGAGTCTCAGCATTGTTATATGTGCTTGCTTCCAAAAACTATTTCTATGGCTCTCCAGTTTGAGCATAAGTTGGATTGAGAGCTGCTAAAATCAATAACATAGCTCATCTGACTGACAGGTTACCTGATATGGAACAAACAGCTACTATCCATAATCCTCTGTTGCATTTGCAACTTTGTGCTAATTGAAAGAAAATCATTGCTAAAAGTTGGGTTTAAAACAAACAATCAAACAAAAACCATGCAACAAAAAACACACCCACAAGCAACAAAACAACAAAAAAACCCCCTTGCCCCTAAATCAAGTGTTTGTAGTACCCCACAAAAGATATATTTAGTCTTTGTAGTTTATCTTCTGCATAGCAGCTGCTTCACTTCCTGATCTTTTGAAAATAGACATCATTTTTCTAAGATTATTTGCTGCCATAATACCTGCATGATATATATTTATTTCTCCTCTTGACATCTCTGTTTCAACAAGAGACACTGGTAGTCATCTTGTCTGACTTGGACCTCTCCCATGCCTGATGTAGCTACTTAGCCTGCTAAGTTAAAATGTCTGAGAATCTGATCGTGCCAGTATTGCTATTGGATCTCCAAAGATGGTTTTAGATGGCAGTAAGGCCTGATGCAGGTGGCTGTCTGATGGATGAAGTACTTGATTTTGCAGAAATTATCCTGACTTGAGGCTTCATTCTAAATGACTTATGTCAATCTCAGTACGATGATGATGTGAAGTCCCATTTTTGTAAATGATCAGAAATTAATGATGTAAATGCCACAACATCTGACCTTAATTTTAAGATGAACAGGTAAGATGTAACTGTCAGAGTCGTAGTAATGACATATTAAAGATAATATCTTTATTTTTAAACACACTGAGAAAGTGACAGTCTTTTCACTGAATAAAAGCTTAGTAATTTATGATATATGAAAAGCATAAAGAAGTAAGCTAGAAATAGAAAAAAACAATTTGTTTTGTTTGTATGTGTAAAATACCTCGTTCTAGTTTTGTGTTCTTCTGTAATGGGTAAAGATCAGTGAAATATTTAATAAATTCTGCATCTTTTGCATGCTCATATACAAGTAGAACATGTATTTATGCACTGTGATTCCATAAATAAATATATAACTATTTGTAAATAGACTGCTTGCCAAACTGTGGTGTCAGATTGCAGCTGCTCTCTCCTTTATCTCACAGAACTACATTGTGTTGTGAGCAGCCGATGTATCACATACTATTGTTGTGTGCAAAATGGTAATGGTAAATTGAATGTTGAAGGCAAGCACTTGGTCTGTAGGAGGATTGAAAAAGAGGCTCTGTGTTGAAATTGTGGGTTAGCACCTGCAAGGAAGTAAACAGACTTGTTTGCAGCGAAGCATAAAAAGTAGCTTGCCAAGAGGTTGCAGTATTTGAATAGATTTTTAAAGTGAATTAGTAGCATTTCGCTTTTAGAGCATAAATGCAATGAAATCCTTACTTCCATTCTGTGCAGAGACAAAATCTTAACTGATGTATTAAGCTTTACTTGGTTTTAGAAACTATAGGTATTGATAAGTCACAAGCCTTGCCACCTCATATGTTTTGAGTGATGATATTTATGCTTCTAGAACTTTTTCATTCTTCATGCTTTTTCCTTGACTCTTGACAGCTGAAAAGAATCTGAAAATGATTTTTAGTTAGTTGATATACTAATGGAAGCTTATGGACTCCCACTGGACATGTAGCGCTGATTTTCACCAAACTTGGAACAGATATGGCTTTATTCAAGCAACAAACACGGATTTTATTGATCAGGTGCTCTCCCTGAAACTTGTCCTATTGCTTGTACTTAATATCCAATCAAACTAGTCTGGAGTTGACTCAGGTGCAAGCCATAGTTATACTTTCTGATTATATGTTCCTTATTTTAAAATGCCTATTGATGATACAAAGAACCCATCATCAAAATGCACTTTTATTTTACTGCAGTATCATGTCCAGCCTGAACGACTCTTGTGTGCAGGTTTTGTAGGTTTTGGGTTTTGTTAATTTCCAAGCAGTTTTGTTGACTTCAAACACATTTCATGAAGCTGCAATTGATTTAATTTCCAGGAAAATAGGCTAGGTGCACTACACTGTGGAGAAGTGCTTTTTATTGGAGAAGCAGCATTAACAATGTGAGAAGGGAAAGGAATTCTTTCGGTGGGGAGGTGGGAGTGGGCAGTAGGAAACAAATGCGAGGGTGTTAGGGTGGGCACTTAGAGTACCTCATGTTTTCTGGGGAGAAGCAGAGTTTATCAGGGATGTACCTCATTGTTGAGGGAACAAGAGATGTGTGAAGGCGGTAAAGAGTGGAACTGACCAGTGTTTTGTTGCACTCTGGTATTTGAGAGGCTCACCTGTGTGCTTAATTAGGCACTGAGGCTGGCAGGACTTTTCTGCTTTGTGGGGTCATGTGATTCCTACAGCTGCTCATGTAGTTTGCTTCTCTGACCTTCCTCTGCACTCTGAAGGATATAAATACACACCCATCTGGTCCATACTAAATGCCGTGAGGCAGTGAAGTGACTTCCCTGTTTTCATCGTGATGTGAAAGGTGTGTGTATGAGGGGCACTGATGTGAAGGGACCTATATCCACAAAAAGCCAAGCCACGTATATTTAGATAGCACCTCTCAAATCTTTCATCAAGTGATATGAGACCCTAATGCAGTGTGTGTTGTAAATTACATCATTTTTCTGTCCCAGCTGCCTGCTGCAGTGTGGAATTGCGCTCAGACTGTGCACTCAGTTGAGAAGTTTAAGCAATGTTAAGACAGTAAAGACATACAGATACAAACCATGTTTAATCTCTTAAGCTTGGGTTATTTAGGACAAAAGTGGCAATATGTGGGTCATTAGACCTGAAGCTTATCTGAACTCTAACAAACACTTAAGGGATCTAAATATGTATTTATCCCGTAGGTTTGTCAGATTTTATGTGGATTATTTTCTGGGTGCCATGAAGAGCATAGCTACTGATAAATACCCATTTCTAGTTTGTGGCAGCACCTTCCTTCTTTATATCATTAAAATCTGAGTAACAGCTGTCACAGTGCACTATAATGAACTAATGTATTTTACTTATCAGGATTTAAGTTAGGTAATTTCTAAGTTTTCACAAAGAAACTTCCAGTAACTAACAACTTAAAGATCACATTCAAGCCTCTGAGGCATCCTTTAAGTGGTCTGAAGTGATCTATTAGGATTCCTACCGTTATAAGATGCTCCTTTGTCTGTAGTTGCTTGGTGAATTTTTAACATAGTTGCTCTTTGAGATACAGCAAATTCCTTTGTGGAACAAGGGATGATTGTTGTGTGTAGTTAGCTATTAATAAGTCATCATTACTTTTGCTTCCATTATAAACTGTGAAAACAAAGAGGGAGGAGGGGTTAGTTGGGTAATATTGCTCACTTGGAATTGGTTAAAAGGAAAAGGAAGCTAATAGGTGTGAGGAAATTGTCAGACTCCTTGGTGAGGATACTGTGTTGTATAAATGTGTCCTGAGAGTGAGCAGCACTGCAAGAGAAAAGTAGGTAATGTAACCTACTAACAATGTTTTGTTTCATCTTCAGTGGCAACTTGTAAATTTTCAGGGAGTTGTACAGTAAACTGGATTTTTGTTTTAGGCATCAATAGGGAATGGATGCAGACATGTAAGTGTTTCCTAATGACAATGAATAGCAATTAAAACATTTTAAAACTTTCAATTTAGTGTCTAATATTTTATGTAGTATTTGCAGCTGTACTTAATGGGGAAATTTTGGTGAGAAGACAATAGTTTATTTGGTGAGGATGTGGAATACAGGAAATAAACTCATATAAACTATTTAAAAATGTTTTAACCTCGTGACAGTAAAAAAGTCGAATGGTTTAGGCTTTGTAACTTTTGTCACTTCCTTTTTTAGATGTTGCCTATTTTCGTTATTTCATTAACAGAATGTTTGTTGCTTCTTGATCTTTGCTTTACAGTCCTATAAATACCAGATATAAACAGAGATAATGGGACTGGCATGAAAAAGTCATTCTTATTTCCTGGTGAACATTAGGGTGGAACTGATAATGAGCCCTCATATTTGCCACTTTCAGTCAGAGTTTGGTGTAATAAACTCTTTTAAATCCCACAGCTTTTTTTTGCATTTGCAAATGAAGAAAAGTTTTCTGAAAATGGCTGGATGGTATACAACCCCATGTCTGAATACAGGAGACAAGTGAGTTATTAAAGTTGCAGTTGGCCTGGTGCTTTTCAAGTCTGATAACTTATACAGTGGAACTGTTTGTACGTATTTCTGTACATATTTCCTATCAGCTTTTTTTTGTAGAGATGAAGTGAAGATGGAAATGTAATTTGGGAAAAAAAAAATAAAGAAAAAACCCAAGCACTGGAACCTTAAAAAAATCATGTCCAAGGAAGGTAGTATTTGCTTCCTAAAGGAAGTTACTGATACCTCTTACAGCGTGCCACTGTTAAATGAACAGGGGACATGGACAATGTGCCAAATATGCAACTACAGTGTCCTAAATATAGATTTGATTTGGTCTACTTCTTCCTGAAGTGAAGGGAAAAAACCTGATTTATTTTAGAAAGAGCATTCCTTTATGGAGGCTATTTATATTGTCTCTCAGTATTCAACCTTGCTCTTCAGGTGGTTTTGGAAAAATATTGATGAAAGAGGATGATAAATGTAATGTTTAAAAATGTCTTTTAGACAGTTTGTTTTTGCTTTGGAAAGGCAAAGAATAAGGACTTCCTTAGATTGGTGGTTTGGGGTTTTTTTTCACTCTCCATAGTTTTTTTTCGTTCAAGATTCAGAGGCCTAAGATCCAAAAAAGGTGAAGTACAAACACCCACACAAAGCCCACTGTGCATATGCATGTGTGGAGGTTTCATCAGTCTTTCTCAATTTCCTGGCTGCTGTTTATGAAATGCCTTACTGAGCAGACTGCAACTAAAAATTATTTTTTTCTCAGTAAGAGAGCTACCCTGAATCTTATTTTTAGCCTGTAGGTAGTACCTCAGGCTACAAGGAAAAAAAGTTGAGATAAGTCTCCTCAGGACCATAGTCTTCAGCAGGCAAAATGGAAAGGCAGAACTTTGAGGAAAGAGAAGGCAATGGAAGTAAATCTACTAGGTTTAATCGTTACTTTGAAACTTGCTGTAAGAATGGAATTATGTGTATAAGAGTATATGACATAGCGATGCAGTTGTTTAGGGCTGTGAATCTGTCAGCAATGAGCTGTTTTGTGTGGTCTTGTGATTTTTTTTTTTTTTCCTTTTTTCTATTGTTTGGAAACAGGACCCTTAGTTAGGTTACATTGGTAGGCTGTTGCCACCCTGTGGCCATAACGTCATGTGAACTGCAAGAGCACAATTATTTGTGCAGCCAAGAACACACTGAAAACCTTTGTTAAATTTTAGGGCCTGCCTAATGATCGGTGGAGGGTGACTTTCATCAACGAACACTACAGCCTGTGTGACACTTACCCGTCGCTCTTAGTGGTGCCATACAACGCAACTGATGAGGATCTCAAGAAAGTTGCTGCCTTCAGGTCCCGAAATAGAATCCCGGTAAGTATTAAATGATTAAAGTTACTTTAGAGTATAGCTAGTTTTAAATATGCATCCAAGCAACTTTTTGCCAAACAGGACACAGAGGATGCTTTTTTTGGAAGTGGTTGCAGCGGAATAGTTTTGATTGGCTGGTGGGTTTTACTGCTTGAAACGCCTGTCTTGGCCAAGCCACATTTCCATTTTCCCCCCATAACAATTATCCATTTCAGCTTCTTTGTTTTTAACTTAACTTTTCTAGTTATAACTGCCAGCATTGCAGATTCCCTTCTCTTAATGAAGTATGAGCCCCAGGCCTACCATCTGTAATGGTCTGCCAACTATAGTTGGATACACATAAAAAACAATAACAAGTTATCATCCTGTAAGCAAGCTGCATGGCATTTAAACATTTCCAGTGGTCAGCCCTAAAATAGGACCTCATGCATGGTCTCTGTAGTCAGTCCTTGAGGGTTTTAACCCTTTAAGTTGGGCTGTGCAGTTTGAGATAAAGCCGTTTGACTTTTGGGGTATACTTCTGTAACTGAACTTCTATTTATTGACTTTTTCCAGCAGTATAGATAATACTAACTTCTATCATAGTGCAATTTGTTCTAACTCCTATTTCCATGTGGTGAACACAGAAGAGGTGCTGGGTTCTTAGCCAATATCAGAAACCCATCTTGAATCTCAGGTTTCAAACAGACATGAAACTCCATGTGAAAAATATTTATTAGATACAGTATTTTCTGACGGGCTAGGCCTATAATTATAAATGTACTATATATGCACACATACATCCACATGTATAAAATGTAACTGTAAAGCATGTATGTTAAATATACAGTCTGTGCACATAGTTCTCGTAACCTATCTGCATCTTTTCTGTCACCTCAAAATTCATGACAGGGCTTTTGTGTGCCTGCACAGCGAGAATCATTTCCTCAGTAATAGTAATTTTATTCTTGTCAGGAAATAACCAGTCATACTCGCCCTCACACACACTGACAGGTCTTGTTTTTAGATATACAACTAAGGGTTGTATTTTCAAGAATAAATATTTTTCAAGGATGATTTTTTTTTCCTTAATGTTCTTTCACTCTCTAACCCATACCTTCTGGACTGGGTGAGAATACGGTTTCTTAATATTCTTTAGTGATGAAGTTGGACCTCTTGCCTCCTCCTTGGGGTGCTTATCTTTGATCTCTTACACTGCAGTAGTCTCTGGGCAGCTCACTGTCTCTTGTTTGTGGTTAAGTTCCCTCTGACTCAGAACAACAAAGGCAGCATTGCCCTCTGCTCCACTGCCCCCTCTTTGTGAAAAGAGCTGAGGAATAAAATGTACTCTAAAGAGAAGGGGAACCATTCAAGATACTGCATAAAGTTTCAGGTTCCCTTCCTTATCCAAAAAAAAGGAAAAGTTGTTCTTGTAGAATTGGAGCATCTTAGTTACCATTTCTACAATAAGTTCATTCATCTGGATTGTTTTTTAGTTTCATCAGGCATTGCTATGTTTGTTTACAGTTTGCTTTGCAGAACTTTTGTGCAACCTAAGACTCAGCAGAAAATATTAAAATGCATTTGATTATATAGGCAAGTGTAAGTTCAGAAGGAGCTGAATATGTAAGAGAATGAACTCTTTTAAAGGTGATGATTATTACATTTGAGACTAAAGTGGAAGCAGTGTTAGGATTATATTAAGAAATAAAACTTTGCAGAATTCATATTACCTATTTCAAAGACTCTATCTTATGTTTTATTTTCAAAATAATAACTTCTTTCTTTACCATGTTTTTGACACATGACTAGGTTCTGTCATGGATTCATCCAGAGACTCAAGCTGTTATTATGCGGTGCAGTCAGCCCCTTGTTGGAATGAGTGGCAAACGGAATAAAGATGATGAACGATACCTTGATATCATCAGAGAGGCTAATGGGCAAATCTCAAAGCTGGTCATCTATGATGCTAGACCAAATGTCAATGCAGTTGCCAACAAGGTAAACAGATGCTTAATAGCTTTGCTTGGGAAAGGGCTTGAGGGGAGTCTTTAGCTTGAAATTTTCTGTGAGGTGGTTTTGGGGAACTGTATTAATCTTAATGTAGATGAATTTACATCATCAAATATAGGCCATGAATAGAAATGACCATCATAAGCAAGACTTTAGGACAGTGGATGAATTTTCAGACATGCTTTACTCTGTGTTTTCAGTCAAACACAGATCTTAGCACAGTACTGAAATGAGATATGACTACAGTCAGTACTCTGAGGCAGATGTAGGCTGAACTGTAGGCTGAGCCTTGGTCCCTGTCCTCTGTTGGAATGACATGCCACCTCTGTGCAAACCACTTCAGACCTATCCAGGCATCCAGCAAATAAAGAGAAAGTGATGAATAATTTAATTTGGAGGCTTACACTCAAAACAGCAGTATGGGAATGATCTTGGATATCTAGGTATCTGCCCTTTCCTAGATTCCTGTAGCTAGGTACATGCAGTAACAGAAGTAGTGTTTCTGTCTCCCAGAGTGGTCATTTCTCTTCTAATCTGCAATCAACATCTAAATGGGATCAGAGTAGTAAAACAACTCAGATTAGAAGGGACCATAATCACCTGGTTGAACATTTCAAGAAGAAAGTATGTCCTTGTGTCTGGCTTTCCTCTCTGTCCCCCCATAACTCTGGAGAGGATCAGATTGTTCAGGCATACTCAGATAATGCCAGTCACAGTGTGTCAGTGTTTCAGTTGGCACAGAGCACAGCAGACATGGATGTGCTCCATGTTTATATGAAAAGCCTACTTAGGGAGAGGAAGTGAAAGGCAAAAATTATAATGCTTTCTTTATATAAGAATGTACCAGTTTTGTTCTGTCTGGGATAGTCCCTTACCCACAGAACTTCAAGCACAAATGGAGCGGACATAACCTTCAGTACTTCCTAGTGAAGTTGTTTCAGAATTCAAGAGGGCAAATTGTGTTTTGCTCTTCGCAGCTTGAGCACATGCATTCGTACCTTTATAGCTATCTTCTCTATAAATGAAAATAATTTTGGCCTTTTTTTAAACATTTTTGGCTAGTGCACATTGTTTGAGAAAGTCTCTCCTAAGGGCCGTTTGGCTAGATTTGAATCTGATGGTTTGTAATTTGAGGGTCTACCGCAATTGCTTGCATTTTACTCTACAAATTGCAATGTCCTCTGCACACTGAATTTTTGAGAGAACAACATATGTAATCCCTCTGGTTGCCTTGTGGAAGGAATGTGTTAACTTCAATTTTTTCCCAGTTCTTGGAGATACTCAGATTTTTACCCCATTTGTTTCAAAGATGTATTATGACCAAACTTCACACACTCATTCTTACTGAAGTCTGAAGCATGGGTTTGAGCTTTTTTAAGTAGTCTGTGTATTTCTCGTCTGTGTTTTAATTAACTCCTGATATGTCTAAATATGAAATAATCATAGCAACAAAAACAGAAGGGTACATTTCAGGATCTGAGGGACAATGACATACAGAGTGTAAACCAGTGTTGATCAAAACTGAAAAAAGTTATCTTGAACAACTGTGAAGATTAGTATAAGCAAAATCTTAGTCTATGCTGCTCATGCATTCCTGTGTTCTTTGTACATAGGTCAGGACCACCCAGTCAGTAGGAGCTGCAGCAGCCCTGATACTAAAATTGCAATCATTCCTTACCAGGACTTCGTAATACATAAAGGAAAGAGAAAAATACAGTTATTACTACTTCTAGCATAGAACCTGGCAGCTCTGAGAATAGTCCCACATCTGAGGAAGAAGATAAAAAGCATAGAATAGAGATACTGTACTGCTAAACAGAAATGTAGGTGGCACTAATGGGGAAAAGCTAAACTGTACTTAGGGTTGTTACTGGTGACCGGGGCAAAATTCTGTTTATCACAGTTCATGGCTTGGCTTTCCTGTCTGCAGGAAATGCTGTGCTTTTGCAGCTATCTTTGGAAAATCTCATCAGTGTTCCTGTGTCCTCAAATATGTGTGGGTTTCCCACTTCCTTTTTTGTGAGCAGGCACATCCTCTGCTGTGGTGCTGATTAAATGTTTTGAGAGATCAGTGGCATATAGTTTATACTTGTGTGGCTGTCTAATTTCTTAACGATCTAAATATGTGTTTAGTCTTCAGCAATAACATTTCATGTTGGAAAAGTTGCCTTAAAGTTCTCTTCAATGTTATTACTGATTTATTTGAAGGCAGAATCTCAGATTCTTGGACTTATTTCCTTGGTTAGAAAAGTGAATGTCAGTGACATTATAATGTCAGCTGGTCAGGGAAAAGCTGTTTCCACCATGAATCTCAAAAGCAAGGGAAGTACAACTGTCTTTTTATTCTCAAAGCAGTCTGAGTCCTGAGTGATGTGTTGCTAGCCCAGTCTCCCTTACCAGCCTAGTTCAATCCTATTCAAAAGTATTCAAACCCAACATTACAAACAATATTTTAGTTTTACTCTACAGTAATTCCTTCTTCCTTTTTAGAGTTTCTTCCTTCACCTTTTGAAAGGACTTGGGCTAGCTGGAGCAATTAAAATCTCTTTCAGTCCATGTGCTATACTTTATGTGCATTGTCAGTTTGGACAAAGGAAAGCCTCCAAGTATTCTTCTCCAGCATTTTACCCTGAAAAGTTTCTATCTGAGGCTGATGTTTTTATATGTTACTTATATATTACTACAAAATAAGACAATCTGTTGAAAAACTGCGGCAACAGTGTATGTAAAACTGAAACAAACCTTAGGTTTCTTGTCTGTAGGCCACTGGGGGAGGATATGAAGGTGAAGATGCATATCCCAATGCAGAACTTTTCTTCTTGGACATTCATAATATTCATGTCATGCGGGAATCTTTGAAGAAGCTGAAGGACATTGTTTATCCCCATGTGGAGGAATCACATTGGTTGTCAAGTCTGGAATCAACCCATTGGTTAGAACATATAAAGGTAACTTTTTTGGTGTTTGTTTGAAATAATATTTGTCCAAATCAGTTGTATCAAACTTGATTTCTTTGCAGGAATTTGAGATAGTCCTGATATGGAATGCATCAAACTACTTGGACTACAAAAGCAACATCACTGAGTGTTGGCTTTTTTGCCAACTAGTCTTAGTGTATATTAGGAGATATCATTGCTAAGCAGCAGTAATTAAGCAATAAATTCAGTGTTTGTCTGCCTGAAGTCAAATGTCAGGCTTAAGAGAGGAATGCATCGTTAGTCTCATTGTCTTTATGTATGTGAGACCTGATTCATTTTTTTGTTCTAGCACTACAGGATTGCAGATAACTGTCATTATGGAAGATTAGTAATTACCTTAGTTGGCAGTTACATGTGACTGTTTTGAGTTATGTGTTTGTAAAGAAATCTTTTAAGTTTATTTAAATTTTGTAATTTTGATCTTGTAGCACAGAAAAATACTTAAACTAGTAATTCACCAGTATTATTACTAGTCGACCTTTGAACCTGTTTCATATAGCTGTACAAAAGTATTTAGAGTATTACATAATGAACCCTACTTCATAAAACTTGTATATTTGGAAAATAAGCATATTAGAATGGTCCAAGGTCCTTTTTGTAATAACTGAGATATTTCAGTTATTCAATTCAGAGAAGAGAGATAAATGTTACACAGAACTTTTAGGGAGTATGTTCCATGGTAAATCCTCTCTTTCTTCAAAAAAGAAGCTTATGGTTCTTTGGTTTATCAAGGTTACTGTTTTCTGTCCTATTTTTTAAGAATGTGCTGTGAGATGAGTTAGGCCTTACTAAGGGATTAGGGAACCCCATCTGTTTCTCTGCTTTTATATAAGAAGTTTATTTTGTCTCCTAGAAAATTCTTTTCCAATTAACTGCACCCTGCTTTTTAGTCTGTTAATGGAAACAATATCAGTTTAGACACTTGTGTAGATGGACAGCAATTGATTTATTTTTATTAGAATGCTAGCACTAATCTCTGTTGTTTGGTGTTTGTTCCTCTTTGCTAGCTTGTTTTGACAGGAGCTATTCAAGTGGCAGACAAGGTATCCTCAGGAAGGAGCTCAGTGGTGGTTCACTGCAGTGATGGCTGGGACCGGACAGCACAGCTAACATCTCTGGCCATGCTGATGCTGGACAGCTACTACAGAACAATTGAAGGCTTTGAAGTTCTGGTGCAAAAAGAGTGGATAAGCTTCGGACACAAATTTGCATCGGTAAGATTTAAAAGATAATTGCAAGAACCATGCAGTATCTACATTCTAAAAAGCTTTTGAAGTTAAATGGCTTCTTGTGTCAAGGTTTGAGAGTTCTTTTCAGTAGTTTGGATTTCTGATTTGAAATGCTTACAGGTAAATCTGAGCAGAGATTTCGGTTTTGGACTTTTTTGATTAATTTTTTTTCAGTATTTTTATATTTTATCCATATTTACCCATATTTTATTAGCTAAATCCTTCTTAAAAACACAGAATTCTTAGTTACTGTGTTTACTGAGCAAAGAAAATGAGAAGGCAGACAATGATGTCCTCCCAAACCTTTCAGAAGATTAGGTAAGACTTCTCCTTTACCTTCCCTTTGGACTATTTTGAAAGTCAGGAGAGGCAGACGCATGCTTGGTCAGTGTCTCTTAAGTAATTTTTTAAAATGCTTCTTCCTAAATGTTCTGAACTTGTAATAGCTCTCAAGAGACTGTTACTGGTATTGCTGCCTCAGTTCTGTTCAGTTATCTTCTGGATGCTTATAAGGTTAAGTATTGTCTATAGCAAACCCGTAATATCCTATATGCAAAGTTAAGGGTGTTTGTTAGGAAACTTTCCAGAGTCTTTTGCAAAATTCTTTCCAGAATTTTGTTTAAATCTGGCAGCTAACCATTTAACTAGGAAATCTGTATGAGGAACCTGAAGAAGCGGAATGTTAGGAGTTAGAAGGGATCTTGAAAGATCATCCAGTCCAACCGCCCTGCCAGACCAGGATCACTTAGAGTAGGTCACACAGAAACACATCCAGGCAGGTTTTGAATGTCTCTAGTGAAGGAGATTCCACAATCTGTGTGCAGCCTATAAGTAAGAGACTTAAATATAATTGTAGATGGAATATACTTAGGGATCCTAAAACTACTAACCATAGTGAAAGTGGAAGAACTTTCACTCCTTGCTGAGGACATGTCACTGTTGTCAGGTATCTGTTAACCATAAAAACTGGAGAGCAAGGAGACCAATTTGTTTGTCTTCCTTACGGTGCTTTCCTAGATATTTACTGTTGCTGACTGAGTTCAGCTATAATCCCTCATCTCCCTCTCTTTCCTGATGATCAATTCTGTTATTTTGAACTGCCTTTCAAATCATAGTACAGAATAGTGTACTGGTTATATCATTTTTCATGTTCTTAAGACATTAAGCCTGCTGTCTTACAGGCAGATAGACTACATCTTAGTTCAATGTGCATACTCTTTTGTCTCCTCCAGGCAAATATATTTAAGTAGAATTATGGAGTGAGTAGTATCTCTTTTTCCCGAATCTCTTATCTTTTCTTAGCTATTGAATGTGAAAAGGAAGGAAACGGCTTTTATCAAACCTGCTTTTTGCCTGGGAGAACTCTTTTGTTACTTTGGACTTCTCAGAAACATCTCACTCAAACTTCCTAAATGTGTGTTCATTTTCTGTTACAAACATGAACATGTGTGAGCTCAAAGAAATATTCACTACCTCAGAGTGAATCTTTATGCTCAGGCATGGATGTAGAAGAGGAAAACTGTGTGGATAGTTTGGTCTGGGTTCTCCAGTGGCTTAAATGACAAAAGATGATGATATATAACTTGGCTTTCAACAAACCTGTTAAGTAACTATAGTTAAAAAGTTATATGTGAAGTAATGGATGCTTGAACAGTTCTACT
Organism: Eubucco bourcierii; assembly: GCA_013396675.1. NCBI lineage: Eukaryota > Metazoa > Chordata > Aves > Piciformes > Ramphastidae > Eubucco > Eubucco bourcierii. Next base: position 1,751,739 of record VWZE01007414.1, on the reverse strand, counting down.
TGTCCAGTGACTTGCAGGTTCTTAGAACAGGTCCAATAATCACTTCAGAATTTTTCTTGGACATCTTCAAAATAACTTTGCACTGTTTCGTTATATCTGCTGCTCTCCTCCTTGGTGAAATAACTAACTTTTAAATCATAACAAGTCACTGTGTTACAGAAGCATTTATATTCTAGTGCAAAATAAGAAACTATGTCTATTTGGCATAAACCAGACTGTTTTGATTAACAGGAGGCTGTTTTGCTTTATTTCAGAGAATAGGCCATGGTGACAAAAATCATGCTGATGCAGACAGATCACCCATCTTTCTCCAGTTCATTGATTGTGTGTGGCAGATGTCTAAACAGGTATGTGATGTTTTCTTCAGAAGGCAGCATTAAGAGATTGCTGAATTAAAACCTTTAGATCTTCAAGTATTTGAAGAGGGCAGCATACCCCTATGCTCTGACACTGTAGGCAAAAAGAGTGTGTTTACCTTTCAGTCATACAATCATTCCTTTTTTCTAAATGTGGTGTGCAAGTTGTGTTTATGTTGCGTAAGATGGTGTTGACCATGCACACAAGACACTGGTGTGTCTCAGATACAGGCTTCTCAGAAATGTCTTGAAAGATGTGACCCAGCAGAAGATTTTTTTATAGGAACTGCATTTAACTGTCTTAAAGGGGCCTGTTTCACCATTTCTGAAGCTGTTTCTTGAACTTCATCAAAGTCTGAAAAGGAGTCTTGGAAGCTATTGAATGCTGTGATTTAAACGTATTTTCAGAAAGTGATAAAGTAACAAACAGTCCATCAAGGGCCAAACTCTTTATTTTCCTGTGTGATACTGCACTATGAAGACTGCACTGTGGGTATCTTACTCTGTCTCCCTAGTAAAATGAACTGTAACAACTCTGTATTTCAATCTTTTTTTTCAAATTAAAGGCAGTTACGAAATTATGGGATTTTTATTTTTCAGTGACTAGTTTGATGTGAGGTGTTAACTTCCTCATCTGAACACATACTCTGCTGTAAAGTGTATGAAAGTGTTATCACAAAAATTATTTGTAGATGTATTTAGACTTTAGACTGTGCTTTTAAAGAACAGATTTGCTGTTTTTCTGGTTTTAGTTCCCTACTGCCTTTGAATTCAACGAGCAGTTCTTGATCACAATCCTGGATCATTTGTACAGCTGCCGATTTGGTACTTTCTTGTATAACAGTGAGTTTCTTAGAGAAAAAGAGGTTAGTCAACTCCCTGCTTGTTATTTACATTGCTTTCTTGATTCTGTAAAGACTTCTGGTTGTACAGTATTTGTATTTCTTGCATCACAGTGATGTTGAATTGGCTTTATTCTTATTATGGAATGGTTGCATGGTGAATTCTTTGGTTTCAGTAGTGGTAGCTTAAAGATTATGCAGTTACTAAATCACTTGTCAAGCTCTTGTTTGGGAATATTTCTAATAGAGGAACTTACTATGTTTCTAATTAAATTAGAAGTGTATTAATTTTTAGAATGTAATCATGGCATCTATGATGAATTTCTTGATTTTGTGCTCTTATTTCCATTTCACTTTAGAAAGTGGCTGAGAAAACATTATCATTATGGTCTTTGATAAACAGTGAAAAATCTAAATACACAAATCCTTTTTACACGAAAGAGCTAAATCGAGCGCTGTATCCGGTAGCCAGTATGCGGCATTTAGAGCTCTGGGTCAATTACTACATCAGATGGAACCCAAGAATTCGGCAGCAAGTAAGTAAATTCTTTATAAGGGGCAAAATGCTTTTAGACTTTGGAAATGGGATTTGGTGTCATAACTTACTTGTAGAATAGTGCATGTAATCTCTTTGTGTTTTTAATACTGTATTTTTACAGATGGAGAGGAAAAAAAATTGAAAACTATTATTCAGTTCTTTCTCAACTTGCTGAGCTCTCCTCAGAACACTGAGCCTATTTCACAGTTTGCTATCAAGTCATCCTCAAGCTCTTTCTAGTCTCTCTACTTAGGGACAGGGCTTGGGAACTTTTTTTTTTTTTTAGGCCATTTGATGCTACTAAAGGATGAATGACAATCCTTAGAAATGAGGCTTACTGACCCCTGAAGAGTTAGGGCATTAGCATCACAAACACGCTCAGCTGCGTTTGCTTAGTCTCTTACAAATTAAGATGACCTATTCAGTCCTTCCTCTTTCAAAATTGCTATCTGTATTGATGGCTTATGGTAATATTATTATTTTTGATGTAATTTTGTCCCAACATTGTTTACACTGTGTAAGTGTTGAATGAAAGTGGTTATTGAAAATTACACAAGTGAATCAGATTGCATGCCCAGAAAAGCCTTTATCAGATTACACGTAGTTGAGTTTAATATGTGAGCACTCAGTGTTCATTACAATCTTGCTAGAAATCTCAGCTATGTGCTATGTGAAGATGCTGGGTGTCCTTTAAAATTGTCAAGTTTAAAGTATGAGAAGATAGCAATTTCTTCAACAGAAGTAGTCCCTTGCAGTCCAGTCCATGAAGGAATGAGGAGTTTTCAAACAACACACTTCCTTTTCCACAGCTGATCTCCTGTATTATTTACAATGCTTTAGAGACTGCAAGAAAACTAGACAGTTGGCTGTATTTTCTTACAAGTATGTTGGCAGTTTTAATTGGAAGTTCTAGTTTTAAAGCTTTGGTTGCTGTGAAGGATGAGGGCATTTTGCAAAAGGTGAATCCAGAGATTTATTCTAGAAAGTGAAGGATTATGGGGCATGCAAATTAGCTGTAAATCTAATTTAAAATGTGCTTTGCCATTATTCAGGAGAGGTTTTTTTGGCAGGAGTTTCTTATTAGAAATGCAAACCCATGTGATAATCTGTGCTGCCACTATTGGTGAGTTGTTTTCACCATTTTTTGCTGCAAAATGCAACGTTTTATTTTCTTTTCTGCACAAAATGTATGTTTAATCTTGTCTTAAGCAACTGAATAGTGGACATGTGACCTGAAACAGTTTTTTAATGACAATCCTTGGTGCTATTACTTAAAAGGATGTTCTGCATCAGATTTCAGTCTGGACGGCTGGTGGTGCTTTCAGTTAAATCCTGGCTGGTGGCCAGTCAAGTGCTGTTCCCTGGGGTTCAGTATGAGGGCCAATTCTCTTTAATACCTTCATAAACAATCTGGACAAAGGGATTGAGTGCACCCTCAGTAAGCTTGCAGATGACTCAGCCTGGAGGGTGGGAGTGCTGGTCTGCTTGAGGGTAGGAAGGCTCTACAGAGGCGTCTGTACAGGCTGGGTTGATGGGCCAAGACAAACTGTGAGATTCAGCAGATCAGAGTGCTGGGTCCTGCAGGTGATGCAATGAGAGAAAATGCCCTCAAGTTGCACCGGGGAGGTTTAGATTAGATATTAGAAGAAACTTCACTGAAAAGGTTATCCAACACTGGAATAGGTTGCCCAGAGAGGTGGCAGAATCTCCCCCATCCCTGGAGGTTTACTTACTGAAGTCTGAGTTTTGTGTTTACTTCACTTGCTTATTTACACATAGTTGCAAATTTACTACTGAAACTGAAGTATTCATCAGTAAGGGAAGTAATTTAATCTAAATACCTGGATTTTTTTTTTCTTAATCAGTGTAGTTAAGATAGTCGGTCTGACTAAACGTTTTTTTTTTTTACGGAAAGCAATGAGACATCTAACTTTTCGATAAGTCAGGAGCAGAAAAGCTTTGGGCCAGGTGTTTACACCTGTCTTCCACACCATAGTACACAATAAGAAAATAAAATCTTGATGCTCCAGGAAGTGCCAGCTGATTTCACTGAGGTAGGAAGAACTGTTTTGTTCTCATCCATAGAAAATCTTTACACAACGGGAAGGCAGAAGGCTTTTGCATTACAGAAGTACTTGTGTTTAGCTGTAACTTGTTATATGTGTTGGAAACTACAAGTACTGAGTAATGCCAAGAGAACAAGTACTACAGCAGTCTAACCATGTATAAGTAGTTTGACTGAAGTGATAAGACTAATATGGATCTTTTTCTAGCAGCCAAATCCAGTGGAGCAGCGTTACATGGAGCTCCTTGCGTTACGTGATGATTATGTAAGGAGACTTGAAGAGCTACAGATCACAAATAATTCTAAGGTATCCAATTCATCGTCCTCAACAGCATCACCCTCACAAATTGTGTCTCAAGTACAAACACATTTTTGAAGAAAATGTTGGCTTCCTTTTATACTGTAACAGCAAGTGGTGCTTAATGTAGATCTATAGCATAAAGAGGAATATTTTAATGCCTTACATTAGACTGTCCTAACACAAATTATTTAGACTGTCTTCATTTGAGGAGGACTTCAAGCAAACAAAATCACCTCTTCAATTATGTGCCTTTCAGAACCTGTGGATGGGGAACGTTACTAATAAACTTCTCATTATGGAGGACTTTAAGAGTCGTTTTGGAAAGTCTGGTACAATTGAAATTGATTTGTTGTTTTCATAAGAATGCTTTTATTTATTACATTGTAGGTTATGTTTCTGTAAGGAAATTCATGCTCAGTCTTACATGTCACAAGTAAAAATATTACTGGCAATAGGAATATTCACATTGTATAAAATTAGGGGTGTGTGTATTCCTGTTGGGAAAAAATTTGTGAGTTCATAAGATAAAAAATAAATAGTTGTAATATTTCAGAGAGAAGCATTGAAATTTTCTGCTTACCTGAGAATTCCAAATTTTCTTTTGTTGAAATAAGATCTATGGAAGCAGTTTCACTGGCACACTTCTAATTAAAACTCAAACAGCTCAATAGATATCAAAGTGAGTGAAAAAATCTAATTTTTTTATTGTAAATGGATTTTAACTTTTTTTTTTAACAAATGATGGTTGTACTGGATTCTGAGAGGTCTTGTTTTGGCTGACTGTTAAGCACTGAGGGATATTACAAACGATCACTGTTTGCAGTATTGTTTTTTAAGGTTAATACAAAATAAAATGGTTCTAAAAAGATTTATGTAATTAAAACCAGACCCACAGAGACATTGCTTAATTATCCAGCAATAGCCATAGTACTAAAGCTTGTACTTGTCTTCTAAATGTGCCTGTTTAACGGAGATTTTATACCAAAGTAGGTAAAAATTTTCAGCTATATATATTGTTAAAAACTTGTACATTTATAGCTTACTGTTTAACTTTTGTTCAGCAAATTTATTTGTAACTAATTGAAGGAACTTCAGTATACAAGGTTTGCATATAGTGTGTGCACTTAAATGGAACCTTCCAGTGAATTCTAGTTTCAAGCCTACATCTCAGAGACTTCCTGTAAACTTTTAATTTGTTCCTTTCAGGTATTTTTAAATGGTTGCAAGCATTTCTTAATGACAACACAAACCTTGCTACTTGAGATTTAATTAAAACTTTGCATATTTTCAAAAGTTTAGCGGCATTCAGGCTATCCAGGAAATACTGCAGTTCAGAATTTGTAGAGGACTAATATTGTTATTTTAAAGGACATATTTTGATGCTTGAGGCTTCTATCATTGTAAATTATTGTACATGTGGTGAATTTAGATCTGCAAAATAGAATAGGAATATATATAAATTAAGGTCTGTGTAAGTGTATATATAATATAGCTTATTAGAAATTGTGCAAGTTTATGAAGTGTAAATATTTTGCATATTAAAACTAAATGTAAAGCTATAGTTGGATAAAATAAGTCAAAGTTTGGAGGACATCTGAATATTTTTAGAAGAGTATTTTTTCAGAGGAATAAGATTATACCACCTCTTGATTTAATTCAGAATATACATTGAATTGCACTATTTTTTTTCAGGGAAGCTCAGAGCATACAGCATGTGTGTTCTTAATATACAAGATTTATATAACTTTTGTCCTCTAAATTTTGTTTTCCCATCAGTGTTCCTCAAATTGTTTCCAAAATAACAACACAGTCTCAAAATCTTGATTTAAGCTAACTATGATGCATCACATCAGGTAAATGAAGAAGAATACCCAGTTTGTTCACTATATACTTTACATTTTGAAAGCTATGCATACTCTGGTATATTTGCCTTCTACTTGTGGGTTATAAAAAAAAGCTATTTTTATTAGAATATTTAAAAGTTTCTGTATTTGAGTTGAATGTATTGGTGACATCTCTGAGTAGTGTGGAGAAGTTCAGAAAATGTAATAGTTTTTACTGTGTAAACACTACATGATAACCTATTGTGTTTGAGAAAGTGTAATATAATGGAGAGGAGCACTTACATCATGACCTACATATACCATTCTTACTGGTTCACTCCAATTTCTGTTTTTGGAGCTCTCTAACATAGCTCTGTGCAGACCTGATTTTTTTTTTTTCAGGTTGATAGATATTGTTTTAATTCTACTTTTACAATGGGTAGAGGTTTTTAATCCAATCATTTCTGGAAAAATACTACTTTGAAGTTGTGAATGGAAGCATACAAACTGATCAGTGCTAACAGAATTCTAACTTTTCCCCTTTCCACTTCACTCCGTGCTCTGGGTTGCTGTGCTGCACGTGCACACAGCCTGTCTGTACAGCTCCCTAGTCCCCTGGGCACGGCAGCTGACCCCTAACTGTGGTTGGTTCCATATTATGGCTCTTATGGGCAAGAACCAAACTGGGGAAAGAAGCTTTTGAGGTGGTGAGTGAAGGGAGGGCAGGAGCAGAGTGCCTTTTCCTGTAGAGCTAGAAGCAGGACTGGATGTGAACACGGACAGCTCTAAAAGCCCGATATCCAATAGGGAATAGCTATCTCAGAACAGAATTTTAGTGTTTTCCTTTCTCTATCTTTTCATCCATGGACCCGAGGAGCCAACCTACTGCTTCTTCTGGGGTTCAGCTACTTGTTCACAAAGTTTCTTTGTTGAATGCCTTCTGCATTTGCTCATGCCTTACCCCCCCCCAACGTCACTGTTTATGGGTGTACCCTAGAAACGATATGCATACTACCTCCTTTGACGTGTTTTTAAAGTCCGCCTTGAGTTCAGTTTTTGTCACAAACTGAGCATTTTCTTCATGCTTTAGAAAGCAGGTTCTCATAACTGACCAGGAATCTCTGTGCACCTTAACAGCATCAGCTCCCCTTGCTCGACACCGCCACGCGACTCCTGGAGCTGGTGCCATTCGTTGAGTGACATTGGGGTGGGGGAGTGAGAGCTTAACATCCGTTTGCCATGTATCTGTGTGATGGGAAGAAAATAAAGATGTCAGTTTTAAGCTCTTTGCCTCTGTTAGACCTTTACTAGCCCACTGCTCTTCTTCACACACTGCTGCCACCCGTCCGTACCTTCCACCAGCGTGGCCACTTAGCAAGGTGCGGCGATGTCTGGGGACCGGGTCAGGCGCTTCAGGCCGGNAGTGCCGGGCCGAGGCGGCAGGGCCGGGCGGGGGGCCCGCGGAGGGCCGAGACCGCCATCCTGCCGGCGCAGCGAGTCCCGCCGGCGGCCGGAAACATGGAGCGGGCGGCGGCGGCGGCTGGGCCGGCGGTGGAGGGCGGCGGTGTGAGCCGGAGACCTGTGCGGGCGGGAGGCGCGGCGATGGGGACGGCGGCGCGGCAGGCCAGCACGGAGACACTGGACAGGTGAGCGGAGCCAGCGACGAGGGGCGGGCGAGTGTGGGGTCTCCGCTTCCCTTGCTCGGTGCGGACGCTGCGGCCTGCGCTCCCCGCGGGACCGGGCGGAGGCGGCGTCCCTCGGCCCGCGCCTCGGCGGAATGCGGCCCCCGGCCTTGGGGCGGCCTCCCCGCCGCCGCCCCGCGCCCAGAAACTGGCGTGGGGACCGGAGTCGGGCTGCGGCGTGGACAACTGCAATCTGGGGCTTTATTTTTGTCTAACCGCGCAGGCTAAGGGCAGATTTTCCTCGGCGGGGGAACTGCCTCATGTCAAAGTTTCCTGCTTGCGGTTGTCTGCTGTTGGTCGTTACGGCTGAGGCTGCTTGCAGGATTTGGGCTCGGGGTGTTTTTGGGAAGTGCGCAGCTTCTTATCTTCCCAAATCCAAGTGAAACCGTTCTAGGATAGGAAGTATTTATTCCCGATTTTTTTCCTCCCATGCAAGTGTGTATTTCATCTGTAGAGTTGTAACTGTCCCGGAGCAGTGGTGTGTCCCCGTTTACCTGTATGTGTGTGTGTGATGGTTTGTGGCCCAGCGGCAGGCTGCAGGTGAGCAGGGTTTGGTGTCAGGTGCTACCCCATCTTTTCTGCAGACCCTAGCAGAGCAATTCCTTCCTTTGGAAGTTTTCAGCTAGAGGCAGACTTCAGACCTGAATTAAAAAAACCTTAAACAAGGAGTAGAAATTAGTTTCACCCAGATGAAAAACAAAGGGAAAAAAAAGACTATTTAAAAATAAATGTGAAGTTCCAATTTCCATGTTGTTTTTCTTTTCTGTTAGGAGAAACCTGGGAGTTTCACATCACTCCAGTGAAGGTGGAAAGCAAATGTTAGTTTCCCATCACTAAAACGTACATCTTTGCATTCCTTGTTAATGCTTGTCTTAATTTTAATTTTTCTTTCTTGTCCTAATCTTGTTCTATCCTGGAAAAGTTGTGTCCGTTTGTCATACAGTTAACTGATTTGCTGGTGTGGTGGTACCAGGCTACACTAATGTGTGTGACCTCAGATGAGACAGAAGGAAAGGAAGTGTACTGGTGTGTGTGTGACTTGACAGATGGTGATAAGCCACGGCAGTGTGATCATCATCCTGTGGTACACTGATGCATCCTGTGACAGTGGTTGTAGAAGGTGGATCTGCACTCAGATTCCTTTTCTTGCTTCTGTAAACTTTGTTGATGTAGTTACACCTGGTGAAGGTAAACATTTATTTGGAAACAAACTTGGGCAATCCCTAAAAGAGATGCACTAGAAATGAGCAGATTTGAAAGGAGAGATACATGAGACCAGATAAAGAATGTGGGGTTTAGCTCATGTACTTTTTTGCAAAACTTAAATGTAAAGCTTTTTCTCAGTGAATCTGGACTCCAGTTCAGCACTGAGCTGAGTTTCTTGTTCAAGCAGTGATATCATAGGTATGTTATAGTTGGAAAAACAGTGTTTGGTGATCTAATGCTGTGTAGAACATTGCTCTATCCTAACAGAGCTCACGTGAGAAATAGCCCCTAGTTAAATAGTGATTGTTCATCATATGCCGTTGTTCTACCTTCTTAATGTCCAAATTGTGGAGCACCTATTGGTGCCGGGTGTGCATGTGTAGTTATTCACCTTAATGCTCACAGATCCCAATTTATTTATGAATTCTAAAAATGAAATAAAATTTTCTTTCTGTATTTGAATTCTGAATAAGCACTAGGTCTGTAGAAGAGCCTGACCGTTTGATGAAATTGCAGTTATCCAAGGCATCAGCTGAGGCTGCTGTGGCACTTGGGAAACAGTTCCCCCTAGCACTCCAAGGTTTTCTTCAGATGATGGCTGTGTTTTGAAGCACATCTGGCTCACTTTGAAGTGTTCTTTGTAAGCAGCACTAGTTCAAGCCACTGTTCTCAAAATGCCTCATCTGGAATTTAGTGGATTCTCCTTTAGGTGCTTTTGTCTTTAGGATTCCTATGAACACCGTGCACTGCACAATTCCTTGCTGTAGCATGGGAAGACCTGTCCTAAAGATTACTCAGAGATTATTTTATGAATAGGGAAAAAAAGGTTAATTAGAAGGAACGCTTTAGAAAACATGTTTTTTCTACATTTAGTGTGGATACAGAATGCAACACAAGTACAGTGTACATTTTAAAATTATATCATGTGGTAATTTAAGAATTTACTAAATAATCAGCAAATAATAATAAAGAAAGTGTAAGGAGCTTCCTATTTCTTAAAGCTATCCATAGAAGGAATTTGGTCAAGTAGTAAGTGTGTGAATGATGAAAAAAATTACACTGCATCAGAAGACATTTTACAAATTCTTAGGACCCTAACCTTGCTTTTAACCTACTGACAGCTCTACAACTCTGATGAGTTCTAGTAAAATTTTTTTCCCTAACTTAATCAGCACAATAATTGCATTCTGCCTGCAAAGGAAGCTAATTTTTATGATGTTAGTGATTATTTATGGTCATGTTTTCTGGATATGCTTGATTGCTGTGCTGTTCTTCATATACATTTTTAATTGTTCCTAAATAATTTGAAATGTTTTGGTTTTGTAGCCCGACTGGATCCCATGTGGAATGGTGTAAACAGCTGATAGCTGCAACCATTTCTAGTCAGATTTCAGGGTCTGTCCCATCAGAAGGTGTGTCCAGAGACTACAGGGTAAGTGACTTGAGGAATGCTTTGATTTGTTTAAGATAAAACAGTGAATGATGAGGAGAGTCTTTGCTACCTTGATTATCAGGTGGTGAGTGCTTAGGTAATTGCTAAATGTTTCAGAATTACAAACATCTCATTATGTGTAGGAGTCTTTTGAATATGCTTTGTGGTTTCCTCCACATTTAGAATTAGTGGCATTGAAGTCTACAGAATAAAAGTTAAGAGAGAGGTGAAAAGAAAATGAAAAGTCAATGTTTTGAATAAAATGTCAAAAGTGAGTTGTCTTTTCTTTTGATTACTTCATAGAAAAATTTTGGTTAAGTAGGCTTATAGTTACAGGTTGAAATCATTTCTAGCATGTGTCATTGAGAGTGCAGAATTGAGCTCTCCAGATAAATGCATGTCTTTGTTCCTCTGCAAAGAACATAAATGACTATCCTTTTTCTTGGGATTTCACCAAGAGACAGAATTTAGCATCAAACAAACAAATAGTGTTTTTCATTCCCTCCCAGCAGCATTATTGTCACTAAGGCAATGATGGCACAGAGTGAACACCTGATTCATTCAAAAAAGCTCCATTATGCTTTTTTACCCCTATTCTTTCAGCTTATTTGCCATTTCCATTACAGAGCCAGACAACTGAGCTATCAAAACTGAAGTATATGCAATTTTACTTCTCTTGCAAATTGGTAGAAGTCACCTGTCTTTCAAGTCTCTTTAAGAAACCCAGGCTGTTTCTATCTGGACCCTTTTTTTTTTCTCTTGCTGTATTTGGAGAAGTTTCACAATCTTCACGCAAAATGGCCAAAAAAAAGATGTTCTCTTCTTTTTGTTTTAAATATATTTCAAATTATTTTCTAATATGCTCTATGATTAAAATGTTTGCTGCCCAGAAGACAGTGTATTTTAAATCTGGGACAGCATGTCAGATTCAGCCCAAGCCTAAAAGATGAATCTATAAAATGTTTTTTGCTGTAGTCTACTTAAAAATTCCCCTCACAAGAGTTTCATGCTATTGGCACAGTCAGCAGCTTATACTCATAAAAAAGTGTAGCTCTTCCCTACAGTGGCAGCTGAATTGCAAATGCTTACTTCAGGTCAAGGCTAACATATCTGATAGAACATTGTGGGAAGCCTTGCATTACAGCTGTCGATGTCGAATTTGCCCTGTAGATCCAGGACTTGATTTTAGTAAAAGCCAAACGTGTAAGCTTGGTGTTCAAACCTCTGAGTTAAAATGCATTCCCCTGGAATAAAGAGCACTTTTTAATTCTGAGTAACCTCCTTCTCTATACCGAAGTCACCATGGATATTATTTAAAAGAAATAAGTCTTTTTAAGGCCTAACTGAAGTTCTAAATCGTTCACTGTTTCTTAGAAATGAAAGAAAAATATTAAGCCTGATGGCATTCAGATTTTTTTGTATGTGATTTATATTTGGCATCAATGCATTTCTGTGATTTGAAATCCCATGATGGGTTTTTTTAATCCTAGAATATCTTTGGTTATGTTCATGACTGTTACTTTGTGAAGTGGTGTCTGTGCTGTAGGAAGTTTCCTTTGCACTCACCTTCCACAGTCCAGTGCTACGGTTAGTTGCTTAGTCAGTGCCACTAATGCACTGGGTTTATTCATTGCTACAGTGGAAATTCACATGTGAAAAGGTAATGCCCACTTATAACTCAGTTTTCCTTCAAACCATCTCTTTCCCTTCTGACACTGGTCAGTTTTGTGGGTCTTACCTTTGGTTACCTCGAATTGCCGTATTTAAGGAGTATCTTAAAACATCTTGGAAACTTCAGGTAGAGTCAGGTATGACTGCTTCTGGAACTCATGAGTAGCTTTCTGATAGATTTACTGGGAACTCACAGTTTTATTCTTTTTTTTCACCCTTTTCATGTTCTAGTCCATATTTTCATAAAACCAGATAAATGTATGGATTCTGGTATCATGTGGTGTTACTCATGCTACTCTCTTCAACTTCTCTCACCAGAATGTAACTTAGGGAGTGGAGAAACAAAAGAAAGAAAGGGGACTGCAAATGAAATAGCCAAAACTGGAGAGTGCTGAACAAGATCTTGCTTGCTAAACCTACAAGAACATGATCCCACTCTGAGTTTAAATTTGGAGAATATTCTTGAGTGAGGGTTTCGTACCAATGAAAATTGCTTAGATAGAATAGGTGAGTGTAGGCACCTTCAGAAATAAGCCGAGAAGAATTGTGACTATCCCTGTTATGCCATTTTAATCCAAAAGATATGGTCGTTCTACTTTATGGCTGTTATTGCAGGCTGGTTGTCTTCCATGGTGAGAGATTAGCAGACTCTTTCTTCTCTTTCCACAATAGCACATTGTAAATGCATAGAAGGGTGGTTGGGAATGAATATTTCAGAAGAGCTTGGCATTTGTTGCATCACTAAAATGAAGTGGCTAGATTGTTTCTATGTCAAAACCATTCTGCAAATGAAAGTACTAGATCTACATAGTTTTGTTTTTTTCTTTAAAAATCCAACCATAATTAAAATGTTTGAAACTAGAGTTCTTCTGAAAATGTGGTGAAGTACAATATAATATCTTTAACAAACCAAATCCATGTGTTATGTTGGATAACATTTTATATTTTAACTAACAGGTGTACAGGAGGCCTGTTATACGGGTAAGATTACCTTTGGCTAGCAGTGAAACAGCCTCCTACCTGTTTGTCTTTTGTGCTGTGCAAGATCTTCGTGTGTCAAGCGTTCTTCTTTACTTCATTAATGGTTTTTATGAACCACTCAGACCATTTTGCTATGCAGTGCAACAGCTTTTTTTGCCATAGAAATGCTTTATATACACAACAGTGTTTTCGTGAGCAATAAAAGTCGGTGTGTAAGAGAGCAATAATTTACAATTATGTTATGAATGTGCCATACTAACTTCAGTTTTATTACATTAGTTTTGACAAAATGGATGCTTGCAACTGGGGCTTACATGCTTTGGACTACAGAGTGCAGTATTAGCAGCTCTAACGTGTTATTTATGCTAAAGAGTATTAATGGTAAAAGTGTTACGTCTTCGTCTATCCTGTTTAAATAAGATGCCAATTCATGCTTGCCTTCGTATGTGTTTCACCTTAATTGTTACCATCCTATGGTAGGATTGAAAGTTATGTTTGAAGTTAGACACTAGTGCAATGACCTGCATCTTTTTAATGATCGTTTTGAGACTGGGTCTTGCCCATCGTTCATTTGGGATGCAAAAAAAGCTTGCCTTGTTTACTTGTCTCTTTCTCTTAGTAGCATTTATGGAGTGAGAAATGATCTGGATAGTGTTCTGACATTGTTCATTAAATGTGTCAAATGCTTTTATTCAAACAAAGACTTCTTGTTCCATCTCAAACCAAGAGATGAAGTCTGAAAGATTTCTTTTACTCATCCATTGTTTACATATTTGAAAATAACACGTTTAGTCCAATCGTGAAAATTCACGAGCTGATTTAATTTTTTAGTAGATAGCTCTCAAAATAATTGATCTGGGTTGAGTAACAAAAAATTTACTGTTTTCATTCAGTTTTTCACAGTTGTTTGGTCTTTGAATGATCTGCTCTGCTTCTCATTTAATAAAACTCATTAGTGTATTTGTTGATTATCCTGGTTTTCTTCCAGAGATTACAGTATGTACTTTGCTTTCATTTCAGAAACAATATTGTTATGGTTTTGAAATAAAGGAATTCCTATTTATCAAAACCCCTCCAATACATATATGTTGGAGTTCTTTATAATTTGAAAGGATTTTGTAGTTAATTTTAACTCCTGTTAATTCAAATTATCTGAAGATACCTGAAGTTCTTCTTTTCAGTTTTTTGGATTGTGAAGGTTCTGTATAAATGCTCTTTAAAAAAAAACCCAAAAAACCCCAACAAACTTTAGGAAACATTTGTAAATTTAATCTGCAGCTGGTTTTGCAGTCTATCAAGTGAGAAGTTCTTTGCATGTGGACTGGGAATGAATAGATAGTAGTGAACACAACTTCTCTCTGGTTAATACATATTAAAACTATGAAGTAATCATGCAACCCTATGACATTCGAGCTGCTTTCTGGAGTGCATAGGGACCTTATGTTTATTAAAGAGATTGAATGAATATTTGGAATTTGCTGCCAATATGATGCAAAAGTAAGCTAACATAAAAATATGAATTGTTTGCATATTTTAGTACACAGAGTAACTTTATGTTCTGTAAACTCACCAACTGTAACCCACAACAACCCAGAAATTGCTGGGAAAACATCTGAAAGCATGTGAAGACTGAAAATTCAATTAAACATGTTTTACACTGCAAAGTTTTTTTTTTTAAATTGTCTAGATACTTCTATTTGATGTTGACTTATTTTTCCCTTGAAAGATTGCATGAGTTCTCCCTTAATGCTGCCATTGCAAGCTGTACTCAGTTTCTCCTATTGATAAGCATGTGACATACTTTGGATTCATTTTCTTCGCTATGTGGTTGTTTGTCTTAAAAAGACAGTGCATACTTTTATATTCTTATCTACCAGCACTGCCTCTTTTGTGGAAAAGGGAGTAGATTTTTCATTTTGTGTTCTGCCAGATAAAAGTGTAGTGCTACTAGCTTGAATTCCTTTCTGTGGAATGTAGCTTGTGCCAGGAGTGACAGATTTTGAATAGCTAAACTGGAGTTTTAAGTATATGCTGTCCTTTTAAGGAAAGAAAAATAAAAATAGGGCAACAAGGAAGAAAAGATTCTAGCCTTTCACCTGTTGTCTGCATGTTTTCTCCTGTTCTCTCTTGCCCTACTGCTGCCTCATGCAATGCAGGAGATTCAGGATGGACACAATGGCTATCATTCTGAAGCAGAACCTGATCAGGTGGCAAGTTTTACTCATCTTTCATTCATTAACTGTGTAGCAAGGTACTATATATATTAGTACTTGTACAGTACAGACATTCTTATGCAAGAGAATCCGTAGAAGTAATTCGGTGTATTAGCTGGTTTATTGCTAGGTAGAGTTTTCCTATCGTGTCATGTAGTCTAAAACATATTTCTGCACCTAAGCCCCTATCTGACAGAGCACATCTCTCCTTCTAAGTTTTTAAGTGTTGGCTAATTCTCTGCACGTCATCTTTTGTGACTGGGTGCTGAATATAAAATTCTGCTAGCTTCCAGGAAAGTGCAGATATAAATTTAAATATCCTTAGAAATTAGTTATCAACAAGGGCTTGGGTAGTTTGGAGGCAAACTGGCCCTACCAATTATTTGTATGTGGATCACAGTGTAATACAAGGGAAGAGTTGTTAGTTTACTGTAACATAGCTCATTATAATTATTCCCACTTCAGGATGTAAAAATTTTAAACCATAACTCATCATGTGGACCTGAGAGGCATCACTTTCTCATATGGTCCTTAAAAGTCTTGCAAACCTTTTTATTTTTAATTAAAATGTTCAGTACTGTGTAAATCTTAACTGCCAACAAAGAACTCAAAGGAACAATCTTGTATCACTCAGGGATGAAGCCATTTGCCTGAATGAAAATGTATGGAAGTAACCTTTATATTAAATTGCTAACTGTTCTTCTGTATTTCATTATTACTCCATTCATGATTTAATCTGGATCCAAAACTCCAGTAGTGGACCTCTTCTTTAACCCTGGATGCTATCAGTAGGGTGCTGATTGAAAGAGAGCATCGTGGGGCGCTTCTGACTTCACGCTATCAAAAACACAAAGTTAAAAAAATGTTAAGTAAATAAAGCTTCTGCCATAGAATTCTCACAGGAAGTACTCAAATACTAAGTAAACAACAGTATGAATAGGAAAAAAAAATAATATATGCTTTAAAACATTTTCAAGTAGATAAAATACCCCAGATAATACCGGCATTTAGCAAAAGATTAACAAACTAGTAATTATAAATTTGAGCTGATCTTCTTCTTCTCATTTTCGTATGCTCTATGTAGCTGGCATGTGAAACTAATGTTTGCATAAATGCTTTATTACTAATATGTTGCTAACTTGTATGTCTGTGTTAGATTATAATACTGAATTCTGTGGTGTGGGTTGATGGTTTTTTTTTTTTTACTCTGGTATATTTAATACAGTTGTGCCTTATAAAAAAAATAGACTTCTTATCTTCAGTAATCTGGTAGTAAAAGTACTTTGCATCAAAATGTATTGATGTAGTACAGATGGAAAGTGAGATTTACTCATGGTTTTGGATTTCTGCCAGGCACTTCGGGATGGAAACAAGCTAGCACAGATGGAAGAGGCTCCACTTTTTCCTGGAGAATCAATCAAAGTGATTGGTAAGCATACTATTGAATGCAACACTGAATACTATTAAATTGCTAACTTATTTAAAGAAACAAATATTATTTCTTTTTCACTTGTATTATTTTAATTTAATGCCACTTTAGCATGGCTAATATGATGTGAATTTATTTTCTTTTCTTTTAAATCCAAATGTAAGAAGGAGAAATTGGTTCCAGAGGATGAATTAGTTCACATATGTAAATATTCTTTTCTCAAAGGTTAGTTTGGTCCATATAGGTGTGTTAGTTGTATTTGTGCTTGGGCATGCCATGGATAATCTGTAGATTGAAAAGGCTCAAAATTGTGATATAGAAGAAGATGAAGATATGGAAAACTTAGTTTCCAGTTCTTAATGAGATTTATTTTGCGTTGGCCTGTGACAGCAATTTCTGCATTAGCAGTGCAGTAGTTGGCTGGAGGAATGAGGTAGGGGCATATAACTGAATTACTTAGAGCTCAGCTGCAGTAGCTGCCCATTCCGATGCGCTCTCTGAGGTGACCGTGGGTGCTGTACACCTCAGGAGAGGGATCAGAGCTGCCTGCCGTTAAGAATACCAGCAGGTACTTTGTTGCCTGCCTGCCCTTACTACAGGCAGTGCTAGCTGAGCCTTGCCTCATTTGCTCAGCAGTTGCTCAGCAGCAGTGGGACTGAGGAATTTGATTGTTTTCATTGTTGAGGTAAAGACAGCTCTTTTGGTCCTGACAGCATCTGAGGGTTAGGCTTTCCTATTGAGGTCAGGGATCAAAATCTTACAGAGCTACAGAAGTCCTGCTGTTTTAAAATGGATGTAATTTTTAATGGAGCAAATGTGTGTGGTAGTGAAATCAGTCTGTTTCATTGGTCTGTTTTCCAGCTAAAGATGTTATGTATATCTGTCCATTCATGGGAGCAGTCAGCGGTACACTAACAGTGACAGACTTCAGGATGTTTATCAAAAGTGTAGAAAGGGTAAGACCTTCCTATCTACCTGCATGTTGTTTCAAGTGGGGATGCTGCCGAGTAGATTTCACAAAGTGACAAATTTGATGTGAGTTATAGTTGACCGTAATGAAATGTACATGAAAAATCTTAAGTTGTATTCCTCCTAAGGTAACATCATTCATTTGTTTTGTGTGCTAAACTCAGGATCCACCTTTTGTTGTTGATGTTCCCCTTGGAGTCATAAATAGAGTTGAAAAAATTGGAGTACAGAGCCATGGAGACAACTCATGTGGTATAGAAATAGTTTGCAAGGTATGGCACAGTAGAGATTTATTCATACTGAAGTATTTTCATTTCATGTTTCTGCAAGGGGAATCTGCTTACACTTGCTGTTTTTCTGTCTGATCAGTTCCCTATATTTGAACCCTGCTTCATTTAGATAATTATTTCAATTCCTCTTATGACACTTACGGTCTTAAACACTTCTGCCTTTTGTCTCAAGAGCAGATTCATGGGAAAAGTGGCTATTTTTATATCTGGCATCTGTAATGATGATCCTAGTCATTATATGAATGCTTACAGAGCTCTGTTCTAATGTGGGGTAGATGCATCTGTGACTCAGTGCTTCATATGTACCTTCCTTCAATCTAATTTCTTAGGATGTTTTTTCCCTTTTAATTTATCATAGAGTAAAAGAGTGTACCTTATTTTTGACAGGATATGAGAAATCTGCGACTGGCCTATAAACAGGAGGAGCAGAACAGATTGGAGATTTTTGAAAATCTTGTAATACGTGCATTTCCTGTTTCTAACGGGCTGGTGAGTGTGAAGATGTAGAGAAGGCTGTCACTGGCACTTCCTCCTTTTTGGAAAGTGTGTGGGGGGAAATAAAAGATCTATGTAAACAGGCACTGAAATGTTGATAAAATCAGTTACAGAGCAGGCAAGTTCCTCTGACTCCTTTTCTGTTTTGCATTAGTCACAAAACATTATGCTGTGTACTTCTATCAGTGAAGTTAATTTGTACATAACCCCTGAGATCTGTGTATGTATTGACTCTTACTTTCTGCAGTAGATAATTCATCTTGAAGTTCTGTCTAAAACCACAGATGAGTACAATTAGTCATATTATTAGTTAGCTGCAGAATGTTATTTCAGTTACTTGTACTGGTTGCGGGGTAGGAGACCAATTTCCTCATCCTGATTATGCCATTGATGTGTTGTATGGTAACTGACAGCATTAACTCTCTCTGTCCTTTCTTGATTTTGGTTATTGCATAGCATAGCATGTCTTGAAGTTTCTTTCAGCACAGTGACTGAAGGTTTTATATCTGCTATTAAAGAGTTTTACAAGTGTTAAATATGAAATACTAGAAGGTTCACTGTTTTGGAGCTTATTGTGGATTACACCCCTTCAGACAGTAATTTTAGCTTTTACTTCGTTGTTTGTAGCCTCTTTTTGCATTCAGCTATAAAGAAAAGTTTGCTGTTAATGGCTGGAAAGTGTATGATCCAATGGCAGAATATAAGAGGCAGGTAAGTTGTATGAGTATTTGGTATATTTATTTTGGTTTTTTCTCTATTTCCCCCAAAGCCATTCAAGCAAGAAAAAAAAATTAAAGAAAACTCAAATCGTAGCTCTAGCTACATGCAGAGACTGTCTGGCTCCTACATTTAGATAATAAAATGTGAGTGGCTTGAGTTTTGGAAGTGTTGAGCACCTGCTAAATTTGATGGAGAGAACAGGTGCTGAGTGTTTGAGCAGACTGGTCTGTCTTAATATGCATTCTTAAATTCACATTTTCAAAGTACTGCTGCTGGAAAATACAAGCTTTAAAAAATTCGATTTTCAATAAGCATTGTTAAACAGAAGGGTAACTGTAGTTTACCATTGTATATCTACAATTTCCTAGTTAGAAAAGTATTTTTGTTTCACTGTATGATCACTCTCTAACTGAGTATGCAGTTTATTCAAACTATTATTTGGCCTATCATTTTAAAAGATAATAAATAGGAAAGACTTAATGTTTCAACATGAAGACCTAGATTTTACAGCTTATTTAAGAGAAAAATGAAGGCACAGTTGTTTTAAGCAAGCAAGCATATAAACATTTTCATCACCCTAAACTCAGATATATAAAGGTCTAACCTAAAAATGTTTTGCTTTCGTACAGGGCTTGCCCAATGAGAGTTGGAAAATATCCAAAATTAACAGCACCTATGAGCTTTGTGATACATATCCTGCAGTTCTCGTTGTGCCAACCAGCGTAAAGGATGATGACCTCTCAAAAGTGGCAGCATTTAGAGCAAAAGGCAGAGTTCCAGTAAGTGAAGCTTTCACAAGGAGATACAACTACCCTACAAAATTGTAGCTGATAAATTATCAGAGTTCTTTTAGGTGTTTAGAATTGCTTTGTATTTCAAGCTCTGCTTTGGGATGAGTAGTGCTAGTGTGCTATCAATGTGGTTTTGCACCATCTTACCCTTAAATTTGCATTTATTTGCCAGGAAATAACGCCATGATGGCAGCATTGTTGTTTAATTGCACCCTGACCTACTGCTTTTATAGTGGTATAGTAAACTAAAACTGTTTTCTTTCATTAACAGGTTTTATCCTGGATTCATCCTGAAAGCCAAGCAACAATAACACGATGCAGTCAGCCATCAGTAGGCCCAAATGATAAGCGTTGCAAAGAAGATGAAAAATACTTGCAGACGATAATGGATGCCAATGCTCAGTCACATAAACTTATAATCTTTGATGCCAGACAGAATAGTGTTGCAGATACAAACAAGGTAGGTTGGAGTCAAAACTAGCGTTGGTAGTTCTGTGCTACAAGGCTGAAGACTGAGATGAGGATAAGGAGAACTTACTGTGAAAAACAAATTAAAAATGGTCTCTAAAGAGGGTGTGGGAGGGAAGGTAAGTTGCTTGTGCCATTTTGGAAAGTCCATCGAGAATTGAAGGTGGCCTGAAAACATAACAGAAAGGATGTAGTAAAGCCCATGGAAGACCAATGGTTTCAGTAATAAAAAGGGGAAGGTATGCAGATGTATTATCAAGGGCAGCCTATTAGAATTTTTTTTCTTCACCTAAAAAAACCCAGTGCTTTGTAGAAAGCAAAAGCCAAAAATACGTTGTTAATTGCTGAAAAACACTTTGTCTCAGAAAATTCTGAAACCTGACCAAAATTACACTATATATACTGAAGTCTTCTACATATTCTTTTCTTTGCTTTTTTTTTTTTTTTTCGCTTTTTGAATAACAGGCAAAAGGTGGAGGATATGAAAGTGAAAGTGCCTACCCAAATGCAGAGCTGGTCTTTCTGGAAATTCACAATATACATGTGATGAGAGAATCCCTGCGTAAGCTGAAGGAAATAGTTTATCCTACTATAGATGAGACTCGGTGGTTGTCAAATGTGGACTCAACACATTGGCTGGAATATATAAGGGTAAAACACTTTTGATGTGAAAAATGATTTTTTTTTTTAAGCTATGTTTTAAACTAACATTTCTGAAAATACTTCTAAAATAATATGTTGATCAGATTAATTTTGTGGGGGGGAAAAAAAAAAGAGCTTTTAAATGGTCACTTAGAACATGACATTTTTAGCATTCCATAATAACTTTGTATTTCCACTTTTATATATTGGTAGGTAACGAGTTAATTCCTGATAGCACAGTATCGTATTTGGTGTTGGACAATGTTTTATTTTCTTGAGGAGGAATGTTTGTGAGCAGTCCAGGGTTATCCCTACTTTTTGGAAGAATGCCCTGGGAACTTCAGATTTTATCTGAACAACTGCCAAAAGGACTTGACTGTAAATTCTACAGTCTTTCTCATCCTTCCCTCCTTCAGTGAAGTGTTGGTATTCATGTGTCGGGCACCTACATTTTCATGGACTGTTTACAGTCGGTGCTTTACTGGGTTATAATCTCCTCTTACTTAGCATAATATTAAAATAAATCACCACCATGCTGAGTTTTACAGTCTGTTTCACTAATCTATGAAATGTTTTAAAATAGATTATTTCATTACCCTGCTTATTATGAATATGGATGAAGTAGAATTTGTTTTATTATCAACTGGCTCAAATGTCACTCATGCAAAACGTGTTTGGGATTGTTCATTACTTTGACCCTTTTCTGTTAACTAGTGCTTGCTAACTGCTGTGGGAGAACCAGCAGAGGGAGCAAATGCTTAAATTAAGAACTAAATAAATGGAATGCTCTTTTGGGAACAGGTTAATTTTCTTACTCATTTCAAGCTGGACTATTTCAAACAGCTTTGGGAATCTAAATATCTGGAAACGATTTTTTTTTATCAACTTGGCCTTGGGTACAAAAATCTGTTTCTATAAATGGAATTGTTTGGGGCAGTGGCCACCTTTCATTGATGTTGTCTGCAGTGGTGCCTCCCACTAGTGTCTGCGTGAAGATGGCAGTTAACAAACAGGAGTTACTTGATGCATTTTTGTACACCCAGGATGTGGTGCCCTTCTCACATCCCTCCCCCTCAGATTATTTTCTGTATTTCAGGGTAGAACCTAGTGCTAGTAATTACTTTTAAACCAATTTTCACTTTTGAATCAATCTGTCGTAATTCATTAGGAGCCCTAAGTGAAATACTGTGTTGGTAACTAAGCTTTGAAACACTTTCAGGTGTAGTCCCTCATCTGCATTCTGTTAAGGACAATTTAGAGCAAACTATTACATACTTATATTCTATACAAATTCATTTTTTTGCTTTTATCAAAGACCAAACTTTTTCAGTGCTTGCACTTTTTCAATGCAGTAGAGCTTTGTAACTAAAGCAGTTGGTGATTAATGACTTTAGACCACAATCTCTATTCTCCCATAGAAGCTTTTACATTGTTTTCTGCTATTTCCATCCTGGCACCCTTCACTTTTGCCATAAATAATGCAGTCAATGAAAGATACAGTCAATGAAAACTGTCTCTAAAACACAGTTCTTGAAACAGCTTTGAAGACTGGTCTTGCGCACAGTGTCTTCAGTGGATGTGGCTTTACTGCTTCCCAGAAGATGTTTTTACATGCCTGGGAAGGGAGTAATACAAATGTTTTGCAAGATTCCATTTTCTAATGTTGTGAAATGCAGAATAGGAATTTGTCTTGTGGTCCTATTCTAGTGCTTTTTTTTTTTTTTTTGTAGTGCATTTTGCGGTGCCACAATAGACTGTGTTGCAGAGAGAAATCTTCACAGGAGAGAGATTGTTCAAGTTTTAAAAAAACAGAGTGGCATAAGAGAACAAGAGAGGGAGTCTGTGGGAGGAAACACTAACAAATTCACACTGACTATCTCAGTCCTGTGCTATCTTTATTTTATGCTCTCCAGCATGCTTCTGAATCCAGGCTACTCGTAGTCTTCTCATGTCTTGAATGTGATGTATATTTCATTCACCAGTAAACCAGCACGGGTTTCTGTGTTTGTGTTGTGTTTTTAATTTAGATTAGCTGGGTAGTTTGTTCATCTCCAAACTTAGTATTTGAGAACTTAAAAGGAAGAGTGATTACTGTGAAACTTAACATTTGAAACACTGAACCTCGAGGCTTTGGTGTAGGTTACAGTATTTGTGTCTTTTCATCATGATACAGTTTCAGATTTGATTTGGATTCCCAAATTCTTTTACTATGTGCTGCTAATAGTGGAGACCTGGTAAGAACTCTCTCCTGGACAATAGTTTTTTACCTCCAAGAGTGTGCATACCACCCTCATTTAATGCAGTGTCATCCAGGTGATTAACTAATTAGAAATTTTAAAATACATTAACCTTAAGAGTGAAAGATCGTAGCTCTGTTTGGTTTTGGTAGTGTTTTGGTTAGTATTTAATATGCTTGGGTTTTATTGTTTTTGTTTCTTGAAGATGCTTCTTGCCGGGGCAGTGAGAATTGCAGATAAAATTGAATCTGGTAAAACTTCTGTCGTGGTTCACTGTAGCGATGGCTGGGACCGAACGGCACAGCTCACGGCGCTGGCTATGCTCATGCTGGACAGCTATTACAGAACCATCAAGGGGTTTGAAGTCCTTATAGAGAAAGAATGGATAAGTTTTGGACACCGATTTGCAATGGTAAGCTGAAAGATCTAATAAACACTTTATCACTTTCAAGGCTCTTTATTGTGAATAGCATCTTTTGTCACACACTCTGCTGCATTTTCGTTGTTATCACTGATGTCCTTCTTTTAATGATGTGGGTGTCTTAGGGAGCTGAGACCTGTTCTTTTTTAAAAGGAAATCTGTATGAAGTGAAGAAGAATTAAGTGGTTTGAATGTAATGGTAAAATGAATGAATTAATGGCTTTCTTACAGGGAATAGGGATTGCAGCACATTGCTTCATCTTTAACAGTCTTGTGAATGGAGAAAGAAGGAAACAATTAAGGTGTCTAGAAGGTTAAATTGCTGGAACCATTACACTGATTTAAGATTGAAATGTTTATTTAATATATAGGCTAGTGAGGAATTAGGACATAAATTATGATGCCATTTTGTGAGCTCTGACTCTTAAATTTAGGAGAAATGACATGTAGTCGTAGCAGGTGGATGTGCAATAATTGTCATTTCACTACAGTCTTACTAGATACCTACTAGTTTGACCCACTAGTAGCAACAAATGGCTGTGCAGTGAAAGATGGGGAAAGAACTGGCATAGTGCTTTGGCCAACTGTCTTTCCAGCTTGGCTCAACAGCAAGGGCATGTCTATACATGAATATTGGGATGAATTGTGGGAAATTTGGTTGTCTTGTACACAGTTGGAACATATTTAAGAGTTACTCAGTTTTAAAGTGTTGGGAGTGGTACTGTAAACTAGACTGAAATGAAAAGTTCCGTTTGACTTGCAGCGAGTAGGACATGGAGATGATGATCATGCTGATGCGGACAGATCTCCCATTTTCCTTCAGTTCATCGACTGTGTTTGGCAGATGACAAAGCAGGTAAGATGCTTAAAAGTGTATTTATTTCTGAGGGTCTCTATCTTGGAGATACATGTAATGTAGGAGAACACATTTGCAGAGCAGGAGCAAGTTGGTTGCATGGCCACTGCACTGTGCACATAGGAAAACTTTTTTCCTCAAAAGTGAGGTACAAGGAGCTAGATATATTGACTTGAAACCTAATAATCCTTTTTGCTTAAAATAGGCTTTCAAAGAGTTGTTTGATGACATAAATGAGGGTTATTGATGAGTTAAATGATTTGCATTGCATATTCACTGACAGAGTAAATGTTTATATGGATTTAGGCTGATTGTGAACTGAGGGAAGAGAGGATTCTTCTATATATGTCTTAAATTTGAAATGTGAGTTGATGTTGGCGTAATTATGCATACAAGGGCAGCATTTCTAACATACAGGCATATTGTCAGATACATTTTTTTTAATGCTCAGCACTGCTTTCACCTCTGGCTCAGGGTAGATTGTTGAAGTTGATGATAATGTATCAAAATAATAATTAAAAAAATGAATATGTGAAATTACAGAACAGATTTAGCCTTTCTTTTCCTTATTTGAACCTCCATGAGCATAAACTCTTTAAAGGACATCAAAGAACATCATATTGCTCTTCTTTAATGGGGTTCCTGAAATAAGTTGTCCACATGAAGACTTTATTTCCTAGTAAATGAGAAGTGTTTGCTTCCTTTTTTTTTTTTTTTTTTTTTTTTTCTTTTTTTTTTTTTTTTCTTTCTCTTGTTTTTCCTCCTTAAAGCCCAAGATAGATTTGTGCTCTTAGGGTAAAAGCTATTATACTGAAGTCTGTGTAGTGTGTGATTTCTTTTGAAGATGGGAGGGTAACAGCCTGTTTCCATATGTTGTTAGCACTCCCAGATCTTACCTTAGTCTTCTTGTTCTGAACAAGATTCTTAAAAACTTAGATCATAAGTTCCAAAACTTGTATTTGAAGCAGTCATTTTTGGAGCTTTATGAAAATTCCCTGCTGTAATACTGGGCCCTTGTCCAGAGTGTCTTGAAGACTTTCTCTTTCCTTGTAGCTTGTTTCAGTACTAATGTGCTCTTTAGTATGGCTTCTAAGTGAAAAATTCTGTCCCTCTCTCAGAGGAAAGCTAGTAACAATAGCAAAGAGAAGCAGTTCTAAACACCTGGAAGGAAGAAAAGTCCTCTGGGGACATCCTTAATTGAGAGCAGCCTCTTCTATTTTTGTGATCTCCCTTGCTGCCTCTTATTTCTTGCTATAAAAAGTTTAGATACCTCTGGTTTAAAAAAAAAAAAATTGCGGGGGGGAGGGGAGAAAACTTACAAAACATTTTGCCAATGCCACATCTGTTCAAAACCTGATTTTCAGAAATTTCTGAAGTACATGTACACCAGTGGCTTTGAAAAATCGTTGGTGTTACAGCGGGAGGAAAAAAATGAAGTTGTCATTCCTAGAGAGTTCTTTCCTGCTTATTTTTATTTTATCAAAAACGTAGAGAATAGATGTGAAAATTAGGATTACCTTGACGTGGACCTATGGAAAGCAGGATTCTGTTTTATCCTTGTGTAGATCTCTTGCTTGTAAAACAGTGCTAGTTTCATTCTGTAGAATCCATGGTAAACATATGTGAAATGTTCCAACGCTCAAATAAGTGTTAATGACTGCGGGAGGATGTAAGGGCTTGGATTTGGGCAGGGACTCAAAAGAAGCGCATTTTCTTTTCTCAGAATTAGATTCCTAAAACAGCCAATTGCTACAGTGAAAGAATCTTTAACCTCTCACCAAGATATAAATTTCCAGACGGCTTCAGACAATGAAATTTAACCCTTGACAGCCTTATATTTTCCCTTGTTTTTTATGGTCTTTGTGACACACAGATAAAGGAATAGAGAGCTTGAGAGGAATGCATTGATACCAGATTTTAATAAAAAGCATATGGCAATGTGATTGCCCTCCTCTGTTAGTAAATTCTGATGGTTTTGAATAGTAATTGTCAAATTGGAAAGACTACGTGTGATCTGATGAAATACTGATGTCCTGTTGAAAGTTAAACAAAGCTTTAAAGTCTGCATGTAGCATTGCAGCTCAGCTTTACCTTTCCTGCACAGTACCTACATAGGAGGAAGTTATGTTTAAAGTTGGTAGAAAGTTGCATTCTGTTTGTTACTGGCTGTCATCTGTTGCCAGAGATGCATTTTTCATGGGTTTCCACAGTGTACTGTTAGGAGATCTAATGTTTAGTTAACTTGATTCAGTTCTGCTTCACAGTCCTAAAACCCATTTTGCTAAGTATTTCACCTTTAAATGTTGACTGTAGTGCAAGAGGAGTTCATTGATTACAAAGCAAGTTCGTTTTGCCTGTCTCTGAATCAAATGCCACTTGGCATCATTGGGCTTTTAAAACAAGAAAGTTCTTTTTAAAATACCTTCATTACAGAAACTCCCAACAACTCTAGTAGCATCAAATAGGAGATTTTAATGACCTCTGTGTTTTCTCACAATTAGTGCATTTGACAAGAAGTAAATTTTCATTTTGGGAATTTTTCCACCTGAATCTTCAAACAGACGCTAATGGGCTTGGAACTACAGAGGAAAGCATTTTTAGGTCAGTGATTCTTCAGCAGCAGTAATAGAAGCTTTACAGTCTTGATACATCAGCTCCAACAGTACAACTCTTGTATCCAAAGACAGGGTTTCAATAAAGTGCTATCACTTATTAATAAATTAGTTGGAGTGCAACCACTGATGTATGGAATTCTGAATATGCTTCACTGGATTGGAATAGCAGCCATGTCGGCATCTATCTGATTAGTATGGACCCATCACAACACGGAGCCCTGATGTGACAAGGCTCATTAAGTGCTTTCAGTTAAAGAGAGTCCCTTTAGGAGAGGCTTTGTCTTCAAAGTTAGTTCCAAATATCATTTTGATCTTTTGCAAATTACTTTTGTTCTGTCTGGTTGCTGCTTGGGAATGGGTGCTGGAGATTGAAGTCTGGGACCTAACTGTATCTTCACCTGCGATTCTCTTCATACTGTTTAAAAATCATAGCTGTGTTGTGAACACCATTGTATTGTAATTGAGTTTTGGCATGATTTCCTGGAGAGAAGGAAGTGCTGTAAGTGAAAACTTTTGAATGTGCCTGAAAAAGAGAGCTTGATAATCTTAAATTCCTGTACCTTTTATGAAAACAAATGGCTAGGGGATTGAAAACAAACCAGTGATTTCAGAGAGAAGCCCCAGTGTGAACATACTGTGCTGTTGGGTAGTGTGTAATCCATACAGGAGTCAGAAGAAGGAAGGCTCCCCTTCATTTTGTCAGGCATAGTGATAGTTTCCTTACCGAGTTTTCAGTTGAATGTTGGTATATCTTAGCTCAAAAAGTCTTGGAAAGAGATTGTTTTTACAGTGTTTGTCATAAATCAATTTTCTTTCGGCGAGCATTGCTTAAAACTTAGATCTTTCTGAATTTAATCCAAGCACACCCATTGTGTGTTATTCAACTCTTTACTTGCAACATAAATAAATATTTGCCTTTCATAAATCACTAAAGAGTAATTTCTGGATCAGCTAGTTCATCCACAGTCCCAATTGTTGCATTATTCTTCCTAGGCATACTTGTAATTTCTTTTTTTCATTTGTTGTTTTTTTGTTATTTAAAATAGCTATTGAGTCACTCATGCCAAGGTGTTCAGTGTTCTTCAGTGGCCCATAACAGGAACCAGGCTGCTGTTTTCTTCAGATCTGAAATACTGGTTTGAGATTTTGCTATATAGCAGGAAATTCTGTACAAATCTGTAACTGCATGTTAGGCTTCTGGAAAGATTTACTGCTTTAGTGGGAATGAATAATATTTGTTTCATGTGTCCTGAAAATTATTCTCTTACAATGTTTTCTTTCATAGTAATTGGAGAAATACAGCTTCTTAGGTTTCCTTTAGTCTTCTCATTGTTTTTTCTCCTAAGTGTTTATCATTCTGAGTCTGTGTTTGAGACCCTTGTTGTACTGAACACAAAGTTATTTTGACACATCAAGCAGTTGCCATATGTAGTCCTATCATAAAATTTGATTTCATCTGAATAGGTAGTAGCCCATGCAGTTTGCCTTAATTTTTTCCTTTTATGATTTTTAAAACATGACATATTAAGTTATATTAAACATTTTGAGTGTTTTCATATGTCTAACTCTTTTTTTTTCCTAAAATGTATCTGATAACTTCAGCTTGTGAATAAAACACCTAGTGCTCAGTGCAGTAACAGTTCTTTCACTTCAGATGTACAGGATTTACTTTCCAATACAAAGGAAGGAGGATTAAAGGCTTATTGTACATAGCTGATGGTAACTCCAGGGGTGAAGTGGAGAAAAGTAACTTACTTGAGTAGAAAGTGGAAGAAACATTTAAAATGTATGTTAAGCACGTTGTATGTGCAGTAGTCTTTGTTATCCCATTCACAGCATGTTAGAATAGGGAATAAAGCTGAAATGTCATCATCATCTTTTTTTCCAAAATGATTTCTTATGCTTTAATTCTCTTGTTATAGGATGTGTCAGAGACAATTTGGGGTGGGTTATGGCAGAGCACTGTTAGAGCTCTTTAAAATGGACTGTTTTGTGTCATCAGTTCCACATTAGCTAATGTTTCTAGGTTTGTATTCCGGTATACTTGCATAATGAATGTAAGATTTGTCTCTGAGGAGTGTTTATTAAGAAGCATGTAGGTGAAATGTGTTATTACAATGACAGTTATGGTTTTTTTCCTGAAAGTAATCACTAAATATGAAAAAAAAAGTCTTATCTGTATATTTTAATTATTTTTTGTGTTTGAGTTTCTTCTTTTCTACACTGCTTAAAATAAAATGTAGTTATTTTACTTTTTTTTTTTTTTTTTTCATTTCAGTTTCCTGCAGCCTTTGAATTCAATGAGTTGTTTTTGATCACCATTCTGGATCACCTTTACAGCTGTCTCTTTGGGACTTTCTTATGCAACTGTGAAAAAGAGAGATTAAAAGAGGTAAATCATGAATGTAATGCACATTCTTAATTTGTTGGTTTTATATGAAAATACTTAAAATACAAGACCTAAGAACATCTGAGCTGTGGTTTTGGATGCGTTGGTCACATAGTCTTAAAAGCCAACACAGACATGGAATTGCAAAGTATATGAGATCTATACTAAATGCCCTGCTATTGAATGAGAAAACACTCTTAGAATCATAGAATCACTAAGGTTGGAAAAGACCTCTAAGATCATTGAGTCCAGCTGTAATCCAACTACCACATCCACTGAACCACATCCTTAAGCACCACATCTACACACTTCATGAACACCTCCAGGCATGGTGACTTCATCACCTCCCTGACAACCTGTTCCAGCACCTCACCCCTCTCAAAGTAAAGACATTTTTCCTAATGTCCAATCTTATTTTGCTGTTACCCGCTCAGGGGGTTTTTAGAATGTCATATTTTAGATATTTCTACCCAATATATACAATTTTAAATCATCATTATCAAATTACATTAGCATTTCTTTTACTATTTCTGAAGGAATGCTTGTGGATGACTTTGAAAGTCACACTAGAACATAATTAGAGAGAACATATGGTTGGTGCTTAAAATTCCTAAATATATTGAAGCAGGACTTCATTAAATACTTCCAGTTTTGGGGGAAAAAAAAGTTTCTAAATACACTTTTGCTTATTTTCAGCTTTGTTGGTTTAAATACTTTTTAAAAAGCAAGCAACAATTCCTTGCCATATTTAGTTGTGGTTTGGGGTTTTTTGTTTGTTTTTTTTTATCTACTGCTTCTTGTAGGGAAAAGTTGCATGTAAATACCACAAGATGGAGCTGAATAACACGTTCTCAGCAAATACAGGGTTTCCAGGCAGCTTTCTTTCATAAATGAATAGTCAGACGCAATTCTCAATAAAGAAGTGCAATTTAAGACACAGCAGTAGTAGATAGACATGCTTTACAGCACTGAAGAAGGGTAAAATTGCAGCATGAATCTGATGTAAGTTCTTCCAATCTTTGATCTAACCGTGATTATGATGATATTTAGAATAATACAACTTGCAGAAGTGCAGATAAAACAGGCATTTTAAAGCATAATATCAATTGATAGGAGCAAATGGCAAAGAGTGGGAGAACTGAATAATTATTTTTTGCAGATGCTTGTTTTGGATCTTCCTAACTATGTATCTCTTCACTGATTTACTTGTCAAAGCTAATTTTGGGGTTTTTTTCAGTTGGTCGGTGTGTAACTGTATCTTTTAGTAACTGTAAACATTACTGTGAATTATGAGCAATACGGCTTTCATTTTCTCAACTAGACCTTACCATCTCTGAAAATTGCATTCCTGAATCTCCTCTCTTGGACCAGAATAAGTGTTCAGCTGTTCTGCTAAAGTTTTAAGGCTGCTTAATGATCAGCTACTGAAAGTGTTTTCAAACTTCTTGCCATTTTCTAGTAGATCAGATAAGTCTCACAGATAAAATTACTGATAACTTAGAAACCAAGTTCATAGTTCTGGAGCCCCCAGCACAGGAAGGACATGGAACTGTTGGAGCAGGTCCAGAGGAGGGGGCCACAAAGATGATCAGAGAGCTGCAGCAGCTCTGCTGTGAGAACAGGCTGAGAGAGTTGGTGCTCTTCAGCCTGGAGAAGAGAAGGCTTCCAGGAGACCTTAGAGTAGCCTTCCAATGTCTGAAAGGGGCCTACAGGAAGGCTGGGGAGGGACTATTTGCAAGTTCTTGTAATGACAGGACTAGGGGCAGTGGGTTTAAAGTGTCAGAGGGGAGATTTAGACTGGATGTTAGGAGGAAGTTCTTTGCAGTGAGGGTGGTGAGTCACTGGCACAGGTTGTCCAGGGAGGTTGTGGCTGCTCCCTCCCTGGAGGTGTTCAAGGCCAGGTTGGACGAGGCCTTGAGTGAGTTGTACTAGTGGGAGGTGTCCCTACCTATGTCAGGGGCTTGGAACTTCCACCTTACCATTTTGTGATTCTATGTTTCTGTATTTTAAGGTTTTGCAATCCATATAATAAATATCACTTTATTTTGTCAGGAGGTAAGCACAAAGACTGTGTCGCTGTGGTCCTATATAAACAGCCAGTTAGACGAGTTCACAAATCCTTTCTACGTAAACTATGAAAACCATGTCCTGTATCCTGTTGCCAGTCTGAACCATTTGGAACTATGGGTGAACTACTACGTCAGGTGGAATCCAAGGATGCGGCCTCAGGTATGAGTTTTCACATGACTTAATGTAAGAGCACAGAGATGAAAAATATACTCAGTGTCAAATCAGCATCTGGTTTGAAAAGCACTCATTTGCTGCACATATTTCAGCTCCTAGGAAGAAGGTGATTTTCTCAAAAGAGATGTGGGATGAGTTCAAACTTGGTAAAATGATACTTTCACCACTAGAATAGGGAGTCACAACATCACTGTATTGGCTTGTGAAAGGGAACAGATTAACAGGCTTTGTTGTCTGAAGATGACTTTATAACACTTCTGTAATACTTTGCAATGCTTTGTAATGTTTTTATTGCCTTAACCTTCTTGTGATGTGTGGCGTCCTTTTGTTTTTAATCATGTTTTGCCCTTTACCAACAATGATATAAAATATAACTGCAGTTTCTGAAAGAATTGGACTACATACCGACTCATTTTGTAGGCTTTCTAAACTTATCATCACATGGATGCTTGTTTTCAGTTGACCTTTACTGTTGCAAGCTGGTATGCTCAAGATTAAACACTCCCTGTATGTGCTCCTTGATTCATCCAGTATTTGTTCTAACAAGTAATGTCTACTGTTCAGATAAATCTTTACATCTCGTCAGACAAATACTCCATATGCTCTCATGCTTAGAAGTCTGAAGAAAGAACATGCAATTTGTGTCACAACCATAATATATCTGAGGATGCTGTACCATCTCTTTATTAAGATAACATTCCAAGGTATCCACAAGCATATTATGATAAATTACCTGCATTAAGTGACCACTCAAAAGCTGCTTTCATCTTCTAGCAGTCATAATGAGACGTGAGTTTCAGATTTATTAAGACACCCACAAGTCAGAGGCTGTTGTAAAAGATGGTGTTCCAAGGTAAGTTTCAAGGGCAGTACATTGGTAGAAGTGCAGGCATCAGAGAAATACCTTTTGAGGTTCTGGAAAAGTGTAGCTTACCTGCTTTCTCACTGAGGTGTTTTCCTCTGAGCTGCTTAGTTTCCCTCACTTGTTCTGTTGTGGTTGATCCAGTCCTGTAAGTGTTAGGTATCTGTTAGGTGTTAGCAAGTGTTAAAACCTGAAAGATGGTGTACTTTAATCTTTGTGGTTTAAAAGTAAACCTGTGAGCTGCTTTTAGCAAAATGTCATCCTCCCATTAGCCTGTTTTCTGGAAAACAATTGTGTCATTTATGCACGTTTTAGTATAACCAAACTGCAGCAGTGTCAGTTTCTGACTTACATTTAATTGTAGGTCCTGGATGTGAGTGGGGTTTGTAAACACGTTTGAAAGCTGCTCCCTGTCCAGAA
Source organism: Eubucco bourcierii (assembly GCA_013396675.1). Classification (NCBI taxonomy): domain Eukaryota; kingdom Metazoa; phylum Chordata; class Aves; order Piciformes; family Ramphastidae; genus Eubucco; species Eubucco bourcierii. Next base: position 1,718,781 of record VWZE01007414.1, on the reverse strand, counting down.
GAGATGAGGGTGAGGGAAAGATGACATAACAAAAAAAATAGCAGAACTATCATGCGCTTAGCGGCAAGCTCTGCTCGCTGCCTCTCTGGTGGAGTGTGCTCTGCCCACTTCTGTTGAAGAGCACTCCGCAGGCACTCCAGCGTATGTGAGTCATTGCTCTTCATTGGTCTTTGAGAACAGGTCCCTCAGATCAGCAGGCTGAAGGTAACAAAATTTAATGATCCTGGTAGCTACCTTAACTTCACTACCACCATTTTTCTTGAAGAACTAATGCAACTGTTTGGGCTCTTTAGTTCTGCCACGTTACCTTTATCTTCTCGTTAGCCTGAATTTACGTGATATTTGTGACGAATATTTGGAAGTGTTTCATGTCTACTTGGATAAATTTGCTGCAGAAATTAGAATTTTTTGTTGTTGTTGTTGCAGTGTTGTGTTTTTCAGCCTAATTATGAAAGCACAAATTCAGGCAAACATGTAAATAAATGGTCTTTGTAATCACAGTATACTAAGTTTGCTTTCTTCTGTGTTTTCATTGTCTAGTTTCACACTGTTACCCGATTCAGTAGCATTCAGTCCCATTCAGTGACAGAAAAAAAACCCCAGTGACTGTTGTGACACCCAGCAGATCTTCACTTATCTTCAGTGAAAAAATGGCTTAAGCAGTGGGTTTATTAAAAGAATGGGCACCACTGCCTACTGATAGAAAGTGTTTTTGTTGAATACCTTTTAATGTGGTTCTTTTAGTTACCAACTGGAATAAGAGAAAGTGAAATATTTAATGTGAATGAAGAGCTCTCTGTTGAACAGCAGTTCAAGGCAAACTCCCGTGCTGGTCTGTCAGCTGCAGAAACTAGAAAATGCTTATTGTTTTCTATGAGCTTACCAAAAATGAAAGATGTCTAATAGGTGAATTTAAGGGAAGGTGAAAAATGGTCCTTTCATATAAGCAGAATGGATGTTTGATACCCATTTTCAACCAACTTTGTATTATGGGAGAGGAGCACAGGTTTTGGTTTGAGGCAATATCTTAAGGTTTTCTGATTTCAGCTTGAGGAGTGAGGCTTGAATTAAATGGACTGAGAGAAGTTAATTGTTGCACTCCACTGGCTTTTCTATTGGAAATACACATACATCACCTTTATTTCTTAATCTTAAAATTGCTGGATGCAACCATTTAGTTTTGCATTAGTGTACTTTTTGAGTATCTGTGTCTCATCAGGCTTCTAACAGTATGGTAAGATTTGAGGATATTCTTCATTGCAGTAGGATGTACAAAGTTTAACACTTTTCTTTCTGGAAAAGTTGCTCATAGTGCTGTGTCTTCAGTTTTCTAACCAAGTTTTGCAGAAGGCTGAACTGGTGGCTTAAATGGTGTTTAGTTGCATCAGAACCCTATTTTAGGATTACATCTGTATCGCAGTAAATCCTGTGCAATTAAGTAACACACAGCCTCTTTCCATAGGGTTCAAGGCTCAAGTGTCTGAGAAGTGAAGACTGTGGAAAATGCTAGGTTAAATATGGGCTTCTCTTGTACATTCCATTTTTGCTTAAGTACACTTCAACAAGGTCATTCTAATTCTTAAGTGAAATAAAATGTTCCTTGGTTTCAGTCTGGAGGCATTACATCATTATTGACTTCTTGTCCCAAGAAAATTAGATAAATTTTAGCCCTGTCTTACGTGAGTTCATTGACTGAGGAGAGTTTTTTTTCCAGATTTGCCCTTTCCTTGGATTGGAAAACTGTGTATTTTCTGTGTGTTCCACATGTATGTGACATGTGGAAGACAAGCTCTTTCATTCTCTCATAGAGTGGTATGTACTCTGGAGGTACCTACTACTGGATTTAAGATGACCCTACTAGTCTGGAATAGATAAGATAGCATGCTTTTGATTTTTTTACAGCTGCTACCATACAGCTCACTTTCCTTTTCTGTGTAGTCATTCAGACTTTCTTGCACTGGTTTGAGGAGTTCTGGCTGCCAGATGTCAGTTAACTGTTTGCTCAGGCAATTCTGAAAGATGGGGAGAACAGAAAAAATTATGCTCATTATGACTTCTGTAGGGGCAGTATTTTTGAACTAACGTGCTCTTACCATTCTTATGTGCATAATACAAGCAGAAGTTCTTGTCCTTTCAGTTCAAGCTGTGTCTTGCTTTGTGAGAGGCAAGGAAAAGAATGTGTTTTAGTCACAAAACTTGCACAGTCCATTAGGATATGTTTAGCTGGTTTTATGCCTTCTGGGAAATGCCATCTTAACCCTTGCAGTACAGGGCTTAAATCTGTTGTGGTTTAATTGTGGCGTGTTGGTTTTTTCCCATTTTTCTATGCCTGATAGTTTTCTTTCAAGTTTTTTTATGGGAATTTGGCCACTGGGATAGAAATAATGTCATAGTAATCCCTCTTAAGTTTTTCAGATTCATTCTTTATGTGTGTGTGTGTGTGTGTACTTTAATCCAGGATACAAGGCCAGCTCTCTCTATAACCTAGAAATTCAGTTCACCAACTTGAATGGTATCATCTGCTAAAGTCAGTCTTTGAGGCTTCCACAAAGCCAGGTAAACTGTTCATAGATTAACACTTGGCTTGAAAAAAAGAAACTGAAAAGGTAGGAGTAGGTAACTGATTATTTAGTCTATACAGAAATGACTGGAAAGCAGGTAAACAGGTTACAATGCTGCTCTTTTTTTTATGCTATGTATAGAATTGCAGTTGAGTGATTAGATAGCAGCTGAACTTCAGTGTCAGTAGGCACAAAATATCACATGTTTAAAAGAAAAAATAAGATGCTCACTATCACTGGAAAATTGTTGAAAATGAGCTGGAAAACATAAGTACTGAGATGCTTTATCCTGCATGTAACAGGATATAACTGAGCCTGGCACATGGAGTGTTCGTGTTCTTTATACCTGTCTTCAGTCACATTGCCCTGCCTTTTCATCTGAGCACATTGACATTGGTTGTAATGTTTCCAAAGTTAATACATTCAATTTAAGACCATTTTGTGGGAGGACATACCTATCCTGTGGCTCTAGAAATGCCTGGCATTGCTGCTCTGTCATCCATGATGCTGAGTTCATCTTTTTGCATGAAAGAACGAGACAGGAGACATCAGAAGAAGGAATCACCTAGTGGATTAGATAGCTGACTGTTACCCTAGCTAATATTTCATCCCTTTATTGAGCACACAGTTTCTTGAAAGACAAGGCAAGTTTCTACAGTACCTGAGAGTTTCCTTCTATCTGGATGTCTAAATCGAGATTTCCATTTTGTTTTACTGCAGGCAATTTAGATCTGCAGATAAAACTCTCAGCATTCAATTGTTAGGGAATAAAATATAGACTAACTGCTTATGCTGTGTGCTGGAGTGATCTCTAGGTATTGAA
>VWZE01007414.1:1626670-1715346 GCA_013396675.1 Eubucco bourcierii | reverse complement strand
AAAAAAAAGGATGGTGTCCTGAAAGGAACACAGCATCGGAAGGTGCACAGAAAAAAACGGGACCAGTACCATACAAATAAACTTCATTTTGGGGAGCTTCTAACATAGTTTGAAAGCAAGCACTCAGAAAATGTCTCTAGTCTATCAAATGTCCAAATCTCCCTGGGCTGTAGGTTTTAACAAGCAGTGGCATTAGTTTGTGGCATGTAGAGTTTCCCAAGTCTGGAAGGCTGTGCAGTTCCACATGGTAGGGTTCATAATTCCTGTTTGCTAGTCATGGCTTTTGCAGAACATAAGGGGTTTTTGCTTGGTTTCTAAGGAGCATACCTCTACAATCAGTGTAACTATTGATTAATATTGGAAACTGCTGTTTTCATTGTGTGAATTGGCTTTTTCTGTGGCTGTGGTGTTAAACAGGTTTTAAAACCAAATCTGTCAGAGTTCCGTCTCTTCACAGGGAGCAGCAAAAAGCTGAAGTGAAAGATATTGTTGTCTTTCCAGTGCCCAGAGCAGGGTTTTTAAAAAACTGGCAGTCTTAAGTCAAGTGATGAATTTGAAATAACCATTTCCTTCTGCAGCCTTTCTTTCCTGTTGCTGAAATAGATAAAGTATACTTGTTGAACAAAACAGAATACATTCACTGTTGGACAGTTTTCATGTGCATGATTGTCCTTGAGCTAGTACACAGTAGATAACCATCTAATTAAGACTCGATGCTGCTGTGAGTAGCTATTATAATTTCTTTTATACCTATCCTTGTGTTGACAGACTTTGCTGTCCAAAAGCACTCCAGGATCCTGAAGGATTACTTGGGAATGAAAATCTGAAAGTTAATATTGCAAGTGAACTGTAGTAATTCTGTGAAGAGGAGGGTTTGAGTTTTTTAGGAAGCAAAGCTGTCTTATGTCTAGATGTAGTATGTATGTGGTATAGCATAACTGTAGTTTTGGTGTAGGTATAGTTAAACCCCACCAGCTTGTATCTTTCCTCAAGTCCTCACCTAGCAGGAATCACAGAATGGTAAAGGTTGCAAGGGACCTCCAGAGATCATCGAGTCCACCCACCCTTGCCAAAGCAGGATCACCTAGAGTAGTCCACACAGGAATGCATCCAAGTGGGTTTTGAAAGTCTCCAGAGAAGGAGACTCCACAACCTGTCTGGGCAGCCTGTTTCAGGGCTCCATCACCCTCACCGGAAAGAAGTTTCTTCTCAGGTAGAGGTAAAACCTTCTGCATTCAGGTTTGTATCCATTGCTCCTTGTCTTACTACTGTACACCACCAAAAAGAGATTGGTTCCATCCACTTGACACCAACTCCTCAGATATCAATAGACACTGATCAGATCCCTTCTCAGCCTCGTCTTCTCCAGACTAAACAGCCCCAGGTCTCTTAGTCTTTATTCAAAGGGAAGGTGCTCAAGACCACTATTCATCCTTGTGGTTTGCTTTAGACTTTATCCAGCAGGTCCCTGTCTCTCTCAAGTTGGGGAGCCCAAAATTTGACACAGTATTGGAGGTGTGATCTCAGCAGGGCAGAGTAGAGGGGAAGAACTTCCCTAGACCTGCTGGCCACACTTCTCTTGATGCACCCCTGTATGCCGTTGTCCCTCTTGGCCACAAGGGCACATTGCTGTCTCTTTGGAGAACTTGCTGAAAGTCCTCACACTTTGTGTATGTATATTTATAATTTGTATTTGGTTTTCTTTTTCATTTTTATTTCTTAGTTTTCCTCTTTATTGCCTGATTTTTTTCCTCTTAGATAGGTGTAACTTGCTCTTCTTCAGCCAACATAGTGAGCCAGTGAAGATGTCTCGTTATTGCTCCAAGCAGAAGTGATAAAGGGTCACAAAAGGGGTGGTTTCAGTGCAAACACTGCAGTCCAATTTTCTTTTTAATTTTTTTTTAAATCTCACTTTTTCTCCATCTTCCTCTTTTCATCTCCATCCTTTTCCACTCCGTCTCCTTGCTTTCAGCATCACCTCCCCTTTTCCACCCTATCTGCCCCTTTCCCTTCCCACCCCACCCCACATTTTTCCCCAAACTCAGAGCACCTGGGTTCTGTTGCAGTCTCCTCCCACCCCAGGTGTGACCACTTTGCCCTCCCTGCCCTTTTTAATCTGCACCAAGAAAGGCAGCCCTAAGCTGTGCCCAACTGGGCGGAGGGACCCTCGTCCTGTCATCACTGGTGAGTCTCCGTGGTGCACACCGGGTGAATGGGAAGGGGACCAAAGGCCGGGGGGCCTGGTGGCCCCCCGGTTAGGCAGGAAGAGGCTTGGTGTTCACTCTAAATCACCTATGGGTGCTGGCTGGGCCTCCTTACTTAGGCTGAGCTCCTCTATGTGGTATCATGGCTAGGTGAGGGTCTTGCTTCAGGCTCTGGGATGGGTGCAAGAATGTTGGTGGTAGAGGTGGAGCTGTTTAGGCAGAGTGAAGGGGGGTGGTATTGGAGCAGGGACTGCTTGGGAAGATGAAGGGAGGTTGGTGGAGCAGGGGCTGCTTTGGGAAGATGTTAGGGACTGGAAGGGAGCTTGAAAGATTATCTGGTCCAACCTCCCTGCCAGAGCAGGGTCACCCATAGCAGTTTTCACTTCTTCATTTTTAATCTCCCATCTCCAGTTTCCTTTCCCTTGCCTTTCTACCTTCTTTTCTCCACCCCAATCTCTTCCCAGATCATCAACATGTCCTAAGTACTTTTTTTTCCCTGTCAGTACCATTTTTGCTATTATCATATCTGAATTTGGTTTTTCTGATATGGTTACCCAGACCATTTGACCTTACATGACTAATATGGCTACCTAAGTTTTTTTTGAAGATATTTTTTCCTCATGAAGTCTCCACTTCTCCCCTCCCATTATGTGTTTGCCCATTTATTGACATAAACCTCCCTTAATTCAGTCAGCCAATTTTCCAGCCCTGCAAACCCACAAATGTGATACCAGGTTAGATTTCATTTGTGTTGGCTCCTCTTGTGCAGCAGAAGGAGGTCTTTGCTTCCCCTTGGAGTGTGGACAGAAATGATGGGGACTTGGTGGTAGTGGCAGGGTGTTGCCTAGCAGCATCACTGCAGCAACACACTGGGAAGCTGGTGTGACAAAGGAAAGGATGCACAATCCTCTGGAAATCTGATAGCAAAATAGTGGAGTAGAGCAGCAAAAAATAAAATGAATGCAGCTAGGTGATGGGTCCAGAGTCAACTTTCAAGCTTCCACTCCTAATTTGAGAAGCAGCATAAGAGAGTAGAAGGCAGTCTGCTGTCAGACTCCCAACAAACTCATCTGTCAAATCAATTACGTGATTTCTGAACAGGACTGTAATAAAGGCTTGCCATGGAGACGCTACTTGTGCCGTGCAAGTATACCCTTCTAGGGTTAAGGTGCTAACAAGATCTCATAATAAACCATCTTCTCCAAACTTCTTGTTCCTTACAGAATTTGTCACTCTTCCACTTGATTTTATTCTACACAGCAGCAAAGTAAAGGAGAACCTCGTTCAGAGCAAGGCATTGCAGGTGTTTTTGTGAAGGCTGTTGTACCTCTTTGCTTCTGAAGAAGGCTTTGTTTGAGAGAGGAATCACTCACTGAACACAATGGTGTGAAGTGGCAGAAATAGAGATGTTTTCTGTAAGAATTTGCACAGAATGGTATGTGGAAGCACTGGCAGCAACAGGTCTGCCTGAGAGGAGGAGGAGGATCTCCTTCCAAGATGGAAAGAGGCTTCCAGAAAGCTGCACAGTTCTTCTCGGTTCCCTTAATGGTTTATAATATATATATATATGACTTGAAGTTGAGGCTTTGCTTTTTGCATTCCTCTCCTTTTTCCTCCCCTGCTTCTCTGTTTTTTTCATTCTTTTACATTTGAGTTAGCTGTTGTTTTGGTTTTTTTTTCCCCAGAGGGTAACTTCCCATAAAAGAACTGAAGATATCTGGGGGGAAAACACAGCTCCTTGTGTCAGGCTGCTTCTCAGGTCTTTTTGTAAGAATATCTGTTATATTTAAATGTCTTTCCACTGCCTACACCACCTTTTTAATGCCTCTCAAGTATGTAATTCTAACATGGACCTTTATCACTAATAAATCATTTAGTGTCAGCTACTTGAAAATACTCTTCAAGTGGTAGAGATTTTTCTAGACTGAAATTGAGATGTTATTTCATAAATTCAAGTGTATATCAGGGGTTTAGTGTGTGAAATCTGTCCTTGGGATTTTACTGTTTTACACCAGTGTGCATCTACCTGATACTGTGATTTAATGCCAAGCTGGAAGAATCTTTTCTTGGGAAGGATCTGACATTAGGAAACCATTTGTGTTTACCATATGAAATGACATGATGGTATTTATGCAGAGCTGTCTTGTGGTGTTTACATCTAGCATGCAATTATTAGAAGATGGCCCACATTTTAGAGGTGACCCTTTTTTTTTTCTTTCCGCATTATAAGACACTACTCTACCTTGCTAACAGCTTTGCTGGACTCTGGTGATCAGTATTGAGTCATCAAGTTTGTATGTGTGACTGACTGTTTTGTAGAACTTCTTCCAAGGAGGCTCAGCTGCTCATGAGGATGTGCCTGAGAAGTTTCCCCATATCAAAGTACTGGTATTGCTGACCTCTTTTGGTGACTATTCTTGCAAATATTCCATCTGTAGGGCAAATGTGAGATTTTGGTAAGAACAATTATGTGTCAGGAATGTGTCTGTTTATATCCTGAAAGAAATTCATCCAGTTTGGAGGTCTGAGCTGAAACCATGCCAATGAATTAACAAGGTCTGAGAATAAATGAAAGTAGAAGGGCCGAGAGATGGCTTTGCCACAGAGTCTCAGAGAAATGTGACTAACTGGGAATAGGAACTATGTGCGCCCTAGGTGTTGGAGCCCTCTTTTTGTTCAATAATGGAATACAAGGCAACCAGCACCACAACAAGAGGACACAGTCTCAGACTATGCCAGGGGAAGTTTAGGCTGGAGGTGAGGAGAAAGTTCTTGACTGAGAGAGTCATTGACTGCTGGAATGGGCTGCCCAGGGAGGTGGTGGAGTCACCGTCCCTGGAGGTGTTCAAGGCGCATTTGGACGTGGCACTTGGTGCCATGGTCTAGTCTTGAGGTCTGTGGTATCGGGTTGGACTTGATGATCTTTGAGGTCTCTTCCAACCTTGGTGATACTATGAATAGTGTGAATACAATCTGGGAGAGCAGGCCAGAGGGAGTGTGGCTGCAGACAAAGGAAGAATTGTCCTCTGGATGAGGGAGCAGAATTCTCCTCCAGAGAAATTAAATTTCTCCCTGCTGTTGCCACAGGATTCTTCTGTTGTAAGGGAGATCACCTGGAGCAGAGCAGGTGCAGTGAATCCTGGAGCAGAGCAGGTGCAGTGAATGTGCTCATTTAGTGGGTATCCTACTTGATACTCACAAGACTGAACTGGAGAACTCCTAAGTTCTCTGTTAAACCAGTTTGTGATCTAAGGTATGCAGAACCAGGAGGTGCTTGCTTGTAAAAGTGAAGTGTTAGTACTCCCATACCTCATTAGGGTGCTGCGGAAATAAATTTGTTTCTTGACGTGAGATGAAAGTACAGAAAAGGAAACTAAAGCATTTCAGGTTCTGAAAAATAAAGGATGGGGTCAGACACTGCAGAGAAAACTAAATGTTGAATAACTGCTCACTAATTGAATAGCATCAAACTGTTCACTGAATAAATGAAGAGTACAAGGGGGAAGCTAGTGTTTTAATGTTTATTTAACCAACAGTTTTATACAGATGTACAGGAAGGCTGAGTTGAGTTAGGAGAAGTAATCTTCATTCTGACACTTCCTAACTTTTGGAGAGCATAATTTTGTAGTCTTAATGTTGAAGAGGTTTTTGTGTGACTTGAATATACACAGACTTTTTAAATGTCATTATTGTGATTTAGCTAATTTATTTAAAGGCAGTCCTGTTCTTTGAGGTGGACATGTGGAGAGAACAAGACTTACGTCAAAGTTTGAGCATGCGTCTTTTTGAATTAGATTCTGGGGGAATGCAGAAGGAGGATTGAGATGTGCAGCCACACTTTCTCTCCTCAAGGTACATTACATTGTGTGCCAAGTTTTGGAGCAGGTTTTGTGGCATGTATCCTGAGAGGTTCCCCAAAAACCAGTTGTGTGGAGCTGCTTTTTATGAGTACCAGAGCATCATGCAGTGGAACGCAGCAGCTGATGCTGGTGAAAGTTGTCTAAGAGAATCTGACCTGTTCTGCTGAATCACCATGAAGCTGGACAGGAATCAGGTGTACAAATCTGTGACCTGGGGCTTGCATGACTTAACATACCAAGGGTGAATCACTCTGCCTTGGACCTAACCCTTTCAGGAAAACATCTTCATAAAGGAATCCAAAGGCTTGAGTGTATGAGGAAGAGATCTTTTATTTGAGAAAACAGAAAAATGGTGGAGATGGGAAGTGGAGTTGTGTGTACTAAATTAAGACCAGAATGTCTTCATTTTCACTGAAACTTAGCTTTACCATAATAGAAAGTCTCAGACAACTTTTATCACCAAACTCAGTTTTGCCATGTTTTTAGTTGTATGCGTTTTCTGTAGACTGCCACAGAAAAATCAGTTTGGTTTCTGTGCTGGTTTGAGGCTAATTGGAATATTTTAATGGGAGAAATCAGATCGTTAGCTGTGTAAAGAAAGTAATAATTTCTGCATTACTCATTGGTTGGTTTTGCTTAGAGATCTAAAATGAGATACAAGAACACAGAGAGATAAGTCAGTCTCTGTCTGGCTGCCACCTGCTTTACTATCTGCCTGAACCTACATAACTCGAACTAATCAGTCTAACACCTCTTGCAGACCTTTCACAGCTCTTCCCTGTGTGTAAGGGGGACTTTGAAAGAAGGGAGGGGATGGAAAGAAGGTGGGAGGTTGGTTGGGAGCCCTTCTTTGGCAGTCTGACTGCTCGGGAGGGGGTTTGTATTTCTGTATTACTTTTAACTTGTATATAGCTAGAAATATTTGTGTATATATATACTTGGGGGGTGTGGGTAACTCCCAAACCTGCACAGCTTTCTGGAGGGTGTGTGCTTTGTGTTTGCTTAGTGAAGGAGGCTGCTGTCTGTGGGCTTATGATGGATGCAAGAGAAAGATTGTGAGAAGGAATTAATGGCATAGTGAAGGCAGAACTCTGGAGTTGGTGGGAGCTTGGTGGCCTGCAGCAAATGTTCTACTGAAGACTCAGAAAGTTAGACTTTTGAAGTTGCTGTCAGTGATGTATTGAATGAATTGATGGCTCCCAGGGTACTGAGAGCAGCACTTTGTGAATGCACCGAGGTTTCTTTTATGGGCTAAGCCACGAACAAGAAAAAATTATGTGGCCAAAAAAAAGTTGACCTAAGCCACTATTTGATGCTGGTTTACTCTTTTAAGATAGAAATGAAATAATTTTTTTTTCTGTTTCAGAGACTAGAGTGTTAGGTTGTAAAAATACTGGAATCAAATGCATGGATTTGCATTTGAAGGACATGGAAGTGTTGGAGCGGGTCCAGAGGAGGGCCACAAAGATGATCAGAAGGCTGAAGCAGCTCTCCTATGAGGACAGGCTGAGAGAGTTGGGGCTCTGCAGCCTGGAGAAGAGAAGGCTTCCAGGAGACCTTAGAGTAGCCTTCCAGTATCTGAAGGGGGCCTACAGGAAGGCTGGGGAGGGATTATTTACAAGGTCTTGCAATGACAGGACAAGGGGCAATGGATTTAAACTGGCAGAGGGGAGATTTAGATTGGATGTCAGGAAGAAGTTGTTTGCAGTGAGGGTCGTGAGACACTGGCACAGGTTGTCCAGGGAGGTTGTGGCTGCTCCCTCCCTGGAGGTGTTCAAGGCCAGGTTGGACAAGGCCTTGAGTGAGTTGTACTAGTGGGAGGTGTCCCTGCCTATGGCAGGGGTTTGGAACTAGATGATGCTTGAGGTCCCTTCCAACCTTACCATTCTGTGATTTTTGATGTGTTTTCTTTAACAAGCCGAAATTCACAGAGGTGTAAATTGTGACTCAGCTGTGTGTTGATGGCAAGTAGAGAAGGCCTTTCTGGGTTTTGGTATCTTCTGCACATAGCACTGTGTGAGGATTTCATGCTCGTGTGTGCATCCCAGCCCTGTCACTGCTTTTGAGCAGCAGGGAGTGATGGTGGTTGAATGCAGTTCCCTGGAGCCTGGCATTCCAGAAGCCCAGGCTGTGGGTTAGTTACAGCATCTAGCATCCACAGGTTACAGGTGCTTCATCTCACCAACCCAGTTAAATTCTTTTCCCACTTTACTCTTTCCAGAACGGTATGAATGTTTAGAGATTATACAGGATAAAAAAAATTAAAATAAATTTACAGGCAAACTTTTTTTGGCCTTTCTGTAACAGTTGGAAGGAGGAGAGGTCTTTCTCCACTTGTTTGAGAGAACCAGCTGCAAAAACCACTGTGGCTTACAGCTATATTGTGGCCATAGCAAGATGAATGTTCCAGATGAGGATGAAAAGCATCTTGAACTCTGATGCACAGTGGTGATTTTTTGGGCAGAGGTGGAAACCTGTGCAACCCACTTCTGTGAGAGTTTTTTGGGAGTGTGACTCTGGGAGGTCTGCCACAAGCACAATTTACTGGGCTGTTGCACTTTTCTCACTGACAAGCTGGAAGGGGTCAGACTCTTGGAAAGATGCCTTGTTAGAAGAGTAGTAAGGTACTCCATACAGAGCTGGCTTTGTGAACCCTACTCCCTGTACATAGCAAGTGCTGTCCCAACGGGCAAGGACAACAGTTCCCTGGAAAAACATTTTAAGTTCAGCTGAAGGTGGTATTGATAAAGGGCTAGGGGTACATTTCCTGGAATAGGTTTAGTATCCCAGCAAGACCACTTACATTTGATTGATTTCCTGCCAACTGTGTTGTTAGAAAGGGACAGTTTGCTGAAATGCTTCATTTCAGATGACTAAAGAAACACTTTTCCTGAATGTTGATACACTGAATTCACAGATGTTGGGTTCCTTCTGCTACTGAAGGAAACAGTGTAGGCATTGCTCGAGAAGACAGCTTACTATGAGAGTCAAAGTAAGCTTTTTATTTCTTTATCCATCAGGTTCCAATCCATCAGAATCTTAAAGAGCTCCTTGCCATTCGAACAGAGCTTCAGAAGAAGGTAGAAGATTTACAGAGGGAGGCTGCCACACGATCCATTTCTTCCTCCTCCGAGAGAGGTTCGTCTCCTTCCCATTCAGCCACGCCAGTGCACACCTCTGTGTGATGTGTAATAAAAGCCATGTGAAAAAAAATTGTCAGGTGATACAGAGAGGAGGGTGAAATGCTTTTCCCATCACAAAAGGATTGTGAGTGACTTGTAATTGCTATGATCTACATGCCTTACTCCGTGTCTGATATTATCACGATGAGGCCAAAAAGAGCTTCAATAGATGTGATGTATTTTCTTGTTGGCAGTTCCCACATGTGTTTTGACAGCTCTAGCTAAATCACCAATTGTGAGATTAAACTTTGTTGTGAACAACTAACAATTTAACCATCCTAAAAGGGAATCCATCTGCCAAGCAGACAGAAAAATGCCTCTCATACTGCCTGGGGTACCACGCCTGGTGGGGAGAATCAGACAAAAAGCCACGTGATGCTTACACAGAACGTTTTTCTGAATGGGAGCTCTGTATTTCACTCAGTAATATATCTATTTTTATTTTTTTGCTAGAGCAATTTATTTTATTTTATTTTTTTTTAGGTAATTAATGCACTTGGAAATTGATTTGGTGTGTAGTCGGTTTTACATTTGGACTAAATATGCCATTAAAAGTGGTCGTGAGGTTAAGCTGGGTTCCTCAAGTACACCAGACTGACTTGTATGATGTAATATATTTGGTACAGCACGTATTTTAGGGTTTTTAATGCCTTTTGTACAAGTTGAAATAAAAGTTTTTTGACTGTTTAGTTCATCATTCAGCCTCAACCTCCCGAGCAAGGGGTAAACTTACCGCAGGTCAGAGTCTTGTACAAAGTAAAAGTTTGTTTTCTAGCAAAGGGTGATGTTTGGGGTTGGAGTGACAGCCAGCTATGTAAATTGTATAGTCTGTATAGCTCCACGGTTCAAGTGTGTTTTGTTTTAAAGTGTACACACAAAATGCAAAGCTGTGTCCCTTTATACACATGTGTATGTGATGTTAAACACATGCACAATTCTGTGGGTCTGAGCTCTACGTTCAGAAAATGGATCCTGCCTGTCCAAACTCTTTTGAAGACCTTAACTTGTATTGACTTTGTCAAATGAAGATTTTAAATCTTAATTGGTTTTTCTTGAAATAAAGCCTCTTGGCTTTTTGTTTTTTAAGTTGCTGATAGCATTTTTTTCCTGTGGAATGAGTAGTTTATATGCCTTTTCTGTAAAATACACATTCCCAACTTACTTTCATCTCCCCTCTCCAAATACTCATTTCATTGCTATAACATCCAACCTTTAAAAAAATTATTCAGTGGCCTTCTTGAAAGGCCCAGAAGTGGAACCTGCTTACAGTTCCCTGGTATTGTTTTCCTTGCCATGTTTCATGGGAATTTGGTGGTTCTCCTTAGGCCACATGGATACTGCAGCTCTGCTTTTTGACTCATGCTTGTATTGCTCCAAGTTCTAAGCCCTGCTCTTAAGAGCCAGTTGATTCTCTGTGCTAGTTGTGGGGTTTTTTCTGCCTGTGGTGTCACTCAGAACTGCAGTTTGTGCTTACTATGGGCTGCCTCTCTTTTGTTTCTCTGTGTTCATGTAACATGTAGATGATGCACTGCTGAGCACTTGCCTGACTTCAGCTGGCAAGGTTAAGGTGCTGTATCTAGCCTTACAGGTGTGCTGTGCAGAGTATTTCAGCATGCTTTTTGCTACAGTGAATGCTTTCTAGATTAGATACTCCCTTAGAAAAACAAAGGCTAGGAAGGTGTATTTTATTGCATCTCTTAAGCAACCTCAGGCTTTTTATAAATAGATGAAAGATGTTTTCCTGTAAAAATGGTTCTGCTTAACAGGGTGCCAGCAGTGAATTTTACATTACCAAAATATGTTGAGCTGGTATTGAATTAAACACTTCCATACTTGGGATTTCCTTGACATTTTAACTGTACATTAAAGTAAAGCACATTATCTCTAAAATGCAGTGCTAAAGAAAATCTTTTGAAGTTTTTCCTCTTTATTGGTGCTAATAATCACAACATTTCCTCTATAATTATTGTAGAAGTGATGACTGGATTAGCTTGGGCATTCTGAGATTTTTAAAGCTTGCATTCCTAGAACTGAAGTCTAAGAACTGAGTTTTGCATAGAAGAATACCGGTTCCTTCAGCTGACTTTATCAGTGAGTCTTCTCTGATCTGTCGGGGGGATTGAGTTAGATGTGTAAGCACAATGGATGTTTCAGGATGTGCTTAGCATGGATGTTTTCATACAGGTCGTAGATGCTAGTTAAAGCATAGTTTTATATTGAAGAGATGACTCTGCTCAGTCTGATTCTTGATAATTAGTTGTTTTGTTTTTTTTCTAACAACAGCTAATTCTGTCATTATTTTTTAGTTTGTAATGAGGCAGTGTTGAACTGGTTGAGGAAAGAGCAGAACCCTGTTTCCTGATGATGCACCTTGGACAGAACTGTTAACTTCCAATTCAAAATCCGTTTGCTTTGGTTTTGGGGTCTGGATGTGCAGGAACAGCAGGTAGTTAAATTTGACCTGTGGGATTTTTGTTGTCAGTGACATGTGAGGGAAGGCACAGCCTGAACCCTGTGTCCCAGAATGTGATGAAGCCTCGGTAGCCAATTGAAACAGTATTTAGCTATAAAGTAAGTTTAGTGAATCGTCAGCATCTTGACACTCGGCCATTTTAGTCCTCTTTCAGAGCTGAATGACACTTTTTCCTCTTTGTAGATAAAAGCAACTTTTTTGCTGTTTTTAATTAAAATGGCAGAAGGCCTTAAACTGGTAAACACTTCTGTCTGCTTGGATTTGTTCTCTGCATAGGTAGCCTTCCTTTCAAGGAGTTAAAGCTTTAACCAAGTGTTTGGTTTTTCATACTTTCCAAGAAAAGCTGTACTAATTGGTACACTGGATGTAGTAACAGGAAAAGGAGTCATCAGCTCTCATTCATGCTGCTTGAGCCCCACAGCAGAGGACAAAGTAAAATGGGCAATTTAGAGTATTCCTATTGAAGCATTTATGTTTAAAAAGGCAAAAATTAAATGTCAGTTTGAGAGATCACATCTGCTGAACTAAGTGGGTATCACAGTAGAAATCTTTTGACTACCAGATATTGGGCAGTGGGAAAGAAACCATTCCATTTCTACAAGAAGTACCAGTCAGAAGGAAGTAGTTTAAAATATAAACCACCTTTTACAAAGAAGAGTAAGCACTGTGTCCTTATACAGAGGTGAAAATGCATGGGAGAGTCATCTACTGGATGTGAAAATCTAGAGAGGAGTGCAGGAAACCTGAGGTAGTAGAAAGGCTAAAAACCAACTGAGCTGAGGGCAACCAGGGATGCAAGACTCCACCTGTAGTTTCATTGCTGGGTGTCCTGAGGTGAGTGTTCATATGTGTGGGTACTTGAGTTTTGCCATTAAAGCTGTCCTAATGTTACTTGTGTTCTCACCAAGTCCAGTTCGGTTTGATTTTGTAGATGAAGTCGTTAAGTGTCCACCTCTGGGCTCCTCCAACACTAGAGGCATGGACCTGCTGGAATGGGTCCAGAGGAGGGTCATAAAGATGATCAGTGGGCTGGAGCACCTCTCCTGTGAAGATAGGCTGAGAGAGTTGGAGTGGTTCAGTTTGAAGAAGGCTCCAGGGAGACCTTCTTAGGTACATTTCAATATCTGGATGGCACCTACAGGAAGGCTGGGGGAGGACTGTTTAGAAAGGCTTGTGCTGATAGGACAAAGGGTAACAGTGTTTAGAAGGGCTTATGGTGACAGGATGAGAGGCAGTGGGAGGTTTAGGCTGGACAGCAGGAGGAAGTCCTTCGTGATGAGTGGTAAAATACTGCAACAGGTTGCCAAGGGATGTGGTTGAGGCCCTGTTACTGGGGACATTCAAGATCAGACTGCATGTGGCCCTGGGCAGCCTGATCTAGTTAGAGGGGTCCCTGCTTACTGCAGGGGGGGTTGGACAAGATGACCTTTGAGGGTACCTTCCAACCCAATGCAATCTGAATCTCTGTAGCTGCAGAAGAGATGATGTACAAAGAGGATATAGGCCACCCTTTGCAGGTTACTTCCAATATGGAAAAAAAAAAAAAACAAAACCAACCCACAAAAACTCAAGTCTAAAATATCTTAGTAATCAGTTGTTTTATTTGGTGTTTTCCAATAGCAGTCAAATTCTGACTTTTACCCCATGACCCTTACATACACATTTAGCAAATTTATTTTCTTAGAGCTCAACACTGAACTTTCATTTGGTGTAGATCACTTCTGCATCAGCAAACTATGCCTTGCTTGTAAGTAAAATGACAAAGAATCTCTAATTTCACACCTTTGTTTCTGAACTTTACTTGTTCCTGAATCTCCTTTGTTGCAGAAGCAGATTTTTAAAGCCTTAACCTGTTGGCTTACTTTACTTTTTCAGAATTTGAAATGGTGTTATGACCTAATTCCACTTCTGCCACAACAAATGAGTAAAGAACAATGCAGCACTTGTAAGAGTTCATTAGTGGGGTTGCATGAAACAGACTCAAGTCTGTAGTGCCACAAAAAATCTGAAATTCGTGTCAATATTCTCAACTGAAGAATCTGAAAGGAAGAAACCACTACAGTAATGGCAAATCTCAAAAAAACTGCTACAGTATTGCCAAGGAAAATGCAAGGGATAGACAGAATAACCAACAGGAAATGAGCTAGTTAAATCCCTCCAATTCTTTGCTCTCTCTGTAATTGAGAAACCTTTAGGGAATAGTTTTATTAAAAACAGCTTAAGTTGATGGAAGGTGTGATAGTAAAAAACTCTCAGCACAGGTAGCACCTAAGCTCTCAGGACAGCTGTATGTAGATAGACTTTTTTCTGGACTTGTTTAAAAAAAAAAAAATTCCAATTTTCCAGTCTTTTATGGCCTTTGTTTACAAAGGATGAGGAAGTTCAGACCAGGTGTACAGAACTTACGTGCAGGATTTAAAATTCCATATCCCAATTGAAAGAGAAGAGCTACTAATGAAATTAGTGTAGGGGGAAAGGTTAGTGCTGGGTCAGGTGTTTCAGAGCTTGGGTCACTGCTAGGAAAATAGAGAGTAGTCCTCTGCCTTGCTGTAATGCCTAAAATACAGATGACAGTAGGAGCTCCCTGTTTCTTGGAGACTGCTCTGACAATTCAGATGGAGACAAGTTGCAATCAATTTAAACCTGTACTGATATTTAGACATTAATACTTGGTGACTTTTGTCCAGTTTTGAAGAGAAGACCCAAGTTTTATTTCTTCAAGTGCAGTATTTGTTAATATTTTCCTACTTGAAATAATAGAGAAAGAGATCATGAATTCTGGTACTGTACACTTTGAAAGTATTCCCCATTCACTGGGTGTTTTTGGCTGTCCTCATATACAGAAATTAAACCAAGGCATTAACTGTTCACTAAAGGCATAGAAAAGGCCCTGGAGCAAGGAAGACTTCTGGCTTCTAAAAAGTGAGTGGGGTATTTCAGTGGAACAGCTGTTTTTGGGGTTGTGGGTGGTTTTGAGTTTGGGTGGTTGGTTTTGGTGAATTACACTTGTTTCTCATCTGCTCCTGTCTAAGAGTTTCCCAGAGGTGCTGTTAACACCCCACTGCACTGCCCACTAGGCAAACAGGGAGGGCACAGTGCATGCAATAAACCCAGTGATCTGCATCTGCAGAAAACACCATCACTGGCAAAAGGAGAAATGGAGTTACAGTTGCTTGCTCTAAGCCAGGAAAATGGCTCCTAGTGATGGTCTAACACCTACAATAACTTTCTCAAAACACTTTTTGTGCTACAGCTCTCAAATCTATTTGGCTAAGAAAGAAAACCAGGAGATGGTACTTGGTAATGGAGATAGCAAACTCCACTGTGTGGCTTTACTGCAAATAAGGTTCCTACAGGTGATACTGTAGAAGTTTAGGAGTTAACCCTCCACAGGTGAGCCGAATCCTTTCCCTATGAAAATCCTTCTCTGGGAGTAAGCAAACAGAAAGTGCATCTCAGCTCTCTTTCTACCAATAATTACAATTTTTGTTTCCTAATCCACATTCATAAAGCAAAGCAGCAGTAGTTTATAGCAGTATTGTGTTCTGAATACGTGAGGCACCATTTATCCCTAGAACTCATCTCCCTCACAACCCCGTGGCTGTTCTACCAGAGCTAGTGTAAGGCTTTAAAAATGCAAGTGTTAAAAAGAGCAGAAAGAATTGTGCAGCTATTGCAAAATACTTAACCATGCTACTAGGCAATTTCCTTTCAAATGGAGCTATTAGGCAGTGATGCTCCTAGGCTGATTCACCTCCTGGCCAGGCCTTCTGTAAGTTGTGTCTACCTGAAAACTCTGAATTTGTATATNTTTTTTTTTTTTTTTTTTTTTTTTTTTTTTTGTGCATTCACACAACGTGGGATTTGCAAAACAGTACAAAAATGCAAACATTTCAGGTTTATATATAAACAGTG
Source organism: Eubucco bourcierii (assembly GCA_013396675.1). Lineage (NCBI taxonomy): Eukaryota > Metazoa > Chordata > Aves > Piciformes > Ramphastidae > Eubucco > Eubucco bourcierii. The sequence continues at coordinate 1,699,712 of VWZE01007414.1, read as the reverse complement.
AGTACCTTTTACACCTTGTGAAGTGAATTTTCCTTCACTTGAGAGCATGCTTTTCAGGCAATCGTTGCTTTGGGTAAATGTAGCAGAAAGTGGCAGTGTCACAAGTTAGCGGTGATAAAAAAGAGTTGGGGAGGAATTAAAAACATAAACACAAATTCTTAATTCTTGCAAGGTAGTGAAGGTCAGGTCTTGTCTTGATACTGGTTCTGCAGCACTGGGAAGGGTTGTGTGAGTTCTTCCTCACAGGGATCCAGGTGGTGGTGTCAGCGCTGCTCGCAGCCCAGTGCTTCCCAGAAGGCTGCAGGACAGCAAGGGAGCATTCTCACAGGAGATTTTGCCTTTTTCAAAGGTTAGCAAGTGACACAGAGGCTGAAGCTTTGTATCTTTTGCTGCCACAGATGCCAGAGTGCATCTTGCTAAGCTCTCTTGTGGAGGTGAATGCTACAGACACCTACTTTTACTTTCTTGTGCATTCAATGTGTGATTTGCTCTAATGAGAATGAGATCTGAACCTGTCCTTGAAAACAGAGTTTTCATTTCAGGGACAACACAGGTAGACAGTCAAAGGTTTTACTAAAGTCCAGGTAGACGATGTCCGTGGCACTTCCCTCGTGCACTAGGTGTGTCACCTTATTGTAGAGAGAGATCAGATCAGTCAGGTAGGACCTGCCTTTCATAAACCAGTGCTGGCTGGGGCTGATTGCCTGGCTGTCTCGTCAGTGCTGTGTGATGGCACTCGGGACGAACTGCTCCATGACCTTTCCTGGCACCAAAGTCAGACTGACACACCTGTAGATCCCTGGATCATCCTTTTGGCCCTTCTTGCAGATGGGTGTCACATTACCTAGCCTCCAGTCACCTGGAACCTGCCCAGTTAGCCAGGATTCTTGACAATAAGTGGTGAGTGGCTTGGTTAGCACATCTGCCAGCTCCTTAAGTACCCATCCAGTCCCACAGACTTGTGCACATCTAAGAGGCACAGTAGGTTGCTGATTGTTTCCTCCTGGGTGGGGGGGCACAAGTCTTTGTATGGTTTACTTTGGATTGCTATGTACAGGCACTTCACTGTCCTTGATCCTGCAAGCTTTTCAACTCCTCAAAAAAGACCTTGTCCCTTAATTAAAACTGACCGGTGCTGAAGCACCTTGTTTGGTTTGCATACAACTGGACATGAAATCTATACTATGACTTTGCTGTAAACATAATACACAAATGCTACCACTCTAACCCTAATGCCTAGAGCAGTAAGAAGCCAGTTCCAGCCTAAGTACATATTAAATAGCTTTGGAGTCAAATTAAATAATAAGCTAAATTACAAGCATGTAAGATCTCCGTTTGCTGCTGACTGATTCCTTTCTAGCCTCAGGTCACGCTTTTACATCTTCACACTGTCTTGTTTTGGTGGTTCTGCTGACTGTGTTTGCAGTACTGAATATTTAACTAGGGAGAGAAAGAAAAAAAAAACAAAAAACAACATATGATGAGTACAATAGCACACAATGGAACCAGAGTGCAAGCAACGGGTGCTGGTTGTGTGTGACAGTGGAAAAGCCTTTGTCACAGCCTCAATTATCTTAGGAAAGAAGGATCATGGTTTTCTTGTATAAGCCACTCTTGATGGCTGAAAACATGAAAGCTAAACATTAACTGCCAGCATTTGCAGCATGAGCTCCTTAGTCTCTTACCTTGGCTTTCCTTTGTGTGCAGTAAAGGGGGGGGGGAAACACTGTGGTGGGTGTTTCACAAAAAGCTGCAGCATCACCTAAGTGGTGTCTTCATCAAAGAGATGCAGTGACTCAGCGCAGCATAGGGGACGTTAAGAAAGTCCCTGGGTAAAGCTGCTTTTGTGGCTGGATGCAGACAGGGTAAGGAATGCCAGGTTCTCACCTTGGGGTTCCTCGCTTACAACAGCTTCCATGTTTTCTCCTTTCACGTACTCTGCATTAAGTCCCTCTGAGAAGTAACAATAAAGAAAGTGAGATGGGTGGGTAGAAAGTAAACCTTATTTGCTTTGATGCCTTAAAAGCCCTGCTAACAGGGCCTATCTGCTATAAAGGCCAAGATGCCTTTTGGCAACCTCCTCTGCGCTAACTAGCAGCAGCACAAAAGTACCGGTAAACCACACAGCCGAGAAAGTACTGCTGGGTTTTAAAGTGACCATACAGGCTTACCTACAAGGCAGAGCTTCTAGCACCAGCCCCTTTTTCTGAGTTTCTTGCTTCATCTTTATCATCTGAGGCACCGAGGCTAATCGCTGTGCTAAGGCTCAGCCAGAAGTGCGTGGAGGAGCTGCAGCTTCTGGACAGGGCTGGTGTGTAGTGGGGGCAGTGACTCAGTTCTCATTAACAGCTAAGTTATGCATAGCTGCAAGAAGCTAGGCTGTGGTGATGAAGCAGGATCCCACTGGGGTGTCAAATCCTAAATAAGTCCCTTATTTTAATGCAAAGAAGACTCCAGTGTTTGCAACAAGTGCAGCCCAGGCAAAAGGGCAAGGCTGGTGGGGAGGCATGTGGCTGCAAGGTGGCAATGAGAGGGTGGGTAAACACAAGGAGGTGGCTCTGATCACCCTGGTCCAGATCAGAGTTGTGGAAGATTGAGTTAAGACTGTTTAAGATGCATCACCGCACCTCGGCCGTGCTCTGTTGCTTCTCTAGGACCTCTCTGGAGAAAGGCAGACACAGCAGTCCTGTGCTACCCACTATGCTCTGTTAAGGAGGAAGCAGGATGGGGTAGGGGCCATTCTGATTTTCAAAGGAAGGCTGAGGCAGTCCATACTGTGGCCATGCAACATGCACTTCTTAGAAATCTAAACTTCATGTGCATCCAAAAGCAACACGAAGTGTGGAAGTGACCCACTATGCCCTACCAGCAGGTTTTGATGGGGCTCATTTGTATCTCATGAGGAAAGAGGAAGGCAGAGAGCAGTGCTGGAGCCAAGGCAAAGCAGTGCAATGGGAGCCTTCATGCAGCAATGGGAGAGGCTGCTGCCACCAGAGTGCAAGAGGGAAGAAAATTTTCTGCAACTGACTAAAGAAACTTCCATGCCAGCACAGACACTGCAGCCTGTGGCTGGCCCAGCTGTGGAGGCGGGAGGGGACCTGCCAGAGCAGTACTTATAACTCATGTCCTGCCTGGGCACAGCTAAGTGGATTGGGCAGAGGAACACAGAGAGGCTGAGACATAGCCCAGGGCACAGCAGATATTAAGAAAAGAAAGTGGGATTATTAGTCAGCGTTGTCCTCATCTTTAGAGGAACCAGCAAATGCTGGTCAGAAGCAGCTCAGAAACAAGCAATGGAGCCCCAGCCTGGCCACCACAGGAGGGCTGGGCAAAGGAAAAAGCTGAGCCTGTTCCTCTGTGCTTGAAGGATGTGGTCATCACACAGCATTGCTGCCTCCTCCAAGACATGTGTTTTGCTGGGATAACACCAAATGCAATTTATGTTTTTCAATAAAAAGCCACTTCTGCAGTAGCTGACGGCTCTTAGATTTCTGTCATGCACTGCAATGCATCTAAGGCCTGACATTAGCCCAGCATGCCATGTCTGATGGCTTAAATTAATCCTCCTTTATAATTAACTTTAATTTCCTGCCGCCTTTCTGGGGCTTTGTGTCTCTCAGTTTCCCCCTCATCAAAGCTTTTACTCTTTTTTTTTTTTTTTAATTATTTATTCTTGCCAAAATATCATTTAAGTGGGGGGAATATACAAGGGTGTTTCATTCCATCACATTCATTTGACTTTTCCTGCTGATCTAATTTACCAAAATGCTCCTGTTTGTCTCAGGCACAACTGGGAAAATAGCACGATGCTGGCAGAAACTTCCAACCCCAAACACCCTTCCCCCAGTGCAAAATAAGCTTACAGATTTCAACTGATGAATTTAAACAGAGCTTTTTTGCATCTGCCTACAACCACTATAACAGGCAGCAGGAGCCCACCACGGCCAGGCTGGTGCTGTGGGGTGATGCTGTCAGGGCACTCTTACACTGAGCAGCTGTGTGGGGCAGGTGATGCAGAAGGTGCCTTGTGAGAGCTTGAAGCTTTGCTGCTTAATTTGCCCTTAATTGCAGTGAGTGCTGCAAGACTGTGGGAGGGTGGGTTGGGCTGTATCACTCACAGCTGCAGGTGCTTGCTCAGTTTCCTTCTCTTCTGACTGGTGATTTTTTTTTTTTAATACCTCTTGCTGAAATTTTAGGGGAGTTTTTGACTTGTTTGGGGGTGGAGTGTTCTTTTTCCATATTTATCCTATTTGGTGTCAGCGTGTTCATCTTTGTCTGTGGCTGTCTGTGTGAGGGGCTGTGCACAGCCTAGAGAGTGGCAGTGGGTGCTGAGAATGTTGGTGCTGGTGGGTCTCTGCCTGTACAATGCCTGACCAGGCAGGGGTGCTTCATAATCCACAGCTGGGCTTTGCTTTGCCAGCTCTGGGATGCCTGACAGCTCTTCCTGCCTCCAGGCTGGAAAATGACAGTGGGATTCAGAAGTGTTTATTCTCTATCCGTGGGGTACTCCATGTGGGAGGACTTACGCTGGATGCTAAAGCAGAACTTCTTCTGCTGGTAGGAGATGTAGCTGGAGACAGCCCCGATGAGAGCCATGGCCAGGCCGCTGGCAATACCAGCGATCGTCCCTGTCTCCACTGCTGTGCCTGTGGAGTGCAGAGAGAGCAGGGTGCTGTGCAACAGGGGTACCCACACCACCCAGCCCATCTCTCCACCAACCCCGTGGCCCTGGTGGTACCTACCTCCATAGTCGTTGTCAGTGCTACCCCCATCACCTGCAAGAGATGTGAGCCTGTCAGTGGCCTCATATCCCTCTGCTCCCTCCACTTGTGCCAGGCAGCCTGAGAGGGAGCAGGGAGAGGGGCAGCAATCTGGCCCCAGGGACACCTCTGGGCTGGGGACCAAATGTATGTTCCCATGGGGTGCAATGTCTCTGCTGTCCCACACTCTACCTGGCTCCCCAGGGTGACTTCTCATTGTTTCTCAGAGAGGTCTGAAGCTGCTCCTCTCTCCCACCATGTGTGCCTGGGGGGAGCTTTGGAGGGAGCCTCTGCACAGGACACCCTTGCCTGTTAACCTCACCCTTGCCCCATGCTACTGTTGGTGTAAGGAGCAGATAAATGAAATGTTGTCAGACACTCACACAGCACACTTTTACCAACAGAGAGGTGACTGGCTAAGCTCCATAATGACAGGGCATCTTCACTTGGCTTAAAATCTATTTTAAAATCACCTTCCCTGGAGAAACAGGGCTGGGAGGAGAAGCCACTCCTGCTGAAAGCTTCAGTCCTCACTGAGCCACTTGCATCCTGAATTTATGGAAGCAGGTCAGCACTGTATTAATGTCTGCTATGCAGTTTGCCCTTGGCATGGGGATTCATTAATTGTTGGTTGGGCTTGTGGTGTTCATCTCTTTACTCAGCTGCTCTTAACATTTAATGCTGTGGATCCTTGCAAATGTGTAAGCTTATGCCACTCTTGCTGGTTTTCTGCTGTTTCAACATCAGTGGATGCATGGTGGAAGGCAAGCAAAGGCTTTTGCCCCCTCATGGCACAGGGATGGACATCTGCTTTCAAGGTGAATGGGAAGGTGCAGATCCACCTGCCCTGGTGGCAGCTGGAGCTGCAGAGCCTTTGTGAGATCAAAAATACACACCTCCAACTGCTGGTGTTACGGTGTGACCACGGAGGCCAGAAATTGGGTGTCCCTGGCCCCACAACTGAGACCCATCAACAATGAGCACCACTCTGCTCAAGGTGGTGTCTAGGAGTGTGGCTGACATGGAGATCATTGCTCAAGCTGTGCCTGCTAAAGCAACCAAAGGTATATAGGTGACCACTTACCCTTCTTCTTGTCCGGCTTGTAGCCACCAGCCAAAACGTCCTCCAGGTCATTGTCTGAAAATCCTTTCAAAACAACAGCAACAAATGGTGGTTGGCACCCAGAGGGAGACATGGCCCCAGCGGGAAGTAGTGGCCATGGTCTTCATGACAGTGGGGAGAGCTTAGCCTCTTAACCTGCACAAAGCCAAAATCTCCCAGCAAAACACCAAAGCCTCCTTCCCAAAGGAGAAAATGCAGCCAGAGCTGCCTAGAAAACAACACAACAGGAAGGGGATATAGCATGTGGCTGGCTTGGGATGAGAGAGATCCCCAAAACTGAATGCCTTTGGATTGGCAGGGCCTGGAAACAAGATTTTGGGGGGATTCTGGGTGGGGGTCACCTGTGAGCATCACACACCAAGGGTGAGATCGGCCTCCTGCAAGCCCTTGCTCTTGGGGACATATTCCTCTGCTGGGCAGACAGAGGCTCCTGTAATTTGATTATTTTCTCTAAAACTCTGGCTGTTTTGAAGAGCTGTGTGAGGTTCTTTGTGCAGCAAGGGCCAGAGCAGGGATAAGCATGCCCATTTAAACCACTGTACTCCCAATATGCCCATTTAAACCACTGTACTCCCAATAAGCCAGCTGGATCATCCCAGGGTCCTGCAGGCAGGGACCTGACTCCTTCCCAGAAGAAAAAGCAGGTCTAGTGGAAGAACGGAGCACCAGCACATCTTGTACAGGTGAAAAATGTCTTGGACATGGTTGTAGAGGGAATGTTTAATTCTTGCACAAAAAGCACAGAGCAGCACGGCCTAAGAATCAGCAGCTGAATGAGTGGAGCTGTTGAACTTCTTAGTCCCAGTCCCAGAGGGATCTTCACAGTGCAGCCACATGCATGACGGGAGAAGAGATCAAACAATGAGCCAGCAAAAGGCTCCTTCTCTGATGCTGTGCTTTGGCAAGGGTTACCTTTGCCTTAACAGCCTGGAAGACTCTGCCTTATTCACCAGCTTACCACAAAAAACCCCCAGATTTATGGGCTTAGTAACGAGTGTAAAAAGATAAAAATCCCAGACTCTTGGAGAGGACTCAGGCAGTCCAGGGTGCAGCAAAGCCAGAGGAATGTGTGTGCTGGTTTGTGATGGGTGCTGTGTTCCAGTGGTTCAACACTTCAACCTTTGCTGCAGGAGTCTGGAACCTCAACAAGCTCAGCATATCCAAGTGCAGACAAGTCAGCTAGTTAATGCAATCTAATAAAATATCTGACTATTAATTACACGTGTGAGCAGTGTATACAGCCATCTTGACATCAATAAACTACCCATGCAAAGTCTGTTTTCCAGCTCGAGTGCTCAAGGGAACAATCCTGGTAGACAAGTGATTCATTTACCAGAGTATTTTAGAGATGGAAAAAGGCTCTCCCAGCCCATGGCGTGTGTTATGCCAGGCCTTCAGCCTGCTCCAGATTTATGTCTTGGCAATGAGTGTGAACCCCAACCGCACATGCCCTCGGTTAAATAGCTGTCAGGCACGTGGGCAAAGGGGAACTTAACGTGATCACCATATTTTAATGGGTCAGAAGAGACCCTGAGAAAGAAACCTGCAGACAGACACCCAACAGTTCGTTAGGCAGAGCCCCTCTCTGCCAAAGACCACTGAGGTGGAGGCTCCTTCCCTCCCTACAGGAAGGGAAACCTTCCCCTGCTCTGCGTGGGCAGGGAAGAGACAGCAGGGCTGGCTGCAGCCAGGTGCCTCGGGCAGGGAAGCCCCTGGGTTTCTCCTTACGCTGTCACTTGGCAGCGATGGTGCCTGGCAGTGAGACTGCGTTCCCGGGAGGGGCAGGGCAGGAGTCTCCTGCAAGTCCTGATGGCAAGTGGCATGGAGAGAGGAAATTAACATACCTCCACCTGGGTTTACAGTCGATCTCCCGGGATCCTTCCTATCGTTTTTATCATCAAGGGCATCAGCCAAGTCAAAATCCATATCACTCTTTCCTAGGAAACAACATGAGGGTTAGCAGCGCTAAGGGACTCTGCAATAAATGAATTAATGCTTAGCTTGGTCAGGGAAAAGTGCTAGTGAAAGGGATGATGCCCCCTGACAGATACACCTCCTAGATCTTTTAAACCCATCCTGTTTTGTGTCCCTGCACCACTGTGGTGAGAAAAGCCACATTCTTGCCACAGAAGGTCTCACACCATGGCTCAAGTACCAGGCAGCGAGATAAAACAGGCTGGGTAGGAAAGGTCAGAGCCAAGCAGGTGCTCCCCAGGGTCCAGCAGTGGAGGGGAAGGAGGTGGCTGTGCTGTGCTGGTGTGCAGGCTGGAGCCACCTAAGCCATGACTGCTTTGGTATCACTGCCCCCCACTTGGCAGTGCTTGTTGGAGCCCAGCTCCAACACAGCAACTATTGCCTTTACCGAACACTGCCTAAAACTCTTGACGTGGAGCCAACCTAAGCTACTCAGCCCTCCTCACAGCAAAATTCACTTTTGATACTTTAATATTTGTTTTAAGTGTGGGAGTGCCTTTTGCCAAAACTCCACCTGAGCAGGCAGCAAAACAGCTGGCTGGAAGGGAGGGCCCTGAGCCTGTGGCATTAGCAAGCCAGCAGAACCTGGCATGGCTGCGCTGTGCCATGCCAGGGAGGACAGCAAGCCTGCAGCCTTAAATCAGGTAGCAGAATGCAAAAATGGTCCAGGATCCACTGAGGCCTCCAAGGGAAATGCAGGGTAATGCTGAAATGCCTCTCTGCTGTGGTTGGGTTTTTTTTTTCTCCTAGGTGTCTGATGTGAACAGAGTGGGCAAAGGGTAGCAGTGCTGCTGTGGTGGCCCATCCCAAAGCCTCTGTCTGTGCAGCAGTGAAGCCAGGGCAAAGCCATGGGGGCTGGGGAGCTCACACTTACCTGAACTATGCTTTGGGGGAGCCGTTGTAGTTTTTGGCTGCTTGGTTGTAGTGGTGTGGATGACATTCCAAAAGCTGTTGTCTGAAGGGAAGGAAAATGCCAAGAGCTTAACATGACATCAACCTGGGAGGGAAGCTGCCACCCTGCAGGGAGACTGGGACTGTGGTGGGGCAGTGCAGTGCTCTGGTCCTTCCACAGCTTCAGCTGCCCCTGACGCCAGAGCCACCTCCTGCCTCTTTGTGCCCTGGGCATGCTTGAGCCTTCAGTGTGGGTGGTGGGATCCCCTGCACCGGAGCATGTCAGTGGGTCTTGAATTTGAGAAGGAGGTAAACAAAGCTACCGAGAAAACCCCCGAGACAAGCTCCAAGTGGGACACATGCTACCACCTGCTCGTGAGAGCTCTGCCACAGTGAGGGCAGCCCTGCACTGCCAACTACCCATAGCACACAAGAACAGGACCAGGCACTGCTGAAAAGATCCTTAAGGATGTGCTACTCTGCTGATGAAACTTTCCACCCAATAGCATTTTACAAATGCTGCTTGGCAAAGCCCCCTGATATGGCTCAGGCAGGGGATGGGGAGGGTGAGGAAGGAAAATGGCATAACTGGAGCATCTCCCCTGGCAGTTCTGCTATGAACAGTGGAGCAGGAGGACATGATCATCTTTTAAGAACCTTAAAAGCTAACCACCTTTAGGACATGAGGAAATAGCCTTAAGTTGTGTCAGGGAGGCTTTAGATTGGGCATAACAGAGAATTTCTTCACAGAAAGGGTTGTAAAGTCCTAGAACGGTCTGCCCAAGGAAGTGGTGGAGTCACCAGCCCTGGAGGTATTTAGAAGATGTGTAATTGTGGTGCTGAAAGACATGGTTTAGTGGTGGACTTGGCAAGGCTAGGCTAGGTTGGAAGTGCCCTTAAAAGCCTTTTTCCCACCTAAACCTGTGAAGTCACCTGTTGGTGGTCACCAACTCTTGGGTGGAGCTCACATGTGAATGCTGGATCCCAGCTGCCCAGCTGCTGGGATGGCTCCTCACTGCCCTAGGGAACATTTTCCCATCCCGAGCCCCAAAGCTGGGCACACATGCACCCTCCCCAGGGCACAGCAGCTGTGCAGTACCTGGCTTCCCTGGCCTGGGGAAGGGCTTCGGAGTTGGCTTGGGTGGTTTGGTGGTAGTCACCGGAATGCTGTCAAAATAATCAGCCAAATCAAAGCCTGTTTGGGAGAGAAGAGATTGTTAAAACCTCCATCGTTTGTGTGGATGGTGTAAGGCTTCCAGGACACTTGCCCACAGCCTGAGGCCACCAGCTCCTGTGTCAGCATGAGTGACACCACGCTGAACAGCGCATGCACAGGACAGGGACCAAAGCACAGGAACCCACCAGAGGAGCCCTTTGGTGCCATCACTCATCTAAAAAGCACTCTCTGGGGAAGAAGCTTCGGCCTCAGCATGCATCCATTTCTCAGGGAGAGTTTATTGGCTCCAAGGGCCTCTCCTTTGGGCTGTGATCCAAATGCCGAAGCCCTGTGCACACTTTTGGCACTTTGCTTTTCTTGTCTCAAGCAAAGACCACAGCAGCCAGAGAGCTGAACAGTCAGATTTGCATAAATTTGTGACAAGAGCCTCACAGAGGGCAAGTGGATTCACTTCCGAGTGCTCCCCTGCTACAGTTTATTTTGGGCTCCTCTGGCGGGGTTGAGCAAGCCTCAGCTCTTGTGACTGCACTATATTTAAGTAGGTGTTTTTAGCCAGAACTGAGCCACAGGAGCTGCCAGCAGTGAAACTTGGGTGAATTTTTAAAGGAGCTTCCTCAGCCAGGGCAGGTACTGTGGAGCTTACCAGCCAGCACATCAGACAGGCACAAACTGCTGAAGAAACATTTTCCCCTGGCTTTGGAAAATGTCACAAGGCTGGGCCTTTCTGTAGAGGTTGGGGGTATCTTGGAGTGAAAAAAAAAAGGCAACTATCCTCTGGGCTCCCTCATGTAAAGAAAGCTAGCAGGTGCCATGCAGCCAGAAACAAAAGCCCTTGTGTAGCTGAGGGATGATTTGTGTCTTTTCCATTACTATACTGCAAAGTGTGCAAAATTCAGCCTTGGCTGTAAGTGCTTCACTGCCACTCACCTTCAGCATGGACAGAAATATCAATATTGCATTTACTTGAGCTGTACAGGAGGAATGCATATCTGAATGCTGCTACCAGCTCTCTTATGGGCAAGCAAAGGTGTCTCAAAGCTTCTGCCAAGGCAGCAGCACCCAGTGGCACACATGGAGCCCATGCTTACAACACCCATGAGAAGCAAATCTCCTGCTGTGCTTAAATCAGATACTTGTGAGGAGGTCTCACCTGTCCCACCTGCTGGCTTCCCAGGGCCCTTGGGAGTAGCTGTGACAAAACAGATAGGGACGAAGATGTTAGTCATGGGCATCACCAAAAATGTGTCACTTCTGGTTTGAAAATAAATGGCAAAGATTTCAGGACGAGCTTTCCAGTTGACCATCATCAGTCTGCATCTGTAAACCTGGAGCCCAGAGTCACCAAACCCCCCAAACACAGCACACAGCTGCAAGGAGTGGGATTGCCATGCACCAGGGCAAGGGGCTACAGCTCTATTCGAGATTGAGTCCAGGGCTCTGCAGGCTGCCTCTGTGCAGGCCAGCAGCCCACCACAAAGAGAGCAGAGAGCTATAATGATCTGCTCTGAGGGAAGACGCCTGGAGACAACAGTAAACAGAGCACAAAAAGACACTGTCCAGAACAGTGTGAAAAAATAAGGCCAGGATGCCAGTGTCTTCTTGTTCCCTGCCTGGTCTGTTAGTTAAATGACAGACAAATTCCAGTGCTGCATTATGTATGGAGGGGTTCTCTGTCAGCTGGAGGAATTCTGGTGGCGCACCAGCTCCCCTGGCCACTCCTGGGCTAAAAAAAAAAATAAATCCTCCCCTCAGCCTATGGAGGGGCTGATTTTAATGTTTTTTTTCTGCCCCCTTTAGACCACTATCTATTAATAGTGGCTAGCATTACAAGTATATGAATAAATTATGAGCAAGAGTTGTGGCTGCTCTATTCCCATTAATTTCCATTTGCACCTCCAAATACCAGAGTGCTTCTGCTGGGCTTCATTTCTAGCATGCTGGCACATAAGACCCAGTTCCAGACTCTTTGTCTGCTTTTATTCTGGGCTCATGTGATGAAATCCAGAGTAGAATACAGCAGCTGGGTAGGCTGTGAGGGCAGTGCTGGCTCTTCCTCCACTCACAGCTGGGACTTCACCCTGGAGAAATGCTGCTTTCCCACTGCACAGGGTGCTTGTAAGGTGTTTCTGGCCAGGTCTCCCCATGCGCTGTACTAAAGGCCTTGCAAAATCCTAGATGAGATTCCTCAGGCCTGTGACCAAGTCTGATACTCCACTGCCTATCCTATCCTCCTCCTGTTGGACTCAGTATGCTAGGAGAGATGCATGGAGCATCCTAACTGTAGGCCACATAAACTTCAGCGTAACCCAGCACAAGTGCCTGTGTCTTGGAAAACTATAACGTATGAGGCTTCAAACCCTGTTACAGCTTTCACTTAAATACTTGCAGGTGTATTTAGTGTGATGACAGAGGCTGGCATTACACAGAGTGCTCCCTACTGTAATCCAGCTGGGTGCTAGGCCTGGTCACCATGAACCATATGGGGAGAGATGGGCAGCAAGTGGTCCTGCGCACTGGTGGCTGCAATTTCACCGCAGTAGTCCTGTGGCTGGAAAGCGAAGGGGAGCCAGCAATGTGTCTGGGTGCAGACCACTCTTGGTCTTAACCCAAATCACTGAGAGGAGGTGTGTCTTTTGAGTGTAAAATGAGAGCTGCTTTGCTGAATCTCATCCCGCCAGGGCAGCGCAAACCCCCAGCCAGCCCCCCGACCTTACTGCTGCTTAGGCCAGGCCTGAGGCTGAGCTCTTTCAGGGGCTGCTGTGCTCCCAGAGACATGGCCTCCCATGAGACATGGCCTCAACCCAGCTTACACAAAAATTGTGTTTCAAAGCATAATATTAGCTATCAGCATGCCAACAGTGAGGCACCCCTCTCAGAAATGAGTTTCCTTTGACTGACAAGTTACACTTGAAATTAAGCAAAGCAGCAAACCAACAGCCATTTGCTTTCCCTGGATGCCACGTCACAGAGGGACCAGAGAAGGACATGGGTTGCCCTTACCACTGGAGACAAAGAGTAGTCAGCACACATTAGCTTCCAGGCAAACAGGGTCGGGTTTGATGGTAGGTGTTCATAACGAATGCAAGGAAGCAAAAGAGATGTTCAGCATTGTTGCTGTGTCCAAGCACTGGTGTGCCTCTGTGGCTTGCTCGTGGGAATCATAAAGCTGTCCTAGTTTTGAGCCACGAGCTGCCCAGGGCAAAAGGACAGAAAGGTATTTGACCCCAAAGGAGTGAAATAAAAAAACCCCACTCACATGGAATTGGAAATTAAATGGCAAATACTATTTTACAAAAGTGACCAAAAGATATAAAAGTATAAAGGAAGTACATATACACAAATCAATCTGCCTTGGCCCAGTTCTCCACCTGCACCTACCAAGCCAAAACCTTCCAGCGCCTCCCCCACAGCAGTCAGGCTCAGCAGGCCCAAGAGCATGCCAGACTGCCCCTCCAACCAAGACAGCCTACCAGACCTCAAGTGCCCACCCCTGCCAGGCCAGCCACGCAGACAGAAATGAGCTGCCAGCCAGGGCACAGACAAGGCTGCTGCCCCCACAAGGCAGGAGGTAACAGCCTGAGGCCTGTGCTGGGGAAGCAACGGGAGGCAGAGCTGGCTGTGGGCTGCCCTTACACAGGGAGACACAGGAAAACAGAGTAACAGATTACAAGCTCCTGGGCCTCCCTCTGGGACAGGATGCCCGTCCCCCTGGGCACCTCTGGTCTCTGGAGGACTTTTATCTCTATGGTAGGACAATTTGTCCTAAACCCACAACAAAAGCAGAGGGCACATAGTCAGCAATCAGCTTCTCCAGGCCTATCCCAAGTCCCACCCAGCAGCAAGCCCAGACACTGCACTGCCCTGGGCAGAGGCGATGAGGTAGTCCACACCTGCCACCTCTCTCCCACCAGCATCAGGCCCCAAAGAACACATGGCATTTGTTATCATCTGCTTGTTTTCTCCTCTTAAAAAAACCAAACAGATGTGACTTACGTCGCTTGGTGGCAGTGTCAAAGAGGGCATCTTCCAGGTTGAAGTCATCTGAGGCATCCCCACGACCTGGAGACAAAGAATCAGCACTGGTTGCACTTGTTCTGCACAAAGTAAACTGCCTTTAAATATGACATAGCTAGGTTCATTTGCTCCAATTTCTTTAGTTTTTAGAAAGCTTTCTGGGTTTTTCAAAGCCTGACCCATTATCGGTGATGAGGAAGACATCAGCCTTCTCCAAATGCTGTGACTGTTAAATTGCAGAGCAGTCATCGCTGGATTTTCCATTTGTCTGCCCTAATGGATGTGGTATGAAAACACATGCTATGCTTAAATTTGTCAAGGAGACCCTAACAAATCATCTCTAGGGCTGCCACTCGTGTGGCAGTGCTCACGATTACATGTTTGCTGAACACCACGGAAACACTGGGACAGCACAGACGAATTTGGTGGAAAACAGAAAAGCCCAACGTACTTCTTCACAAGAGCCTTCCAACATCAAAGCCTCCGTATGAAAATGCTGCTGCTGGCTGCCAAGCACAACTTAGCATTTCAGAGACCGCCTGCATCATTCTGCCTCGGTAATGCAAACTCCCATCCTGGGGATACAGCTGACAAGCACGGGCAGATTTTTTTGTTAGAGATGCTTCACCACAACTCCAGTCACTTTATAATATCCCGGGGACAGCTCGGTGCTACGCTGTGTTCTCCTGCGATAGGGCCAGCTAATCCTTCCTTTCTCCATCTTTTTTTTGCATCCTGTTAATTACTGTTGACTTACCCTAGTTCTGAATGTATTTGTCTTGATAAATTCATGCTTTTACATCTCAGAGCATGCTGAGTAATTAATATCCTTTGGGTTTGCTAAGTACTGCAGCACTGTAAGAGAACATTAAAATGGCTTTCCTCTTATTCCTACTGCTAAATGGATTTAGCTATTGCCACCTGAGCTCCGGCGTGCTTCATGAATAAATTTAAAGCTTTACTGACAAGGACAACAACAACTGGAAGGCACCAGTCCATCAGAGAGCAGGTACCAGCATTTCAGTGAAAAACTTCTACTGAGAGTGGTCACTAAGTACTGCAACACCTCCAGCTGCGGTTTCACTTACTCAAACATCACATCTCATTGCGTTTGATGCCTGTTTAAAGGTACTTTCAGCAGACCTGAGGGTGATTTAAATGCAGGGTCTGTGGCTGGGAAATTGCTATGGGCTTTTCTCTCCTGGCAAAGAAGTGCTCAGTGTTAAGTTACTGCTGGGGATGTGTGCTGGTGATACATGTCCCAGCACATGGCAGCATTTCCTATCGAGAGGAGGGATGCCAATGCTTCTTCTTCAAATCGAGAACAGCTGGTGGCAGGCAATGCCCTAGTGCAGGTGGAGCCCTGTTACCACCATGTGAGATGCACGGAGCACGGCAGTATCTGAAGGGGGCCTACAGGAAGGCTGGGGAAGGATTATTTACAAGGTCCTGCAATGACAGGACAAGGGGCAATGGGCTTAAACTGGCAGAGGGGAGATTTAGACTAGATGTTAGGAGGAAGTTCNTATTTAGGCGAGCCCCGTGCACAGCACAGCAGCATGACAAGGCTGTGCTTGGCACCCTCAGCCTCCACACACACCCTTATGCTCCTATGCCAAAATACCTGCCTCTTGGGCCTTATTGCAGGTGAAACATTGGCCTTGTGAGACAAGCGATGCTTTCCAGCTCTGACAACCCAAGTGAACCACAGAGTCATCAGGTGGTGTGTCCGTGCTTAGCAGCAAAGTAAGGAACATGCAAGGCCATCCATGATGCAAAAAAAACCATCTGCCCAGCCCCACCCTGGCAAAGCACCAGCACACTCCTGTTGAGACCCCACAAGATCAGTACTGCTGAGGCTGACTGTCCTACTCTTGCTATTCTGGTAACTTCCATGTCAGCTCCCCTTTCTGCATGGCTTTTACCCCAGCCTTTAGAGAATTTTCAAGAACCAGACAGGCTTCATCTTTCGATTTTAATCTGTGTTTAAAAATAGGTGGAATGGGAAAATCGTGGTGCTTCTCTGGCAGAGAACAAGAAGCCCTACAAACCCAAGTGGGGGAAGTGCATCATCACTACATTTCCAAGTTCCCCTTGCCTCTGTGGCAGGCAGAGCAAGCTGGCAGGAGGGAGACAGTGGCAGCACCAAGAGTCACATTGGTATGCTAGAGGATGTCACCTCCCCTCCTCCCTGCTCTCTGTGATTAAATAAATGTTAAGGGCACTGACTAGCAGCACACCAAGCCCTGCAGTTACTGCACCCTCCCTGTGTTTTGCCTCTGAAGTGGGAGCACAGATACAAAGCAACTGAGACAGCACTCATGAGCGTCTGTGCAGTTTGCTGTTCTTCTGCAGAAGGGCTACAGGGACAATGATGCTGCAAGAAGATACCTCCCCACCATGGGTCCTGCAAGGAATGCATGTGCCTCAAAAAAAATGTCCCACCCCTCCTGCCTGGCTTTTGTGGGGGGCCATCAGGTCCATCAGCTGGGCGGCACTTACACCTCCCTGGGTTTGGTGACAGCACATCTTGGCATCTCTCCCTGCAGGACAGGGTACCCACCAAGGAGGGTGCCACTTCCAAAATCACTCTCCAAAGAGCCACTTGGCACATGAGTGGGTCCAGGGGGGATGAAAGGTGCGCAGGACCCTCCATCCTAATGGGACTAGTGTAAATCACAACCACTAACATGTCCTGAATTGCAACTGCATCCCAGGAGAATCCCTGCCACCGGGAAGAGATGTGCATAGAGCCCGCAGGAAGGTTAGGAAGGCTGCTGACACATGGAATCACCTGGTAAAAGCTTCCCTGGTTGCTGCAGCACCTGGCACAGCCCATTTCCAGGGGCCTTCCCACCACTGCCCACAGCAAGCTGAGATCCTTTCCAAAGCAATTTACAACCAGGAATCCCCTAGGCATTGGAAGGGATTAATAACAGATTGACAGTTAAATGAAGCTGACAACATCTTTATTTCATGCAAAGGGTGTTACAGAGACATGTTACACCTTTTAAGGAGCAATAGCCAAATGCTGCCATCACATGCACACAAACCTTCCTGCTTGCTCCAACAGGTAAGAGCAGAACACTTCCCTTCTTGTCCTTTTATTCAATTTTTAAGTGGTAACAAATTTGCCACTTCACAGCCACTTAAAGCCCAACCAGCACTCAGCACACAGGTCTGTCTGCAAACGCAAGTTTTCGGGAGACGATACTGCTGCTCCCTGTGCTGTCTCATCCAAATCTCTTTGATCCTGCGGCCCTGGACCTGTCCCGTGATCATGGCAGAAGGGTTGTTTTGCTGCCTTTGGCTGAGACAGAGTTAACTGTTCCCACAGTAGCTGCTATGGGGCTGTTCTTTGTGCTGAAAATTGTGTTAATAACACAGGGATGTTTTGGTTACTGCTGAGCAGTGCTCACATAGACTCAAGGCCGCTTCTACTCCTCACACCACCCCACCAGCGAATAGGCTGAAGGAGCACAAGGACTTGGGAGGAGACACAGCTGGGACAGCTGACCCTAACTGGCCAAAGGGATATCCTATTCCAGCTGATGCCATGGTCAGCAGTCTAAAGTTGGGGGAAGAAGGAAGGGGGGACTTTTGGAGTGATGTTTGTCTTCCCAAGTTATTGTTACCTGTGATGGAGCCCTGCTTCCCTGGGGATGGCTGAACCTGCCTGCCCATGGGAAGTGCTGAATGGATTCCTTGTTTGGCTTTGTTTGTGTGCATGGCTTTTGCCTTACATGTTAAACTGCCTTTATCTCAACCTGCAAGTTGTCTTACTTTCACCCCTCTGATTCTCTCACCCGTCCAATTGTGAGGGAGCCAGCGAGCAGCTGTGTGGGGCTTACTTGCCAGCTGAGGTTAAACCACATCGCTCATGCATGCCCTGACATCTCACCTGCCCTGTACAACATTCCCACGCTGCCTGCAACCTGTTACAGGACTGTAAACCCACTGATAAGCAAAATCATCCTCTGCTGGTTGCTCTCTGTTGGGGAGCAGTAGGGGATCTTTGCCAGGCCTGATGACTGTGCTAGTTTGGGGTCTTTTTCCCCACCCCTGCACTGGGTCCTTGGAAGAACTCTTTTCTCATGCTGCTGGGAGCAAGCACACATCCCCAGCGGCAGCTGGGAATCAATTCAAGGCCTGTGCGCCAGCTGGCCAAGGGCACTGGAGCATCTGCAGGACTGCAGGTCTATGGTAGGGGGGAAACAGGCAAACATGATGTGTTTCCCATGTTTTCCTTTAATATGACAACCAGAAGAAACCAATACAGGACATCTTCTGGTACCTAATATGAATTCCCCAACTCCAGAGCAGGGAGAGGGGGGACTCTAAGGCTACAGCTGTGGTGGGAGGAGGCCATAAAAACAGAGGTGAGAGTTATGTCCGAGCTGGCGCCGCAGGCTCCCTTGCCTCTCAACGAGTCCCCTCGCCTTGCCGGGGGTATTTTTAATCAGAGCTAGCTGCTCTTTGAAGGTGGAAGGGGGTTGTGCCTTAATGTATTCTCTCCTCATTATTTTCTGAAGCAGGCAGCTCAAACGCACAATTGTACTCGTCAGCTTTTTAGTTTTTACAATTATATATATATCCTAATTAAGCCCCACAGTTTGACAAAGCCTGAATTACAGTATCATAACTCACACCCAGTATCTTGCTAAGCCGTCTGCGGCACCCAGAGTGAGGTGTACTCCATTTTCAGTGCCAGCCCACGGATCTCTTTGTGCAATATATACGTGTTTAGCTTCCTTGGGAATTGAGAGCCCGCAACAGTATGAGATTGACAGCCCAGGAGATTACGGGAGAATGCAAAGCAGGTACAAGGGCAGCAAAACTAATTCAAACTGCCTGACTTTTATCAGCCTACCTCAGGAGTGATGCAGTGGGTGGGAAAGCAGGAGGAAACTATGTGCTGAGCTAACCAAAAGCACCAGGGTCTCCCCAGCGACCATCTCCTCTGTGTGGCTCTGAGTTAGTGCTGGCACACACAGGTGATTCCCTGTGCAGGGCGCCCACTGCTGTGATGGCACCTCTGGGCAGGGTGCTGAGGATGGAGCAGGTTTGGGTGCAGCCCTGATACTGGACTGCATCCTCACAGTGGTGCTTCCTGTTGTCTCAAGGTGTGTGGGGAGCCAACGGTTGCTTCTCTGTGTGTGCAGATCCACTCTGCAGCAGCTGGGGTACCTCTGACACCACTGGGGGTCCCCAAGGACCTCTTTGGCCACTGGCCAAAGCAGTGATCCCAGCCAGAACAGACCAGAGCTTCAGACTTACTGATGCTCTACATCACCACTGAGGTGCTGGCCTCAGCTACTTGCCAAACATGGGAAATCCCTTTGCAAGTGCCTAGTTGCTTACAACGCTTGAGTTACTGCTGACTGCTAAGACCAAAGCACAATCTTGTGTGTATAGAGCAAGCACAGCCCTTTGGAGCTGGGATGTTACAAACGGTTTGTGGGTACAGCACCAGTGGGCCAGGTGGGTAAGGACACCTTCATTGCAGCTGGACTTCTCTCCAGATATGGAGGTCTGTCTCTCAGACATGGAGATGTTCAAGCTGTCCCCTAAACACACACCTCCTTCTGAAATCAGTTCTGCTTTGAAAAGCAGACTCTGAACTTCCTCCAGATCCTTGGCCACTGCCAGGAAAGACAGGCTGCCCAGGGACATGCTTCTGCATGAACATTCCTGCTGGCAGCCCATAAGGATGAGGGAGGCAGGGCTCTGCTGGGAAGCAACATGGGGTGAAACTCGGCCCCTGCACCCACCACAGCAGCAGGACTGATAGCTGATGCCAGAGATATATTGCCCTAGTCCAGAGCACAGTCAGGGGAGAGCAGTGGGACACAGCTCCCCAGCTGGCATGGCCCCTGCTCCTTGCAGGGGACAAGGCGACACTGCCATCCTCATTCCCCATTCCTAGAGAAACATTTTGATTTCCAGAAGTACTAATCAAAATCACTCTTGATTATGGCAAAAACAACCTCTGCTGAATTTATTTTTTTCATGCAATTAACAAGGGTATATGGTAATTCCAAGCAATCTTGCTCTTGAGATTAAAGGAAAGCCTGCCAGGAAGCACATGAATAAAGCTTTAAGATGAGAATTTGCATAATGAAGACTTTCTCTTTGTGGAAGGACTAATGGTGGTTATGTTTGAAACGTATTAACGGAAATGCCCAAAAGCCTCTGCTGAAGTCAGTGCATTGCCACCGAGCCACCATGACCCACACAGGCTCCTCACTCATGATGCCCTTCACACTGCCCAGTCCCCTCCCCACAGGAACCCGCAGTCCCACAACATTCCCAGTTCTACCCTCTCCTCGGGCCACTTGAGCAGCAGAGCAAGCCAGGCTGGGCACGGTGGGTGGGGCAGGAGGGGCAGCACAGCCCCCGACAAGCAGCGCTATCTGCAGCAGGGTAATGCGCCTGCTGTGGGGTTTTAAGGCACAGGGAAAGTCTGTGTTTCTGTGTGCCAGAGCAGCTGGGCAGGAAGCAGAGGTCTGTTACAATTTGATTTCAAAGCTTACTAGGAATAATTTAAATTATCTGGTGGCAGTATGCAACATGCTCTGCACCCAGCAAGAGCGACAGAGCCAGCAAGGAAATCACAACCCCAAAACCAGCCTGCATGTGGTGGACTCCAGTCTCCTCAGCAGACACCGTTAGCACCACGGTGTGGGGACAGACCAGAAAGGACACCATCCCAGACCCGAAGGGCCTCCCTCACTGGGAACTTTCCTGCCAGACACTGAATACCTAAGGAAAAATAGTGTCCATTTGCCCGGCACCATGCCTGGTCGAAAGAGATCAAGGGTGAACTTTGTAATGGAAAAAAACACCTTTAAACTGTTGTAGTACAGGATTTTAACTGCATGCTATGGGAATTACCACAGCAGAAGCCACTTGAACCAGTGGAGAAAGCTCACAAGAAGCAGTGCAAGTACAGCAGTGACTTGAATTGAGCTGGCTTTGGTGCCCAATAATTCCATGCCAACACACCACCCCTCCTGTCCTAAGTGACCAGTGTAACAGATGGAGCCCAAAGTCATAAGGTATTGTGGTTTAACCCTAGCCAGCCCTTCTTGGAGCAGCAGCAGCTCCCACCACCAAACCCATCAGCTGTCATCACTCAGCCTCCAACGCCAAATCCATCCAGCTCTCACCACCACAATCACTAGTCTCCATCAACAAGTCCACCCAGACTCCATCACCAAACTCACTGGTCTCCATTGCCAGACCCACCAGTTTCCACCGTCAAACCCACCATCCATCTCCCAAAAGAGCAGAAAGCACTCTCAAATCCAGAAGCACTTCTCATGCTAAACTCTTAGCCTAATTTTCTCCTTCTTCCCAACATTTCTCTTTCACCTGCTCTCAGTCTTACCAAATCAACCCAACACTGACTACCCTGTTTCCCTGTTTTACTAAAAAATGAGATGAGGAAGGATATTAGTGGAGTGGCTCAGTCCCTACGAGGTGATTTTACTTTTCAAACCAGCTTGGATGCTGCAGAAGAGCAGAAAAGGAGTCTTTCTGCACACACCTGGGGACTGAGCAGATTTGCTGTCGGAGGGAAACGGAGTGTTTCCACACATCTGACTGCTCTGCCACTCTCGTGGCAGTGCGTCACTGCCTTAAAGCTGGGAGCAGGAGGGGGCTGCAAACACCAGCTGGCCTCCAGACACTGTAGCTCTGCTATAGACAGCCTAATCCTGGGGATGATGTACTGAGAGCCCATGGGCAGCCAACATCTGTTTCGGGTTGGGGGAGAGGTGTGTGTGCCCAGCTCGGGGTTGTGCACAGTTGGGAGGGAAAGTGAGGGGCCCACACCATGCGTCATGCAGTGTGACAGAAGTCAGTGTGACAGCAGTGAGGCTGTGGAGGAGCCCAGCTGCCCAGTTGACTGTCCTGTCCCTGCAGGCTGGCAGGGACAAAGTGACAAACACCTGGATAGACAAACACTTCCACGTGCCCTCACCAGCTCAGCGTGAAAGCAAAGCCCTGTGAAGAGCAACACTACTGTAGCTAGGACAGGCTCTGCATCAGAGTTTCCCACAGGATGCCTTGGATTGGCAGCCACTGACCAGGTCTACCTCACAGCATCTGAGTCTTTTCTATGACCCCACATGAAACAAAGATTTCACCAGGTCTTCTTCCACCTCAGCGTTGTTGGAAAGCAGGCAGCCCTGTTCTGGTAATACAGGACACCAATCAAAGTGGTTTTAGTCAGCATCAGCACTTAAAAAGTTTTCAGGGTTTCCAAGCCTCTCTGACACCTCTGTGCATAGAGTGGTTGACATTTTCTAAGCAACTTGGAGGAGATAATAATTCTTTGAAGTTTCTGTCAAAGAGGTCTCTGGTGCAGCACTGCCAAAACTTGCTTTCCATTAGTCCCAGATAACCGCACTGGGACCAAAAGGCTGGAAAGTTTTGGGCACCAGTATTTAATGTTCCTCCCTTCCTAGAGAGAGCCTCAGCACAGCTGTACCCATGATCACCATGGGATGATGCCCATCTTTCCATGCCTGTACAGGGCATTACGACCATAGACTAATGAGGGTAGAGGGAGCTCAGCCTGTCTCAGCCCTCCCAGGACCTCTGCTGCTGAGCCTAGAAAGCAATTCTCTGACTGTCCCAGGAATACTGGGAAAATGTCCCAGGTAACTCTCAGTTATTCAAAGGCACATCACATAAGAAAGGGAGTTGTTTCTTCTTTTTTGCTCATTTGGTGGGATTTTTTTAAGGATTAAAACCTTACTATACTTGAAGGGGAAAAGAATGTGGGTGACATGGGTTTTTTTAATTCCCACATTCCAACCACTCTGCACGTGACAGGGGGGAAATGAGCACTGACTCCACTACACAGGTGGGTTGAAGGCGGCTTTCCTAGGTCACCAAAGAACCAGCAATGTCATCCAGAAGTGGATTGCTGCTCCTGCAGCAAGGGGAAGTGAGACATGGGGGCAGGACATCTGAACACAGATGTTGCCAAGGCTGCCCCCAAAGTGGTTTCAGCTCAGATCTGACCTTCTGCTCCAAGCTGCCCTTGCCCTGGCAGAGCTGGCTCTTGGTGTCACCACAGTTGGCTGCAGCCAACTACCCTCCATTGCAGTGAGGAGGATGGAACGTCTCAGGAGAGAAGGTGGGTTTCCTAGGTCATCAAAGAACCAGCATTGACATCCAGGACACAAGTCTGTCCTTGTCCAGATGCAATATGCAGGGGTCTACAGAAGTGGATTACCGCTCCTGCAGCAAGGGGAAGGGAGACTTGGGGGTGCCATGATCCCTCTCCTGAGAAGTTCCAGCCTTGGCATCACCTGTGTCCAGATGTCCTGCCCCTGGCCTTTGCCACAGCTTCTAAAGGCACAGAGTGGGAAATGTGAATGCCAGCTCACTCAGTCCATGGTCCCTAGTGAAGGTCTGAAAACACATCAAGTTCCCTTTCCACCTATGACTGCGGGCACAGGGCTTAAAACCAGGGTGCTTCCATGCTTTCTTGCATGCTGTCTTCCCAGAAACTTTACAAGGTACATTAGCCACTTGATTTCTGCTTACATGTTAAGTAACGACTATGAATTTGCCTGGGGCCAGAGATGTCTGTTTATCAACCAGGCAACAAACCGTGGCACGAGAGCACTTTGCCCATAAGCCAGCATGGAACAACTTTGATGACAAAGCCAGTGATGCAGGAGCCCAAAGGAAACCGGAGCAGGAGATTAAACACCTATCACCTGATTCCCGATGGGAAGAGATTGCTCTCATCAGATAAAGATCAAGAGAAGATGCTGTAGTTAAAAGTAGGTAAATAGGGAATTACACAGTAAAAATGCTGCTTCATCACTTGGGATGTGCAGCTCCTGTCATACTGTGCTATTTAAAATCAGAAGCGGAGCGGCAGTGGAAATGAAGACTTAGGCAATGCTGACAGATGGAGCGAGGTCCTGGGAGAGCATGGGGGGGGGCGGTAGGGGGTTACAGCCCTCTCCTCTGGCTGAAGGCAGTTGTCTGTCCTCCTTTACACCTGACATCACAGCCTGCAATGCAGGGCTTCTGCCCGGCTGCTGCAGCGCAGCGCCTGCAACTGCAACTGCCTGTTGGCCTTTCCATAGCACCTCACCTGCAAAGACTGGGTACTGAGATCAGAGTGGGGAGCTATTCAGCAGCTTCTGCTGCTCGCTGTCTGCATCCTCCCTGCACTGGGTGTGCTGGGACACACAGGGCTCTCACGGCCACGCTCCCGCTCCCCAATGCTTTGGGGAGCAGAGCAGACCCCAGCCATGCTGCTAAGGGACTGCATTGCCCTGCCACAGGGTGGGCCTTCCACCACAGACAGACAGCAGAGTGGGAAACTGCACCACCCCACAAACAAGTAGAAAGCAACAGCAGAGATCTCTTAGAGGTAATTTTGAGCAGGTGCTGCAGGAGTGGCAGTGATTTTAAACTGACAGCCATGGTTGGCTGGGGCAGACCACCCCACCCTTCCTGGCAACTACAAAACCACCCCTCTTGGCTCACTTTTGTGAGAGGAGTTGCTGCCTGAGTCTGTAGCTGTGTTACATTTTGCACCAGCTCATTTTCAATAAAGTAGGTTTGGCTCCTTGATTTCACAGAAGTTTGGAGGAGTCCCTTCTGAGCAACTGGGGAGGTGAAGCCAGCTTTACCCAGAGATGCCTCTTACAACCAGCTGGTGAGCACCTGCCATGTTCCCATCACCTTGCAAATGCACTATGAGGAGGTGAAAGTGGAGTCCTCTGTTCTGTGGAGGTGAGTGTTTATGTTAACTCAATAATGTCAGGACAAATTCTGGAAGTTGTGGATGGGTTTTTTGTTTGTTTTTTTTGTTTTGTTTTGTTTTTTTTGGTGTAATTTTTATGGAATTTCATAAGTTCATTTAGGAAAAAAAAGACTATAATTTGTTACTTTCTACATCATGAAAGACAGCTGTTCAATCCTGACGTGAAACACTTTTCTGGATGAAGGAGGTGCACAACTACCTGTTTTGCCTCCCATCACCAGGGAAACAGCTGCCTTATAACCAGAGCACGATGTGGCACGAAATAATTTAAACATAAAAATAGGAGCTCTCTGAGTTCAAAGAGAAATCTACCAACAGGTCTCTTAACCCTACTTGTGGAGGAAACTGCACCAACATTTACAAAAACAACTGTTTGTGAACTGTGACTTTAATTCCAGTGTTATGGCTCTGAGATTTCCTCTGCAAAAAGTTATCTAAATCATTTACTCAGTTAAGACCTTCATTACAAATGAGAAAGAGCTTTTCCTCCAAACATATGCTTAGCCTCACTTAAAAAAGCTCTGTTTTCTGTATGAAGCTGAAGACATGCATTGGGATCTGCCTGTATTTTTAAAAGCAGATGCAGGCTCAAAGCTTAGTGCTGTGGATTTTTGGAAGTAACAAATTCTAGGTTCTTGGCAAACAATGACATACAAACTGCATGGCATTCACTCAGTGGCTCCTGACAGTGTGTGAGACAGTCTGTCACCGGCAGCAGTAGCTGATGCCCGGCTGAAGCACCTGGGTTCTGAAGCAGCCTGTTTCAGGGCCAGAAAGCAGCTTTTTTTTCCAGGAGTTGAAGGAGGATGCCTAGGCCAGGCTTGCAGCCACCAGAGGCACTGCCCTAGATGGTTCAGCTTTGGGGAGCTGCAACCTCTTCAGCCCAATGTTGTATTGCCATCAGGTTATATGGGAATTTCTCTGGATAAAAGAAATTCTTGGGTGGGAAATCGTACCAGGCCAAGGGAAGTTTGACAATTCCTGGTCTTTCTACTTCTTTACATCATGAAAACATACTCTGGGGTATGCTCAGGCTTTGTAGCATATGCAAATCTCCAAGAGGAATGCTACCTTCTAGGTGGCAGGATGGGACCTGGGGAGGTTTTTGCTCCAAATGAGGTAGGGTCTGGCATTGGCTTTGTTCAAAATGTGTTGTCTGGAAAGATGACCCAAGCCCTGCAGTAGCAAGATACCTAGATGAAGGTGGCTGGTCATGGTGTAGACATGCTTCACAAAGCTGCTTTCTGTCATCCCATATAGGTCATACAGATATCTGATATAGAGACCGAGACCTTCCCCTAAACTGAAACACATCAAACTGCTCCCTGAAAGCTTGTTTGTCAGCAGGCAACACTTCATGGTCGCAGATTAATGTGCTGCTCAAAATCTTACCACATACCTAATACAGTGTAAACATCTCCTCTGACAGTCACAGACAGGGCTGGAAACCTCTTCTGATTGTTTACTTTTTCCTTCTTTCCCTGCTGAAGACCCCACTGCAGCTGCCCCTAAATAGCCAACTAGGAACACATCCTTCTGAAGCAGGATTTCAATAAGATTCTTCAATTTAAAAAAGTTCTTTCTATCCAGGTTTCTTTGTGCACAGGCAAAGAAAGCAGTCCAAAGGAGAAGCAAAATGCTAAGCAATTGTCTTTGCCCAGCACCTTGTTTGCTGGAGCCAACCTGCAGAGCTGTGCAACAGCAGGACAATGCTGTACACAGTGTCCCTCCTCCTCTGAGTCATCACCTCTAAAATCATGCCAGTGTCTCCAGTTCTGTTTTCTTTGGCTTCTCCATATGTATATGCTGTGCCAGCACTGAAGCCCTACAGCAGACCTGGCCCACTCCTTCCCTGAAGATGCTGCTCATGCAAGTATCTCAGAGAAGAGAAGCTTGCACTCAGCAGGCTTTCTGTCTGTGGTCCTGGTACTCCTACCACAATAATTTTCTGTTTCCTAGACAAGGCTGGAGAGCAATGAAAAGAGATTCTGAAGAAACTACAAGTCAGTCTGGTAAATACGTACTAGCATTGACTTTATCCACATCACACCAGCAGGCTGAGCTTTCAGAAGATCAAACTAAACCTGACCTTCTGCATTTTCAATGAAATCCCTGCAGGTATACAGAAAATGTTTGCCTGTTGCTTTGCAATGGCTAACAGGCTTGCACTGAGGCTCTGTTTTCTTCTCAAAAGCATCGTTCACTCGGCAAAGCTGCTCATGTGCTCACATAGCAAATCACAGCTAGCGACTCCAGCATCTGCATCTCCAGCTTTGAAGTTTCCCTTTCAAAAAGAGTCCTTTCATGTTCTGTGTTTTGATATGCCATGATCATCTTCCCATGTTTTCCTCTGTTCAAGCTCCTCCACCAATTGTGAATTTTATCAGTTTGATTAAAAAGGAAAGAATGCAAAGGTTTTCTCTTTGCCATCAGTGTTATGCAGTGCACTGAACGTATGTTTTGTTACTGGAGTGGCTTCAGAAGCACTGTCTAATAAAACCTCAGCTCTTCCTTTACTTAATTGTAAAGTCAATGCCTTAAACCTCCAGGAGATATTTTTCCAAGGAGAAACAAAATTGTTTTTAAAACTGAGCAGTCCTAAAAGTTTATTCTAGTCAACACTGGAGATCAATAGACTCTTCTGGTTTATGTGCTTCAAGGGCTGAAATAGTTGCAACAGATGTTAAGGAAAAAAAAAACCTACATTGAGGTGGAAAAAAAAGAAAGAAATGGCCATTTCAAAGCATTGGTATCACTAGGCTGGTAGAAGAAAAAGTTCTGAAATATAAGGAATATGGAAATTAATTATTTCTATGTACATAAATATCTAGGTATGGCACATTTAATTAATGCATATTTGTTTAAAGAGCAGAGATAATTTGTAAGAAAACCAATTTAGCTTTTCTTGCACTGTCATGTGCACTAAAGACAGTATGAAAGTAAAAATAATTTGTGTTACTTTGACTTGCTGTTGATAACTAATAATTATAAATTTAACAACACTGTCTATTTTAACAGAAACATTTCCGGCAGGTAAACACCTTACACAGCACTGCTGCCACTGCCAAACCAAGGCTTTTGCTGCTACTCCAAATAATTCTTTCCTCATCTCTCCCACAAGCATGGCAAGTGACCCTGGCAAGTGACGGGCACAGAGCACGTGGGTCACCTGGCACCAGCACCCCCTATTCCACCAGCTGTGTCCACCACTGCCCACTGCAAAGTGGAGCATGGACACTTGGAAAAGAGATGGCTCCTTTCTGCTTTCTCTGTGCTCTTGGTTGAGCACTGTTGTGCAGAAGAGCTGCCTGCAGTAACTGCAACCATCTGTGCAACAGTTGTGAAAGGAATATTAGACAGTATAATTAGTTATTCATATTTAAATAAGCATTGTAATTGCTGGTGGGATAGTGTAGTCACACTTGAAGGGAGAGGTGATCTGAGGCACTGTCTTAATAGAGATGGGATGACAACACAAAAGAGTTGCCAGTCACTGCTGATACTGCAGCTTTGGAGAATGTGCCAAACTATTTGTGCTGCCAGTTTGTAGTCACAAAAGTTCTTTAAGCTTTTACAGAACACCAAGCATAAAATCTAGATGTGCCACTCTTGCCTGGCCCATAAGAAGTGACCTGCATGAATGCTCAGCTCAGATGTCAGATCTGCCACCTTTCCGTGCACAGACAATACTGTGTCTTTGTACTGGAATACCATGGGGGAGGGGAAGCAGAAAGTTTTTTTTTGACTGTTTTCCTTATGATTTTTCACAAGCATGTGGCTAAGCCTGGCTGATTCAAACATTTTTTGGAGAAGTCACAGATCTGTGTGTTTAAAACACGCTGGCAGAGAGAACACTTGCCTCTGACTACAGCAAAAAGGCTTTGTAAGGCATTTGGTTTCCCACTCTGCTTCAAAATACTTTCACACTTCTGCCCCCCGTTGCATTAAACTGCACCTGAGTTTAGTGGCACTAGAAGGTGATTTGGAGCCCTGCAAACAATTCCTGTTTAGAGCATTGCACCCTCAGCCAAATGGGTGGTGAGGGTACAGTGAGTGTGGCAGCTCAGAGGCACAGATGGATGTGGCATGTCTGAAGCTCACAGCTGTGTATGAAGGGAAACTGTGGAAACGACTAAAGGAATCCCAAACCACACCATATTTTTTCAGTTAAGAAGTGCAACTTTGTCCCTGCTCTACTGGACAGCCACAGACAAGATAAGCATTATTCTTGCACCAGGAGTGGATCTAGACCTCAGCTCCAGAAATCACAATAAGCACCAATTTTGTTCTTTAGTTTGCTGTCCTTTGTTTTTGGAAATCTGTAAACCTCTGAGCTTTTAAGAATCTGTAACACATCACCAGCAATGCTGGAAAGACTGTTTCAGAACTAGTGGGAAAAAAAACTCAAAACAACAGTGAATAGAGGAAATGAAGACATTTTACTTCTACTGCTGCTGTGTGAGTTGGGGTAAAAAGCTCTACCTCAGTAACCAACTTCCTTCCCACCACATGCTATTTTTCTGTGGGCACAGGGTGACAGCAGAGAAGCCTCCCTGCTACTCAAGAGGCCAGTTCAGTAGTTTAAAGATTGAACGGAGAAGGACTCTTTGAGCCTCCCTCAGGGTGCTGCAAAGCTGCTCCAAAACATTTGTGAGAAAGACAGAGCGAGGAGAGGAGCAGGCACTCACCTGCGGGTTGGGAGAGCCACTACTGAAATACCATGGGAGGAACCAAAGGCCACGTGGCAAGGCTGAAGCAAGTAGCTCCTCTCTACGTGCCCAGTGATGGCAGGGCTTTGCATGAAAGGTTGCAAGTTCAGCACCTGCTTACCTTTACATAGCTATTTCCACAGAGAGGCAATTTAAAGCAGCTCAGACAGGAGCTGAACTTAATGTTGTTCAATTACCTGTGAAACCTAGCTGGCAGGAATGATTTATGAACATTTCGGTAAAATTCATTTTGATGCAAACATAGCCAAGAATATTTAAGAGCTGGATCCTGAAGCCCAGAGCTCCAAAATTAAATAGAACAGCATTTTTCTTTGCCCACACTGCAAATAGCTCTACTGCTGACTAATCAACATTTCTTTTTATTATTTTTATCTAAAATGACTTTATGCAGTCTCCTACTTCAGCCTGTCAAACTGATATCCACCAATTAAAAATAAAGTTGTTAAGCTGGTAAGCATAAGCAACTCTTTACCATAGTGTTAGCCTTCTAGGTGCATGAGCAGGTAAGTACCTAACCCAATCAGTGACTAATTCTAGGCTGACTCTTCCAACTGCAGAAGCTGCTCAAGGCCCATCAGACTTTTTTTTCCAAAAAACTTCCCAAGACCTTTTACATGATTGCTGCCTATTTGCTCTGTACAACCTTTCAGGGGATTTTGGGTTTTTTTCCTATTCAAAGATAGCGCATTTTAAGAGTAATTTTTTTTTTCTTTAAGAAACAAAAAATTGTGATAAACGTTGCATTGATTTTAATTTGCAACACCCCCACACAAAAGAAAAAAAACCAAACAAACAAACAACCAAAACTGAAACACCACCACCACCAAAACAACCAATCAAACCCACACACACATACAGAAAAAAAGCCAAAATGAACTACCAACAACCAAAACACGTGGGTTGTGGTGGTGGTGTTGGTTTTTTTTTTCCCCCCCTGTCTTCCTAGTTACTTAGTCAGACTGCTTTCTGGGTTAGACCATTCTGATCTTCAGAAATAGCAGTAAAAAGGAGTGAGAATACAACTAGCAGCCCGAGAAATTTGGGTCACACAGACAATCCACTAATCTAACAGCTCAGTAAGCAGAGAGACAAAACCAAACTCCTTTCCAGACAACTCCTTAGCTCTCTCTCTTCCGGATTATCCGAGGCAGGGGCTGCTAGCGCCATGGCTTCATACCTGCAGCATCGCACATCGGTTTAAGCACCGGTTGTGGCACTTCCTCACAAAGAGGCATCCGCTGCATTCGAGGATGCTTTAATCGCCTGTACTGTCACCTAATGATGGGTTTAGAGACGTCTTATCTGCCAGATCCCTGTACAGGCGCATCCCTAGCCAGTGGGCTGGGGAACGAGGGTCAGTCGTTATCGGAGATCTGTAAGAGTCCAGGCCGGGGGGATCCGAAGGGACTCGCGGGGTGACAGGGAATGGCCTTGTCCGGGTCCGGCCCTGGCCCTACGCAGGGGCTGGCGTTCTGCCATCAGCTGCGGAGCCGGGGTGCTCTGCGCGGGGTGGGGCCTCGGGGGTGCAGCCGCCCCTCAAAGGCGATGCCTCGGGCAGTGCATCCTCCTGGGAGCCCCCTACTAGGGACCCTTCTCGGGTCTCTCGCATCTCCTGCATCTCCCCG
Source organism: Eubucco bourcierii (assembly GCA_013396675.1). Lineage (NCBI taxonomy): Eukaryota > Metazoa > Chordata > Aves > Piciformes > Ramphastidae > Eubucco > Eubucco bourcierii. The sequence goes on along the minus strand of VWZE01007414.1, from coordinate 1,668,617 downwards.
CCCCCGAGAGACTCTCTCCGCTCCGGGAAGACTACATGCTACCGGGGGACGCCCCTAGTAAGAGAAGTCCCCATAGCGGGGGGGGCGCCTGCAAGCACTGCGGGGTGACCCCGGGCGGAGAGTGAAAGGGGGTCCGCCGGGCCGGGCCCGGCGCCGCGATCATGCGCAAACCGCAGCGCGTCCCCCCTGCCGCGCCCCGGCATCCCCCTGCCCCGGGCCTCCCGGCTCCCGCTGCCGCTCCGCGGTGCTCGCGACCGGGCCGCCCTACCTGCACCCAGCAGTGCGGCNCAGCTCTGCCGCGGGAAGGGCCGCCTGTCTCCGCCGGGGCGGGGCGGAAGGGGATTGGGGCGGGCGCACAATGCCACCGCCCCCCGTGCTCCCGGCTCCCCGCACCCTCTGGGCTGCCTTCCCGTCTGGGCGTGTGCCCCTGCCAGGGCGGCAGTGGGCCGGGTTGGCGGGAGCCGCGGCTCACAGAGGATCGCTGGCATCGGAGGCTGCCGCACTGGGTGGCTGCGTGCCCTGCTCGCCTCTCCCCGTCGCGGCGAAAACGGGTTTCTGCCACCGCGGCCCCGGTGCACGTTCTTCCGCCGGGCTTGTGCGGTGGGTGCCGCTGGGCTCAGCCCCGTGTTTACTCACCGGAGTGGTGAGAACCCGGGCTGCAAATAGCGACAAGGAGATGAACAGGAAACTTTTGCGGGGGTCTGGGTTGGTGCTACCTGAGCTAGGGCGGTGGGGAGGGCTCAGCGGGCAGGACCTCCGGGGGCTGTGGGAGTCGTCGGTGCCAATGGGCTAGGCCCCTGTGGGCGTTGGGAACCCTGGGTGCCGGTGGGCAGGATCCCCGGGGTCTGTGGGAGTCCTGAGTGCCGGCGAGCAGGACCCCGGTGAATGTGGGAACCTTGGGTGTCAGTAGGCAGGACTCCCGGGGGCTGTGGCTGCCAGCTAGGATTCAGCGGTGATGCCGGGATGGGAGGGTGCTGCAGGCTTTGCCCAGCTCCCGGGAAGGGGCTCCGCCGAAGTGCAGGGGAGGGAGCTGGTGCATGCTGCAATTTCACCCTTTGATGTCAAGGTTTTGATGTGGAGGTTACGGAGCCATGGAAATGTTGGCTGGAAGCGACCTCTGGAGGTCTCTAACCCAAACGCCCCCTCGGAGCGGGACCCAAGCACCACAGGGCGCATCACCCAGGGCTTTGTCCGGTGGGAAGTTGAAACTTCCAGGGATGGAGGTTCCTACTCTTTACTGGGTGATCTACGACAGTGTCGCTCCACTGCCTAGTGGAGGGGATTCTCCTGGGTCCAGTCCTCCTTTCTCACTTATCCTGACCACTTCTTTGGCCATCATCTGCGTTGTACTGACTACCACTGCCAATAAGAGTTTATTGCTGTCATCTTGATCACTGCTCTTATGCAGCTGTAAGCTTCAATTAGATCAGCCCTCAGCCACCTTCTTGCCAGTACAAGCAAGCTGCTACTTGTGGTTGTGTGCACCAGGTGCTGCACCCTCTTGTCTGTCTACATCTCTTTTAAGTGTAGTAATACAGTAAATATATTCTTCGTTGATGTGTGAAGGTTGTTTCACTACAGAAAAGGAAGTAAGGCTGCATTTAGAAGTTCCTAAAGCCTTAATGGGGACTGAGAGCCTGAAGAGATATCTGTGTTGTCCTAGTCCCGCCTCACCTTTTAGCAGGTGGGAGATACTGCTCTCCCTGGATGCTGCAGCTGAGTGTTGGGACTGCCTCAAGTCTGGACGGTACCTTTTGTTCTTGATGGGAACATCACTTGAAAGGATAGTGAGCAAAGACTATGGAGGAGTTACCGTCCTCTTTAGAAGTGCCCAGTTTGAAGGCTGTGGTTGGATAAGTAGAAGGAGAGATCCTCTGCTGCAGTTTTTCATCTACGGCCACAGAGAGCATTGCAGGCTGCACGGCTCCCGGTGCCTTGCCTTCCACAAATCTTCCGGAGTTTGTAAAGCTTGCACTAGAGCATGTTTCAGTAAGTCGCCAAGTTCAGCATGCTCATACCATGCTGCCGGAGTTGCAGATGCTTCTGTACCATGCAGTTCTCTCTGCTGCAGCAGCAGCTAACGAGTCTTGGGTTACCGAGAAGATAAACTGAAGAAAATACAGTTCAGCTGCTACGCAAGGCTGTCTGTGCATTCGCAATATCGCCTCTTCCTATTTGTTCCCCAATAACCTCCACCAGCTATTTGCATTTCAATGGCTTTCCAAGCCTCTGGTAATCGTTGGGGGAGGAGGCGGGTAAAAAGGCTTTTATATTAGAGTTAGATCAGCCTTTGCAAGCCTGAAGGAGTGAGGGAGCGTCGCGGCATCTGATGCAACCCGTGACAGTATATTGTTTGCCGTTCTGTGTGAGCCTGGGGTGCACACCAGTGCTTGTGAGTTGATTCATAACCACAAAGGAAAACTATGAATGTAGGGTTGGCAGTAAGGCAGCAGCAGGGCTGCAATCCGAGGCTGGATGGAAACGGGAGAGGTAAGAAGTAGAAATTCTTGTTGGAACAGCTCATATGGCTAAACCCTTCCACATCCAAGGGTGCTGTCCCTAGCCCGTCGTGCCCAGCAAAAGCTGGGGCTCTGTGTGGCGGGTGCGAGTTGTGCCTTTAAGGGAGCGTGGGCCCAAGGCAGCTGGAGAGCCCGGGTGCTGGCCAGCAAGTGACTCAGCATCGCCTGACCTGCGCCAGGATTCCAGGCTATTCTTGGTATGGGGTGTGTTTAAGGCAGGCAGCCCAGGCTTGAACAATTCCAGTTGCTCTGCAGAGGATGTGCCTGTACTGAGACTGGAGCCTAGCACATGTCGGGTTGTCCAGGAGTGCAGTACTGTTTTCCCCTTGGATCTCTCTCCTCTGAGCTCAAAGAGAATATGACCTTTCCATTTTCTTCTCTTGAGCTAGATTAAAGCTATAATCCTTGAATAGCCAATTAAACAGCCATTGGAGAAACTTTCAGTGGGGAAATATACTTGTTTCCAGTTATATTTTAATAGATATCATGCTTAAGTCTTCTTACTGCCTTTGAAAGTCTGCTCCCTGGGCTTGGTATGCTTTTGTCTCTGTGAGAAAAAATGTATTTAAAGGGAAGGAGAAATAGTGATCCAAAAGGTAGTGCTGGGAGAGACAAAAATCTGATTTAGAATATTTTTCTTCCTGAATCTATTAAAAAAAAAATTAGCAGGCTCAGAACATGTAATCCGTTACTTCTCAGAACTCCTCACAGCCACTAATCAATTACCCCTCATAAGTGATGGGCACATAAAAAGCATCAATTTAGCTACTGCTGAAGTGCTGCTGTTTTAAAAGCAGAATGAGCTGTCATGTAGCAATGCATACCTTTGCCACACAGTTATCTGTGATGGAAAATGAAAATACTATACACAATTTAAAATGAACAATTTCAGAGGCTGAATTAAATTTCCACCTGTATCATTCTCCTACCTGAGGTATTATTTGTTTATGGCCCCATTCCTAAACATGACAATTCTTTTTTAAGTTTAAAAAAAATGCTAATTTGGAGCTATTTTAAATTCCCATAAGAAGCTGGAAAGCATCCGGTCAAATTTTCTGAATGCCTTGTTTTCTATAGTCTTGATTAGATTTATGGTCCAAGCTGTTCCTTTATTAAAAAAAAAAAAGAAAAAGAAAAAAAAAAGCAGTAAGCAGCAGTAAACCCACAAACAATCCTTAGTCTACACTGCCCTAGCAGCCCTGCTGTTAAGGGTGCAGGGATATTCCCAATCTCTTCCGTCACAGCTGCATCTCTGTGGAGAGAGAAGGAACAGGTTTCCCTGGGCAATGGGCTGGCAGGTCACCGTGCTGCCAGCTCTGGTTCTATGCCAGAGCTGAGATCATAGAATCATAGAATGGTAAGTTTCAAAGGAACCTCAAGGATCATCTAGTTCCAACCCCCTGCCATAGGCAGGGACACCTCCCACTAGTACAGCTCACTGAAGGCCTCCTCAAACCTGGGCTTGAACCCCTCCAGAGAGGGAGCAGCCACAATCTCCCTGGGCAACCTGTGCCAGTGCCTCACCACCCTCACTGGAAAGAACTTCCTCCTAGCATCCAGTCTAAATCTCCCCTCTGCCAGTTCAAACCCATTGCCCCTTGTCCTGTCATTGCAAGACCTTGTAAATAATCCTTCCCCAGCCTTCCTGTAGGCCCCCTTCAGATACTGGAAGGCTACTATCAGGTCCCCTCGAAGCCTTCTCTTCTCCAGGCTGAAGAGCCCCAACTCTCTCAGCCTGTCCTCATAGGAGAGCTGCTTCAGCCCTCTGATCATCTTTGTGGCCCTCCTCTGGACCCGCTCCAACACTTCCATGTCCTTCCTGTGCTGAGGGTTCTAGAACTGCACAGAGTATTCCAGGTGGGGTCTGACAAGAGCAGAGTAAAGAGGGCAGAATCCCCTCCCTTGCCCTGCTGGCCATGCTTCTCTTGATGCAGCCCAGGACTCGGTTGCTGTCTGGGCTGCATGTGCACACTGCAGGTTCGTGTTGAGCTTTTCATCAACCCAGACCCCAAGGTCCTTTTCCTCAGGGCTGCTCTCCAGCCATTCACCACCTAGCCTGGATTTGTGCTTGGGATTGTGCCTACCCAGGTGCAGGACCTTACACTTGGCCTTGTTGAATTTCATGAGGTTGGCCTGGTCACACCTCTTTTCTCCATCAATGGCAGCAGCTGAGCTGAGGGAAGTGGCTGTGGGTCTTTGGTGCTTGGTTCCACCTCCTGCCTGCAGTGGCTTGCCTGGTGGAAGTCACAGCTGAGTAGAGCTCCCTATAAACAGACTTACTCCTCACTGCCTGTCAAGTGCCAGGCACTGCTTACTGTAACCGTCTTCCCAGAGAGCCTCCAGTCTGGTTCCTAGCAGAGCTGATACATTGGGAGTTGTTTGTACAAGCTGATTTTAAGTATGTAATTTCTCTCCTAAATTAGATGTCTAGACTCTTGCTATAATCAAAGGTGAGAGGCAGGTTCCTAATTACACTGCTCTAAATTACACCCTAAAAGATCCCTTGTCTGTATAGGCAGCATGGGCACCTTACGTAGGTGCTTAAAATGGTTTTGAATATTCCCTGTTGTGTGCCGGGTCTGCCACTGCTGCTGCAAACAAGTACAGAACCTCCTCAGCTTGTGTAAATCAAAAGCTTTAGCTTCTTAAAGGGGAAATGTTAGTAGCACTTGGATGGGAATTAACTGAAGAGTGCATTTATTTTTGGCCAATCCCCTGGGAGCACCTGCCAAGCATTACTTCTCATTTCAAGCCTGGCTGTTCCTGCTGAGAAAGTCTGATGGAGCTTCGAGTCTGGGTCAAGGTGAGTGCCTGGCTCTTCATCAGCTGTCTGTACCGTTTGAAAGGGAAAGAGGAAAGAAAGCTAAGCAGCAGATCGTGTGTGAGGAGTGGTGTGTTTGTTCTAGGGAGCTCGGGAATAAGAAGAAACTGGAGTGCTTGGGTATGGTTTATATACCGATGAAATGCACCTGCCTATCCCAAGCTTCACTGCACAGTTTTAGAATAAATATTGAACCATAAATTAAAGAAAGAAAACTAATTCTGGCCTCATCTACTGTGGGCAGATAGCCAACTGCTTAGAGCAAGGCTGGTGTGCACCTGTTTGAAACTGGAGTAACTGACACAAGCCAGGGTGCCTGTGTAAAAGGTTTCTGACAGTCATTAAAGCCATCCTGTGAACATGCTCAAGTGTCAGCAGTGTGGATTCAGCACCGGGGGGACCAGACACTGCTTCCATGGGAGCACAACCAGAGTGTGCACAAGGATGTGATTTGCCTGGTGCCTGAAGGTCCCCAGTGCCAAATGGGAGCTGGCGTGGCCAGCCTGCCTCCTCTCCTGCTTTGCAGCATGACAGTGCCAGGAGCACACCAGTTCAGTGCTGGTGCTGCTTTGCCCTTTCAACAGCAGGACTCACAGATGGAGATGTGTAGGACTTTATTTTGCCAGAATAACTGTGATCTCAAATGGAAGGGCACTGGAGCATTAAGGTCAGTTCACATCTTTCACAAATGCATCAGAAACCTGTGTTTGTTCTCCAGATTCCTGAAAAGCAGAAAAACCTGATGTTTTCTTTTTTTTTTTTTTTTTTTTTTTTTTTTTTTTTTTTTTATTATATTTATCTTCCACTAGGGACAGAAATCACTGGCTGAGAATCTACAGGCCTGAACCCAAAGAAAACATGCCTGAAGAATCAGTGTAACTGCTCTGGGCCAAGGTTTTTATTTTTTTTTTCTCAGCCTACTCCAGAAGTCTGCAGAATCCAAAAAGGGCTACAGAGGGTAAGGTGACGTTCAGTGGATCAATGAAGAGCTGTAAAAGAGCTTTCCTGCCTTTCCCAGCAGTTAATAACTTTGTTGCACAGAACTTAGGCTTTCAGAAAGACCTTGTGTGTTTTTTGGCTGACTGAGGACTGGCGAGGAATGTTGATAGTTACAAATGGGGAGATTTGGGTTTTTTTAAGGGAAAAACCTTCCCAAACCCTCAAACAAACAAACTCGTTTTCACCAACATCTTTGTTCCTGTGGCTGAGAGTGTGCAGTATTACCTGCAGTAGTAAAATGGTGCATAAAGCAGGCTTATTCAGACTGAGAAGTGTGGGAATTTGAGTGCAGAACAGGTAGTGTCAGACAGTCAAGTTGTCTGCTTGATGTTTTTTTCCCCTCACGTGGGACAGGTGTGATCTGTGTGGCTGGGTTAGTATAATGGTGGCATGGTCACTGGCAATGAGCAGGTACAACTCGGGGCCTGGGAGGAAAGTGGGTTTGTTGCCAAGTTCTGGATGCTGGCTTTTGGAGAATAGCGATGACTACCTTCTTGGCTCCTGAATTGAAAGGAGGTTTTTAGCACAGCTAAATTGTATGTGTCCCTCAGGAAGGATTTCAAGGCCAAACCACTAAAAACCCCAGGCTCTTTCATCTAAATACAGTCCTAGAAAACAGTTGTGGGCTCAGTCTGCTCTCTGTCTTGTACAATGTCCTCTCTTTTGTGTGTAGGGGTTTCCTTGTTTACTCATCATTCTACTTGTAATGGGAAAGTTCCATTAAAGGTAACAGAAGTTATGTGCAAAAAAAAAAGCAAAGGGAAGTAAGGCTTTTAATATCTAAAATGGTTGGGATTGTTCTGAAGTAGTGTGTGTGGGTTGTTGTTGTGTTATGTGTTTTGTGGTGCTATGTTGTGTTGCGTTGTATTTTTTAAAGCATGCCATAAAATGTTGTTATTGGGCAGTGATATTATATTTTGTTACAGGTTCAAAGCCCTATCAAAAAGTGCTCAGGTGTCTGGTACTTTCTCTATGACTCTTCTTTAAATGTGTGAGAGAGATAAAGTCTGAAATTTTGAAGCTGGACAAGTTTTTTCTCAGATTAGTGCACAGTTGTTCCCTTGTTGGGGTTGTCAAGCCTCACTATGAGCTGGTAATCTCTATTACATTAGCTGGATAGATATAAATTTAATGTTTTGAACATAGTATTATGGGAGTAATTTTCTTTTTATCAGACTCTGGGGACATTTATTAAGAGCTATTACGTGTCACTTAAAAATAGGAAAAAAACCCTATAAAATTCCATCCCTGTTTCCGTGGTTTTGTTGTGTGCTGGTCTGGGCTCTTGGGCTGGTCACCACCCTATGGAGTATGTGACCTGGCCCCTACTGGTGGAAGGGTTCACTCAACCTTAAATGAGGTTATTTGCCTGCAAACCCAATTGTTTCTACTGCTGATGCCATTGAGTGGATCTCCAGGTGTAGCAAAACTGTAGAGCTGGTGGGTGTTTTAACTGACTTAATGAACAGGAAAAGATCTGACACTGTTTTGACATATGCCTGAAGTGATTCTGTTTAACGCTCATACAGCTTTGATTTTTTTTTTTTTTTCTGTCTTAATTTTAACTTTCTTCCTTTCCCTCTTATTATTACTGTGATCATGACGCTTTCCTTCCTCTCTTTTCTCCTTTCTCCTCTGCTATATTCTTTAGCATGTTTCTGATTTGGGGAGAATTTAACAGCCTCATTTTATTCCATCCTGGACTGTGAGCAAGATACATGAGGCAATGGCAAGCCTGCTGAGATGCAAAGAGCAGACACTACCTAGCAAAGCAGCTGATGTGACGGGCAGACCTCTGGCTGCCAGCAGGTGATTGCAGAGTATAAACTTTGCCCGTAGCAAAGAACAGAACAGACTCTGTACTTTCACAGGCATTGGCAGAGAGCGCGTGTGTGAGTATGTATTTGAGTCTAATGCAGTTCATCCAAAGTTTTGTCCTCTGTTTGTCAGTCCAGGTGCTCTGAGCAGGCATAGAGAGAAGCTATCTTTGCGCTGAAGAACTTTCTATCAAAACAGACTCTTACTGCTAGACTGTAGTGTAACAACCAACTTCAATACCCAGACAGAATTCCCACTGAAGTCAAAGGTTTTATTTCCACTGAGAAATTAGTAAGCGCTGCAGATTTTGGAATACCATCAACATTAAAACAACAGTCTGGACTGTGTTTTCCCTGCTGTTGTCATGTGAAACACTTAGGGGTGACTATAAGTGTAAGTGTCTGTTACTTTTTCGTTTTGTTCATTTGATGGCAGAATTGCTGTCTGCTCAGTTAATTAATGTCTTCTGCCATGTTCAGGTCTCTCACATGACATCAGTAAAAGAAAACAATCTCTGAGAGGGAGATGATGTACCACAAACCCACAAAGTTTTTAGAGGGACCCTGGGGAAGGTAGGCGTTCTGAAAGTTGACTTTATTGTTTAAAATTGTTTTTCCTGTAGAACACAAGTGCATGTGCCACTGCAGAGTCAGTGGTCAGAGCAGTTGGATTAGAAGGAGTTTGGTTTACCTACTTGGATACCTGCTATGAAATTCTGTGACCTACCTGGATGCATTCCACTGTGACCTGGTATAGGTGATCCTGCTCTGGCAGGGCAGTTGGACTGGATGATCTTCTGAGGCCCCTTCCAGCCCCTAACATTCTATGATTCTGTCACAATTCACTGTAAGCAAGCTCCTCAGTGATGGAGAATCTATTTTTTTCCCGTTCAAAGATGTCAGACCTTTCTAGCACTGGGATGAGATTTCTGCTATGTCCCACAGCTTCCTCCTGAGCTCTGGAAGCTCAGCCTCTTCTGTGAAGTCTGTTGCCATTCTGCAGTGGTCAGGCCATGAGCTGTTCCTCTGTGAATAGCACTGATGACAATTAGGTTTTCATTTCCCCCTTCTGAGCCAACTGCACAATGTAAATATTGTTGCTGCTGTTTTACAGGTGAGGGGAAGATGAGTGGGAAGAAACATGATTTGCCTAGAGAGCTCAGCCCTGTGGCTGTGCTGTGAACTGGGTAGCTTGCACTGATGGGTGACCTGGGAGAAGAGGCTCATGTTGTCACTGCTCCAGGAGATGCCAAGGGCCCCCAAAATGCCACCTGCTTGGCTGCATGTGGAACAGCACCAGCTTTGATTCACGTGTCTTTAAGCTGTTGCATTGCTGGTGGTGTGACCAGCTGTGGTTTGCCTTGAGCTGAGGCACACAGGCTGCGTGCATCTGGAGCCCAGACTGGTGGGGCTCTCCTGCTGCTCTTGCCAGATGTTAGAGCCAACACTCCTCACGGTTCTTCCCTTCTTAGCATCTCTCCGTGGTTTGGGACAGTGCTTGGCCCCTCACAGCTGATTTTATAAAGACTATAAAATGGTCCATGTCATCTGGCATGTATCTGTGTGTTGTGACTCCTTGGGAAAGCTCGGTGCTGTGAGCCTACTGTCTTCCAGATGCAACGTCTACCATCCCCGCTCCTCCCGGCGGAGCCAGCGCTGTCCCTGGTGGGAGTGTTTGCTACATCAAAGCCCCGCTTTGTGCTGCGAGCGGATGATTTCTCTGGTATATTTACACTTGTAAGGAAAGATATTTTTTTTCCACTTGTAAATATCACGGCACTTCTGTTGCTTCTGTGCTGGCCCATCTGTGCACCATTTTCACTTGTACTGACTCATGCTCACACAGTAGTAAGAACCGTCTCTAAGTGTTTTAATTTCTGCATCAGAGTGGGCCCACTTTGTTCTCTCACTTTGCTTCTAGGTGGCTAAGCACTGGGTTTTTCTTGTTGTTAATGACATCTCTGGACTCTGTTGGGTTGGTGTGGATCATAATGAAGTAGTTTGGATTTTTTGGTTCAGATTTTTCAAGACTTCTTGTGTTTCTGGTGTTTGTTTTCTGTACTGAGATGTGCTTTTTGACTTTTCTGCATGACTAGAAGTCACTGGGTAGGTGCCCCCTCTGAAAGTGGGCACGACATCTTTGTCTATCATAAGGTTTCAAGTTCAGGTATTTCAGAAGAAATGTTAGGTTAAGATTGTCTGTACAGCTTGCATTCATGCCCACTGAGTTGTGCTGTGCTCTTTTTAATGAGTGATTGTGCACTTATTTTCTTCACCCCTGTCTCTTTGGCTAACCAGAGCAGACAGCAGCTGTTTACTGAACAAGTCGTGAATATTTGGGCTTTTCTTCGTTGCTTCATGTGCTCTCAGGGTCATCCTCATTGTCTGCAGGTCAGACCTTGCTCTGGAGGTCGGCTGATCACAGGTTGTTTATTTTAAAAGCTGCTTCTTTGGTGTTCACTGAGATGTAGTGTGTGTATCCTCACTCAGCTTGAGCCAGCTCCCAGCTCCCTTCTGGCCTGGTACCACAGAGGCCCTGCAACCAAAGCGCACTTTTGCAGTGAAAGCCCTACCAAACCCTGCAGCTACAGGAGTATCTTTGGTCACTGCATGTGCTGCCTCACTGGTGTGTCTAGCACAGTGGGGCACTGAGCTTGCTCAGCATGAAGGATAGTCATAGTAGCTGCTTGGATCTCTACTGCACATGTGTAAACAGCAAATATATATACGTGTGTGTGTGTGTATATATAAAGTCTGAGGCTGAAAACACTATGATCCTTTTTTTTCCTTCTGAGAACATGAAAAAACATGTATTTCACAGCAGTTGAGTCTGCCAGTATTTCAAGGTACTGCTTTTAGAAGTGTGGAGATGTGACAGCATTTCTGTAAATGACAAAAAGATCCTTTTAACAGGGGCAAAAGAGTCTTTTCCCTTAAACATATTCTTGGGAAAAACTTGAGCCGTTTCAGCTGAAATGAAAAAATTAGCCCGAGGCCAAACCCAACTGGAGAAGTTTTCAGCCCAAACAATTAATTATGGCTGAAATTACAAGCAACTAAAACTGGAGTTACACAATGGTCAACTGTAATTACAGTGGTACTTTCAGCTCTGCCTGTAACATTTACACATGTCACCCAATGTTCTTGGGTGACTCAGGAAGAGCAATATATAGACCCCAGCTTGCTGTCTTGAGAGGTTGGGAGCAAGCATTTCGTAACAGAAACTATCTGCTTCTGAAAGATGAATTAACAGTGACATTCAGAGAAGTGTCTTGTCTGTGTCTAGTGTTTACCCAGAGTCAGGTTTAACTGGGCTTTATGTTTCTGTTGCACATGAGAGAAAGGGCTTAATGAAGAGGGAGCCTCCTGTGACAGAGAAGAGCTTGGGCAGGAGGAAGCTGGGGTGGCAGAGATTAATGGGACTGCATCCCATCTGCAGTATCTCTGTCTGAGTAAGGCATTCCTGGGGAAGTGGAAGGTAGCCTCGCAGTGATGGAAGTTGTTGCAGTTCCTTGCTTAGCAGGGAGAACACACCAAAATCACAAGTGTGTCCTGAACAAACAATTCCTGAAGGAAATGTTCATGCCATTCACAACCATGGGCAAGCATTTTAGAAGCTTGCACATGGGGAGATAGCCTTGTCTTTGTTGGCTGCTAAATTGAGCTGCCTGTGAACTCTGTCAGCAGTAGCGCTAGTGCTGACAAACAGGCATCTTTGGTGATGAAAGGAGTGCAGGTGAGAGGAAATTTAGTGGGAGGAGATCCTGCTCTGAATTTCTTGTGGAAACTGTAATTATGTGATTCAGTGTAGAGAGGTATGAGGGTTTCTAGTGTAAGCTATACAAAACACTTAGAGAAGCAGCCTACGTTTGAGGCTGCTCATTCAGACCTTATCTACTCACGTGGGATCATGGAAATCTTAGCACTCCACCTTATCTCCTCTCCCTCGGGAGATCAGTGATGAGACAGTTTGACCTCTCACTTACCATTTCAAATCAAGCCTAGTGAAATAGTGGCTTGGCCATGCAGTGCCTCAATCCCTTAATGAAATAGTCTTGTTCCCTGCCCTTGTGGGTAGAAATATGTCATGCCAAAATACCACTTAAGTGGTGCCTGGAGGATAGTCATAACAGCGTGGCAAGAACGTCCTCCCTTCCTCCAGGCTTTCCCTGCAGGTGCAGAGCTTAGGATGTTCAGAGCAGAGGGAATTTTGTCCCTCTGCTTCAGAGCAGCTCCTTATTTGTATATGAAGAGGCTCCCTTTTTCTGTGATCATAGAATCATAGAATGGTAAGATTCAAATGAACCTCAAGGATCATCTAGTTCCAACCCCCTGCCATAGGCAGGGACACCTCCCACTAGTACAGGTCACTCAAGGCCTCATCCAACCTGGCCTTGAACACCTCCAGGGAGGGAGCAGCCACAACCTCCCTGGTCAACTTGTGCCAGTGCCTCACCAGCCTCACTGGAAAGAACTTCCTCCTAGCATCCAATCTAAACCTCTCCTCTGCCAGTTCAAACCCATTGCCCCTTGTCCTGTCGTTGCAAGACCTTGTAAATAATCCTTCCCCAGCCTTCCTGTAGGCCCCCTTCAGATACTGGAAGGCTACTATCAGGTCCCCTCAAAGCCTTCTCCTCTCCAGGCTGCAGAGCCCCAACTCTCTCAGTCTGTCCTCATAGCAGAGCTGCTGCAGCCCTCTGATCATCTTTGTGGCCCTCCTCTGGACCCGCTCCAACACTTCCATGTCCTTCCTGTGCTGAGGGCTCCAGAACTGCACACAGTACTCCATGGTTCCCTGCAGACTTAAATGAACTTTAAATGAGCATTAATTCAAAATATTCATCACAAGGAGATCCCAGATCTGGAATGGATGTTCTCCAAAAGCAAGGGTGCCTCAGTGGCAGCACAGGAATACCCATACAGAGAGCTCCCAGTCAGCCAACCAGAGTGGGCCCATGGTCTGCTTTGCTTTCTCACACTTGGAGCTGGTATATTTTAAAGGATATCAAGCAGCAAATGTGGCAAAGGGGAAAAATTGTTATAGACTGTGTTTGGCAGAAAACCAACAAAGATAAAATACCATACGTTCTGTGCAAAGAGCTCCTACATAAATGATTCATTCAATAGAACACAGCTGGGGTCAACACCTTCCATTTGAATAGGCCAAAGTTATGCAAATATTTTTAATGTGGATTTAAAAACAAACAAACAAACAAAACCAAGACAATATATTCTGTTCCAGTAAAAGAACTCTTTATCTATGTAACTTTCAAGAATCAAAATCCCACAAGAACAGTGAGTGTCACCGTGCTATACACATATATACAGCAGCTGAATAGCTAGAAAATGACAAGATGAGCCCTGGAGATGCAAACTCTGAAAAGGCTGCTTGTTTTCCTCTGTATTGCCAGGGAAGTCTGTTCTACAAATTGTGCGTGGTGGAGATCACACTATTTCAAAATATCAAATTGCTAATTAAAGCAACTACTCAAGGAAACTTTCCAGTAGAACAATGTATGCACTGGGATAATAGTAGTCACTATTTCTTTAATGAGTTTCTTTCCTAACCAGAATTTCTTACAATACATTCAGTGCAGCCATTCAGTTAGATTATTATGAATCACATGTGTATTATTTTTGATTTGGTATTAACATAAAAAAATCCTGATGAACCATAGTATTACAAAAACAGGTCTGGTGTACAGAATGCAATATCATTCCTGCAGATAAAAGTCTGGAAATGAAGGTCCTTGTGCAGCAATACAATTTAATGTGTTCGTTTCTGGGCTTAATTTGCAAAGGTGCTGAGAAACTACATGTCCAACTGAAGCCAAAAAGAGCAGGATGTCTCTGGATGGTCAGATGTGTTGATCCACAACATGAGCGTTGCTCTGCAGTGCAACATTCCGTTCTGTAGGACCTGCAAAAGGTAACAGAGGGAGAATTCTTTCTTGATGGTGTTCTCACAATCTGGTTGGTTGTGTTGGAGATTTCCTGTAGCAAACCAGAAATATACAAGACAAATAATCTAGCAATGTCATCCAAAGGACAGTGTGTACAAGCCCTCGTGAAATGATGTAGGAGATCAGGTCAAGCAAACAGCAGTTTAGTTGTGGAGCAGAGAGAAGAGTGGAGAACGTAAAAGATCTCTTAAATCCCTTCATCCCCATTCTGTGAGAAGATGATGGTGGGAATATTCCCCTGAGGTTCTCAATAGAAATTGATATAATGAGGTGAATTTCTAAAAATATTCCAAGAAGGTGGGCAGCTATTCTGGTGGTTTTGGTGCTGGTAACCAAGTGCCTCATTTGGTATTCTTGAAAATCCTCCATTTTTGCTTAAGACTTCTCTAGTCTCTATTTCATTTTATCTGGTGAACAAGAATGACTTCTTGATCTTGAGTTTTGCATTCCAAATAGCCATTCTTCATATTGCCCTCACATAAAGAGAACAAACAACCATTTAATGCAAGGGCTTCCTAAGTATAAAGGTAAGGCATTTCCTCCTCGTGTGTTTGGAGTGGTTACCTCACATTAGATAAGTAGTCTCTGATGAATCCTTGGTTTGATTCATATTATCTGGCCACACAACCAGAGACCTGTGGAATGACTGTTCCTTTTAAAAGTCTCTCACACAGCCTTGGGTGCCCTTAACCACTTAGCCTCTTTTTTTAGCATAAAACTCAATGATAATGGTAGTGTTGGGACAGTGGTTCTTGTACTGATTGACCCCCATTTCTTTTCAAATGAGAACTGAAACAAACCTAATGAGAATGAAACACTTAGAGGAGGACAGCAGCTTGGTTTGGCCATTACTTGAAGACAGTGGAGCCAACGATTTCAGGTTGAGCATCAGCACTTCACTATACTGTGTTCTACATTGACTCGTAACAGAAAGATTAGAGAACTTAAATATGTGAGTTACATGTCCAGAGAAGGGCAATGAAGCTGATGAGGGGCCTGGAGCACAGCCCTGTGAGGAGAGGCTGAGGGAGCTGGGGATGTGCAGCCTTGAAAAGACGAGGCTCAGGGTGACCTCATTGCTGTCTACAACTACCTGTAAGGAGGTTGTAGCCAGGTGGGGTTGGACTCTTCTCCCAGGGAACCAGCACCAGAACAAGAGGACACAGTCTCAAGTTGTGCCAGGGGAGGTCTAGGCTGGATAATAGGAGGAAGTTCTTCACAGAGAAAATGACTGGCATTGGAATGGGCTGCCCAGGGAGGTGGTGGAGTCACTGTCCTTGGAGGTGTTGAAGAAAAGACTGGATGGGGCACATAGTGCCATGGTCTAGTTGATAGGAGAGGGCTGGGTGATAGGTTGGACTGGATGATCTTGGAGGTCTCTTCCAACCTTGTTGATTCTGTGATTCTGTTGGCCAACACACTGGGCCAGGGTGCTGCTTTCTCTATGTTGGTTGCAGATAAACCAGTCTGTTAGGAAATAATTTGTTGCAGCAGGACACTGCAGTGGTCAGGCCACTTGTGCTATTGTTTTCTTGGCTCGTAAGCTTCTCTCGGATGTTTGCCATGGAAGTTAGTGACCTGGTGAGCTATTTCTAAATACGACCTGTGGCTGACGACTGAGGTCAGGGAATATGGATCCACTTAATTCTCATGCATCCAAAGCACCCTGTCAAATACTGAGAAAAATTTTGGATCATCTACCAGGCCAGACTTCACTCTTCAAGTCCAGACTTGGCTGTTGTGTCTCTAATGTCTAGCAGGCAAGCCAAAATCTCAATTCAATCACCACTGTCCTCAGCATCTCCAAAATGTGGATTTGATGTGGGTTCTGTCTAGAGGGCAAATTGTTAGTCAGCGTTTTAAGAAGCAAATCAATGTTGATGGTGGGACTCCTTCATCCCAGAAAGGAGTCAGGAAGGAAGAATGGGAAGGACTGAAGATCAGAATACTTGTATTGCCCTCATTGGAGCCATCTTTGGGTGGTTCTCCTCTCAGTCTGGAAGGCGTCATGTGGGATCTGAGAGTTATTGGTCTGGGAAGCTGTTGGCACCTGAAAGGTGGGAATCATAGAAAAAAGAAGTTGGTGAAGGGCAGCGAAATGACCAGAAAGTCCCCCACCATTGTCCATGGACTCTTCTGTTTTCCTTTGTTTGGTCAGGAGTATTCCCCCCCTGCCTCGGATGCTCTCCCCTTTCCTGCCTTGCTGAGCATTTTTCTTTGCATCTCAGTGGATTTATTCTCCTCCTTATCTAATTTTAATTAAAGCTCCTTTCTCTTCTCCCTCCCCTCCAACATAATCAACCGAAGAAAAATGAGCTGGTAAGTCATTGTTTTTACCACTCTGGCAGCAAACGAATGTTATGTCTGGCGCGCTCGGCACCAAGTCAGAAAATGAATCAGCAGCTGTTGTGACAGAAGCTTTTTCCTGAATGGGGAAACAGAGACAAAAAGGAAACAGGCCAAGGAGAGGTTTCTGCAGTGGGCATTGCCAGCCCCACACCACCATGAAGAATGTCTTTGGCCTTGGCTGGGGAAGGCTCCCAGAAGGGCCTCCACACTCTCCCTCCCTGCATGGTGGCAGGGTCAGCATAAGCCATTCTATGACTGGTGTTGGCTGGGGGCCGCTGCCTGTGGCCGTCCCAGGAGGGCAGCAGTGGGACAAGGTGCCCTAGTGCCTTGGTGGGGATCTGGAAATTTAAGGAAGGCAAGAGCGGCCCGAATCCGAGGAGACCTCATCTTGGCCAGGTGAGCAGTTAAGATGTTTATGCAGGCACATGGGTCAAGAAACACTACTTTGTCCTGGGACTGCACGATGGCATGGTTTGTGCTGTACACACTGATGAGAAGAGGAGGAACTGTTTCTTTGTGTCTTGATGGACTTGGGCCCATACTTACTTGTTTCAAACAGTAACCTAGAACGCGTTACAGGCTGCATGCTGTGAGCTGCAAGATTCTGGAGCAAAGAGTGCTTTAAGGTACCCTTCTTCTAGCTTTAACTTCTCATAGGGACTTAATTTGCTTTGTGACCTCTGGCATCTGCTACTTCTTTTACACCAAACATTTGAGGGAACACAAAGAAATGCTTTTGACTAATATTATGGCCCTGTTAGTGTATTGCAAACTATTTATACAGGGGTAGCATCAAAGTTTTATCTGCTAAATAAATATTGCTGAGCTAAGCTAATATGCAAAATAAATCTGGAGGCACTACCGCACTGGAGCAGACACAAGGTCCAGCTGGAGAATAGCACTATACAACTGAATGATGAATGAAACTAGAGCTTCAGCAGGTTTGTCTGAGACAGAGAAGCAGGCTCTGTGTCTCCTTGGAAAGAGATGCTTTTGCTGTGGTATTTTTAGGGTATGTTTGACAATCGAGCCAGCTGAGTAGGTGACTTGCAACCTGAAAAGCTTCAGTAAAGTCCAAAGGGACAGCATGTGGTTGCGAGTCAGGGCAGAGGTTGCCCTAGGTTCCTGGAGACAATTATCACAATATTTATAGCTCTTTTCATGCCAAATGGACAAGCAATGTGTTTGTCCTTTCCCTGTCCCTATAAATTCCCTCCTCACCTCCGCAAAACAGTGTGTGCTTTAATGCCTGCCTTGTCACATGCTACCAGTGACACAGGCTGGAGGAGTTTCTTCCGTGGCATGGCTGTAGGGACTCTCTCTGTCCCTAGTTTTCTTTCCTAAGTGTACAGTGGTGTTCCTAGTCCAGCCCACAGCCTCACCATGCCAGAAATCCCTCCGAGTTTTAGCTGAGTTCCACGTGCAGTGGGATGGTTGGTTTATATTAGTAGAACAGAGTACAACAACTATGGGAAGAAAAAACCTAGAGATTAGGTCAGTTTGATGTTTTGTACATCAAGTGTCAAGGTTTTTTGGTGAAGTTGCATGCTCTCCATTTCTGTCAGCTCCCTTTGCTCCAACACCAGCTCACACATTCTGATCCAATAAAACACTGGCTTGCCTGTGTTGTAAAAACCTGAAATCCCATGGGAATGGTGGGCACAAAGCACATGCAACTCCACCTGGTTACTCAGCTGGAGGAGGAGAATGTGGTACTGGCTGCCTAGCCCACCACCATCGCAGAAATTTGTTTTGATAGGGCTTTGTCCAAATTTGAGAGATTTGATCACTGACCAAAATACTGATGGAACAGTCACAGCCTCAGATATACCAGTCCTCTGACTTCTCACTTACCTGGTCTGTATCAGAAAAAACTTGGAGAAAGATTGCTGTGAGAGGTTGTGATTGCTTTTTCTCTAGCATTACTCCTCTGGTTTCGCTTTATGACTTGCATGGCTAGTGGATTTGCAGTCCACCAACAGGAACCCTTTAGACATCACTTTCTAGGAACACTGCTTTTTAGTATCTTCTTACATAATTTGTTGTCTCTTTTTGATCTTGATCCTGCAAAGCATTCCCATCACATGTAGATGCAGTGGTACTCTGGTCACCTGTGTAGTAGCAGCTCAAGGGACCCCAGCCCTGCTGGAGCAGAGACAGGACCCAGCAATGAAGTTGCCCCAAAGGATTCTTTGAGTAGCTTCCTCCTGGGCTGCTGAAGTTAACAGGATATGGGCTGATCCTTCAAAGTAACTTCACATCAGTCATTCCCGAGTGGACTTGAAGTTAATTGGTTCTGTTTGCAAATGTGAAAAGGAGGCAGTGGTTTGCTCTTGGCCACAGAGCTCTTGGCTCTTGCTCTTGTGTGGGGACCTTTTCCAACCAGCCTTACATATGTAAAAAGTACTGGCCTGATTCTAAAGGTGTGCCTGCAGCTTGCTTTTTGGGATTTGCTGAAGTCACTCTTGATTTGTTCCGGGCTGTGATTATGTAAGAGGAAAATTAAGTTCATTGATTATCTGAAGAATCAAAAGCAAAGCTGGAGAAGGGAAAAGTACAGTAAAATTTCAGGACCGACTGGCCATCTGTGCAAGCATCAGCTATCTCCTAACCAACAGGCAGAGTCCACCTCCTTCAAACACTTACTGCTGAGCTTGTCAGCAGCGCTGACAGCGCTGGGTTCTCTCGCAGCAGCACCCGCAGGCACAGCTCTGCCGTTTTAAAGGCTTTCAGGATTAGGCCAGGGCTCCTGCACAGCTGCCGTGCCTTGCCCCTGTTTTACATCCACTGAAAGATTTTTGAATGGACTTCAGAAGCCATTAAGAACCCAAATGTCGACTTGCACTTGCAAAATGTCTCTGGTTAATGTTTTCCTACTGACGCTCTGCTTTGCTCCCTGCCTGCCAGAGTTTCCTGTGACCTATTTGAAATATCACTCTCCTAAGTGAAAATGTGCCTCTCTTTTTCAAACTTGCAAAACTCACAAAAATAAATAGCCTAATTTGGCCAGTTAATAGCCCTCTCCTGGGGCTCCTCTCAGCAACTAAGAGGCCTTTTAAATACAACATTTGTGACTGCGTCATTAAAGCTCTGCATGATCCAAGCAGACTAAACCAAAAAGAAAGAAATGCCTTATTTGATCTAAGTTTTCTTTTCTTTTAAATAGTGACACTAGAGACCCATTTATTTTTAATTACACAATTGCTTTATTAAAAGCCTAAGTTCTGCAGTCCCTAGTCATTGCTCAGGCAAAACTGCTATCATTGAAGGAAGAACCTGTAGGAGTCAATCCTAAAAATAGGGTAGCTGACAAAGTCTGCCTTTCAAAACAGCTTTGCTTTATTTTTGAAGGATTTCCCAAGTTAAAGAGAACTTGCTTCTACTTTGCTCTTCAGTTCTGCAGCAAGTTGAAAGCTGAAGGTAGGAAAGCAGTCATTCCAGAAAGCCACTCTCAGTTTTAATTTCAGATTGTCTGTGCTTCCCCTTCTACCCTTAGACACCACTCTCTACATAGCCACATAAGTATTTACTGGCAGAGTGAGGTATGTAGGAGAATTAACTTCAGCTCTGTCCAGACATCTCTCTGAGCCTGAGCAAGCTTTACTCTGTTGGGCTCTGAGGAGAGGTCTCCCTCACACCCACCCATAGGAAGACTTGCACTTTGTTCAGATGAGCTCTGTGAAGCCCCCAAGCCATCAGCCAGGTTGCTGGCCCCTAAACACCTGCCCTGTGCTCCTACCAAACACAAAGCCTCCTGCAAGCCCTCCCTGGGATGGGGTTTGTTCTGGTGTACAGAGCTATGTGTATTGCTGTAGAAGCAGGCAAGACCACCTCAAGTCCTGCAGCACCCTTCAACAGCCCTGCCTCTCACATGGGGAACAAACCAGCTGCTGGAGAGTGACAGATGGCAGGATCGATCCTGTGCTAGTACATGGGCTGTGCTCCCCAAACACATTTCTGTCTTTGAACTCCATGTGAAGTGCAGGTCTCCTTCCTAGGTTAAGATGGTGCTGCTAGCAGTAGGAGAGGGAGCAGGCTAGCCAGCCACATATACTGGATTATATTCCTGGGCTAAATTCCAGAGCCTTCAATTTTATTATCTAATTACCCAACCAAACTCGTTTGTCTTTATTTTTCAGTCTTATCCACAGACCTCAGTTTAAATGCAGCTTTGCTATGAAGTGCTGCCCAGGCAGTCTCCACTTGGAGAAATTAACTGTTTTTCAGCTTTATTCACTCAAACTGTGTTTTCTTAATGTAAAAAGGATGCATGGCAGACATCCCAGCCTCGGTCAGCAGCAGAGGGGTGTGTTAGGCTGTGCTGAGATGGAGATGGCTGCATTATCACAAGCAACTGTACCAGGGGGAGCAAGTGAAAGAAAATAAACTAATTTTATATGAAGTTTCTGTAGCTAGAAGTAGTCTTCATCACCAGTGTGATGCATCATTAGATTGCATACAGGGCTTGGTGGTGTAGGTTACTGCCCTGTATGGCTTTATTACCAAGTATAAACACCAAGAGTTAGTAAATAAAAACAACAGGGAAAGAAAAAATCTCCCCTCAGCTGTTAATGAGACATCAAGAACATATGCTTGGGAACTGGAGTCCAAGGGTACCCCAGTCTTGGTGTCCCATCCTCTTCCTCTTCAGGAAGCAGGAGCTTGGCCTTTTTTCTCTGTTCTTGAGTGCCTATGGCTAATATGTGGCATGAAACCCTCCAGCCGTGCCTGCCAGAGGGCAGCAGCGTGAGGAACATGAGCCCTCCTCACCATATGTCACTATGGTGTACACATAATCCCTGTACCATGCTGGGCCAGACTGATTAGCATAACCCTGCCCCTGGGAGGGGCTTAGCTTATAACTGTGCTGCTATTTTTGTGCTCCTTGCCTTTATTTCCGAAGGGAATGGAGAGACTGGCAGGTTCAGTGGGCATCCAGAAAAGGGCTAAAGTAGAAAACTTTCCTCCAGATCTAGGAGTATTTTGTATATATGTTTGCTCTCTGGTTTGCAAGGTCTGGGAGTGGGGGAGGGAAGGGAGAAGTGGCAGATGCTGCAGAGCATGAGACTGCTGTCTCGCCAGCTTGCTTTCATCTTAGAGAGACATGGGAGAGGAGCCCTCATGCAGTCTTTCTCCCTTAGAGGCCTCTTGCAGAAGGAGCCCTTCTGGTGCTGCTCACCTACCACCAGCATGCAGCCCACTGGGATTGGTGGGATCAGTCTCATCAAGAATGCTGGGACAGAAACCCAGACGCTTTCTGGTGTTCCATGTGGCCTCCAGGCCATCAACTGCTCTCACTTCTCAGTAGACAGCATGGCTGGGACAGGAGCAGCTACGGACATGTGCTGTGCTGTGCCAAGAGCCTGAAAAGAAGAGCTGCTGGGCAGGACAGTGAAGTTGTGTTGCAGCACAAGTAGGTGTGTGGCAGGGAGGGTGCTCTGTCCCCTTGCGTGCCAGTGGCAGAACACTCTGCAGAGAGGTAGCAACTTCTTCAAGGCAGGCTTCAGTTGTGCTGAGTACATAGCACGTGGGAAGGAGGCTTCTGGAACAGAGCACGCGCAAACTCCAGGGCAAGCAGCGGAGGGGGAAATTGAGACCGGTCTGGCCAGCAGGAGGGAACAAGTAGCAGCAGAAAAAGCTGCCACATCTGGTAGTGGAGATGCTGGACTTGGAGTGTGCCTGGTAAAACCCTGTCAGGCTCCCAGGAGCATGTTGTGCTCTTGGAGGCTTTGCTCAGGGCTGCTTTCACACATGGCCACAATTCATTCTGCTCCTCTGGTGGCTGTGTTACTTATTGCCTTGTCTCTCCCTTTGCTTTGGTCTAGGTTTTCTCCAAGCAGAGACCAGCTGTCTGTATCTTCCCAGATGTTTCTTATGATCTCTTCCTTTCTAGCTTTTATCCCTGACCACAAGTAGCACTTAGAACAATTAACACCTTGTGCTCCTAACATCTTATGGTTTACTAGGCAGCTGGTTACTAGGGCAACAACTGCACTTTTTTCTTTCAGTGTATTGACTGAAAATCAACATTTTATATTAAAGGAAAAGAAAAATAATATTCTCTATAGCCACAGTGAGTTACAACACCGACTCTCCTGTAATCAAGATATTGCTGAATTATGGTGCTATAAACAAACACTTCTGATATAACCACAAACACTGTGGGACATGTAACACATTGGCAGTATATTTCAAGTGACAAACTCATTTATTGTGGGGAGTGGAGGGAGAAAAACACCTTTCCAGAAGCTGCTGCAAGGAATTACAGCAAAGAATGACCAGAGCTTAAGGATACAGAAGCAAAGTAATTCTACCAACCTGACTGGGATAAAGCACTTCAAAGTATGAAGAAGATCAGAGCAGTACTAGTAGCTCAGAAGGTGAGGACACAGGACTTGATTATTCTCTCCCTCCCACTGACATAAATCAAGATTACTTCCATAGCACTTAATAGAATCGCCATGCTGTGAGATTGGTGTAACAAAGTAGCTCCCAGGAGGCGGAGGAAGTGAGCCCACAGCTACCCCATAAGGTTAGCAGGCTGGTGTGGAGGGTTCCTTGCTTGCAGGTGGGACTTGAGTAACAATCATGAATCATTAAGGTACACAACTATCTGAGAGATCAAAGTGAGCAAGAGCACTAGATGTGAAACTAGCTCGTGCCAGGTGCCATGGAGGCAGAGAACAGGCTGGGAGCTGCTTGCCAAAGAGGTTTCATCTCTTGCTGTGTTCCAGGTGGCTGCTGGGTCACTTTGGTCAGCAGGATTGGAAGAGAGCCATCATCTGCTTCCTCGATGGTCTGCCAGCCCCTGTGTTTGGTGAGTTTCAGGTTGTGAGACTTCCTTGCCCAAACAGGGTGATTTTGTGTGCTGTTTTATTATGTCACAATGTGCTAGTCTGCTTTGGTGGTGATCTGCTGGCCGAGTTGTTCAGTACCTGTGAGCTGTCAGTAGTGACTTTTTTGGCCATTACCAGGACCATGGATGGAGTAAAAGAAGCAAAATGGGCTGGGCAGCTGTTCAGTAACTCCCCAGCCGCATACAAAAGGGCATCCGTGCCATGCAGTGGTAATGGGAGAAGGGACCAAGGGATATTGCCTCCCTACATTCCCTTAGCAAACCTGCCCCTAGAAAAGGTAATATATATAACCCACTACAGGGACTTTGATAATGATTGAGCACTTGTGATCAGAAAGTACCTGTGCTTACAGTTCATTGTGTCTTATGTACTTATATGCCAAGGTATGAAGAGGTTATCCAAAGCTTGTGTGGGTTTTGCAGGGCTGAACAAGTAAAAGAACCCTACGTGTGCGATGTGTAAGGTGACTTAGCTGACATTGTGGGTGAGGATGATTAGGGTTGAGGGGAGCACAGGTCCAAGCAATCCCATCACAGAGTTTGCAAATGGGAACAGAAACATATTGAACGGAAGCTGTTCAGCTTACAGACTTTGGGTAGTTTTGACAGTAGAGCTCAAAAGTCCTTTGAATAATAATAGGTCTGTGATTTCTGGCAGCCTGTAAGCACTGAACTTCTTTAGATTTCAAAGCAAATAGATACATCTTAACAAAGCCCACCTTGTGTCAGCTATCCTTAAAATTACAGCACATAGATTAAAATAAAATGTGTGTACTTGTCCCTCCTGGGACACCAGGGAAGGGAAAAAGCATTATCAGAATTCTTTAAACTCATCTTAACAGTATTGAACCAATTATTTTGTTAAATCTGGGTTTGTTTTCTGCCTCTCAATGAGAACATTTGAAGTCTATCATCTCCCACCATTTATGAGTTACCAGTATGCAAGTGTAAAATTTCCAATTGGAACATATGGTATCAGAGGGAACAAGGGGGAAATATCTGATTGCTTGTGCTCCCCAAACTCCAAATCTACTGCATTTAGTATTTTGCTCACAGTTCCTGTAGGGGGAAATAAAAGAAATCATCTCTGAGCTGAGACCCAGCAGTGAACATTTCACCCTGAGTAGGAATCTGTTGGAGCAACTTAGAAGCAGCTGAAAAGGGAATAGAATAGAAACTCCATTTCAGTTTCTTTACCGGGGCTGCAGAACTTAGCAACAGAAACAAAACCCTTCTGGACCTTCTTCTCTAAGTTAGAACACCTGGTTTGGGGGTGTGCCTGAAAGCCAAGAAAGACCAATTTTCTCTATGATAAGAAAGACTCTTGGTGACCACACCAGTAGAATAACCAAGCACTTCACCTGTGTAAACTCAAGGGGCTTGTGACCAGCTGCACCATTTGTGCAAAGGCTTGCTGTGGATATGGAGCAGCTTTGGGCACTCGCATGAGGTGTGGCTGGTGAATGAGAACGTGCTGGCAACTGATACCCAGCCTGTGGGGATGGCTGGGCTGAGGTGTTGAAGGAGACATTGCTGGTGTGATGGTGGATATATAGCGTGGCCTTGCAGTCCTCCCTCTGCTTGGAAACAGAGGAATACTAGGTGAAGTGTGACCAGAGACCCCTCACAGGTCCAGCTGCTGTCTCTGCTGAGTAACACCAAACAATCTGGAGAAGGATAGAAGAACCTAAGGACTAGAATGTCATTTTCTAGTCTGAGGTTTTAAACAGAACTAGATTTAGGAACTCTGTCCAAGCATGGAGATGTGCTGTCCAAGCACGCTGATAAGACATTTGGTTCCTGTAACCAGTGCATGAGGACAGAACAATGGGGAGGCCAGAGACTGGTTTGCTTTCCCCCATGATCACTCCTGTGCCTCCACATGGTGTCAGTGAGGCTGGACAGAGCACTGGAACAGGCTGCTCACAGACTTTGTGGAGTCTCCTTCTCTAAAGACTTTCAGGACCTGACTGGATGCATTCCTGGGTGACTTTTCCTAGGTCATCTTGCTTTGGCAGTGGGGTTGGACTCAACCTCTCTAGAGAACCATTGTATGATTCTATGGCAGTTCAAGGGCTGCCTGCAGTGCTGGGCATCAGGCAGTGGGGCTGTGGTGGCCTGCTGCAGAGACCTGGCAACATGGCTGCCTCTGAGCAGACTGTGCAGAACATTTTGCTGGGCATACTGCCTGAGTTAGCCCCTATAACTGTATTCAGCACTGGCCTGGATCTCAGCACACAATGGCACAAGCTCTTTGAGGCAAGTGGGCCACATTAGCTATTAGGCACTGGGCAGCCACGTTACTAGTGCGAACGGTCCGCCCTTTGCTGGCACTGTGAAACATGTGGCCTCCCTGTAGCACCACAGACTTGGGTCATTCTTGCAGGGGCATCTGTTTAGCCCATAGAGAAAGTGATTGTGCAGCCCTGCCTTCTGTGTCAGGTAGTGACTATCCCTCTCCTTGGCTTCCCTGCACAGCAGAGGCTGTTAGCTCTCGGCAGCTGGGCTGTAGGGTGCAAGAAGCAGGGCTCTCACTCTTCAGCCTGGCAGAATAAGGAGGGATTGAGCCTGGGAACTGATGTGCCCAAATTACAGAAGAGATGCCTTTCACTCAGTGGCACGGCTGGTTGTGTAGTGCCACGTGTACAACCAAACCTATCATTCCTGCCATTCAGACAAAAAGCAGCATGCTTTGGAGTGACTTCCCTGGGAGGGGGAGGAACAGATGTTTGAACCAGAAGCGTATGTGACAGTTGGGAGAGACAGCGTGGAAACGCACAGTTGAAAGGAGAAGTCTGATGGGAGTGTGATGACAGCAGCAGGACTCCAGTGACAAGGAGTGGGAAGGAGAACAAGCAGGGAGGAGTGTTACTTCGAAAGCTGAGCAAAGTGCACAAGAAGATGTGTCAGGGAAAGGAAGAGAGGAAATGTAAGAGTGGAGACAGGCTTTGGGATCTGCCTGCCTGCTTGTGTGACCTGTTACCTGACAAACAGAGAAAGGAAGTCCTTTTATTCCTCTGCCTTCTTGCCCCGAGTTAACTCTTCTTGCGGTCAAGCTAGGTGGCCAGTTCTGGTGGAGCTCCTCAAGCATCCAGTTAGCACTTGTGAGAGCTTCTTTAGCTGCCTATGCTGCTCTAAAGCACTGAAGTCTGGGGTCCCGTTTGGCAGGACTGTAGCAGATGCCTGGGCCTTTCTTCTGCCTGGAGCCTTTGTCTAGCCCAGCAGGCGCATGCTTTGGGGCTTGTGGATGCTGCAAAAGGAGAAGGAGATGTGACAATCCCCTAACAGGCTTCCCCTCTGCAACTGTGCAGAAATCGCACGGGCAGGATGCAAGAGGAGAGAAAGAGGAGTGAGTGCATGTTCTTCCTGCAGCGGGGAGGGACCTCTCCAGCAGCGCCTTACCCTGACCATATAAATCACAGCTCTGCAGTGTCCAGTTTTTCCTTAGTTCAGCAGATGTGCAAGGCACACTGGGAGCATGCCACTGGAGTGTAAAACCCCTGGCGCTAGAGATCCTGTGAGCAGGGGGAGGGGGGTCTATAACTTCTCCCACTGAGGGATTTGCAAGTGCAGTTTTACAAACCCCTTCCCCCACTTGTATTCACCACTGACTCCCCAGTATGCCTTGAGAGATGCTGGTGTCCTCTTGTAGGGAGGAGAGAGTTTCTCTAAGTGAGTCCTGAAATGCATGAACCAGGTAACCACCAACCATGACTGGCTACACCAGGAGCTGGGATCTGTCACTGGGTGTTGCATGGCTGGTGACTCGAGAGGGGGAGGAGAAACACTGGCATGTGTGCCTTGATGTGGAATCCCAGCAACTGAGAGGACAGGCAGTATCAGCTGTATGGGTGTGCAAGGGGAAAAAGGCTGCTCTAGGGTCAAGGGTGGCTGTGTCTGTGAGCTCTGGGGGAGAGAGAGCACAGTGGGGACCTGTCAGTGGTGTGGGCTGCGTAGGGTAGAGGTTCAACCAGCGATGCATTCGTTCGTTTGTTTATTTCAAGGAGAAATTGATGGGGAAAATAGGGGAGATTCTTTCTTCCTTGATAGGGTGTGTGCTTTTGGCTGGAATGATTCATCCCACACCAATGCAATGACATCCACTTGTATGTGTTTGGCCCTCATGGCAGGGCTGCAGCAGAGCCCAGGGATTGCTCCAGTAACCCTGCTGCTCTGGAGAGAGTGGCCCCTGGGGGAATACAGCTTAGTCGTCTTGGTTGCACCACCTCAGATGTGGCGAAGGGAGGAAGGAGAGGCCAGAATCTCCTCTGATCTACCAAGACTAGGAGCAGCTTCAGAGAAATGCAAGGCGTTTGGGGCCTACTGCATTTGCTTAACTACTGGAAGAACTGAGCTTTCTGAGATCGGACACGTTGGATCTCTCTCCCAGCCACCTACTGACACCTCTGGCTTCCTGTTGCTAAACCAGTCCTTGTTAGCCCATGTGATGCTCTCTGACACCAGAGTGTGCTTCACAGGAATCTTCCCTGATGACAACGAGCAAGTTTCTCCTCTTGGCTGATCCCATCATCTGCTGATGTGCCTTGGAGGGGCCAAGGTGGCTTCAGCTAGAAGAAGCATGGAGGAGTAAGCACCTTGGTGTTTTCACTCAGGAGTGATGAACTTTGCAGAAGGATAGGGCAGAGCGTTCCCCAGACATTTGGCTTTGTGTGGCAGAATCACACCTTTCTTCCCTTGCACAGGATCTTGGCCTTCCACTTCAAGTAGGAGTCAGGATTGGACCCCAGGTGGATTTTCTCAAGTTACTTGTGCATCTACTGAAATTAAAATCTCACAGGTGAAGACCTGTCTGCCCTGCAGTCTAAATTCAGAACAACAGAGCCACCTTTAGTATCTGGGGAAAGTTTAAAAACCTTCCCAAGGTCTGTGCTCCTTGTGGAAAAAAAAAACCTCCAGTGATACCGGCCACATCTGACAGATGCCAGCGTTTGTTGCATGCAGTCAGGGTGCTGCATACTAAATTAATCAGAGATTCAGCTCCATGCTGCTTGTACCTGGGAAACGGTGCATCGCCCAACCCTCAAGATGCTGGAGTGTCACTGGAAAAGCAGGCTGCATGAGACCGCGAGTGATTTCTGCCTCGGACCTTCCAGCCTGGGCTTGCAGAGGAGGTTTCCTTAGGACCCGCAGCCTGAGTTCCTCTGGCTTGCACTGCAGCCATGAGCCGTATATCACCCGGCATTTTATGTGAGCCTAGGAAAGGGAGCTGAATCCCCTTCCTGCACAGGGAGCTGACAGGCTGGGGGCCAACATACAACAGCATTTTTTTATTTGATAGAAATCTCTTAAAATGAAGACTCTGAGATTTTTCTGCTTACCACATTACTGTATGGAATCAATCACTATAAATTTCAGTGGAGAGTGGGCAGGAGCACAGTTACCTTTTATGCAATAATTGTGGGAGTGCCGCTGCTGACCCGCTATTAGGATTGTTCGGACCTTCTCAGATTTCACTGTGAAACATTTGGCTGCAAGAGGTACTGTAAGGGTGTGATTAACCAAAGTGAGTAAGTAGTAGTGAGCGCTGTTGGCCAGAATTACAACAACAGGGGAGAAATGTTGAGTAGCTGGGAGAAGGAGCTGAGGAGCGTGATCTGCCATTCAGAAATACAAATAGTCTATGTGTAGAGAAACCCCAACCTGAGTTCTCTCTGGATCGGCACAGGCTTGACAAGTTTGTCTTAAATTGTTGTCAGTCATGATTCGAATAATTGCCTGAGTGTAGGCGTTAGCCTCGTGCTCCTCTCTGGAAACCACAACATGGTGTACAAGTCATGCTGGCACTCGACCTGTGCTGCAAAATCCTGCCAGGGTCGCCACACCAGCCTGGAGTATCAGGAAGCTGTGCTTTTGCTTTGATGGGATTGACTAGTAAGGACCTGTTGTAGGCTCAGCTGTGCTGGCAGAGGAGGTCTTTCATGAGCTCAAAGCTGGAAGGGCCCCATCGGCTGCTGCCCTGATGGAAGGGGTGAACTCTTCCACTTACTATGCCTGCTACAGAAGCGGTCTCTGCTCCTTTCGAGCAGTGAGGAAGAGCTGAGAGACAGTTGGTCAGATGGGTGATAGCTGTGCTAGACTTGCAGACCTGACAGGACCAGGGACCCAAGCTGGTGGAGTACAGACAGGACTTGTTGACTGTAGAGTCACTGCCCTCCTGCTCTACACAGAGTGCAAAGCTACACTGTGCTGAGAAAAGACGCTGTGCTGCGAGGGTGCTTAGCTATCCTGCTCTGGGTCTTGGCCATCTTACAGAATCACTGCAGTAAGAACAAGGCAGTCACAACTTTCTCCAGGAGGCAGGGAGAAAAGAGCAATACATACCCTCCTCAGCTGCCTTGATTTTTCACCTGTGATTGAGATTTTAATTTGGCCTCCCATATGATTTTCCTGTTGTAACACACGCCTCTTGGCTGTCACTGTAACAATGTTTTTTCTTGGCAGGAAAGGCAAATGTAAAAGGAAGCTCTTGAGCACTCTAGTGTGCGAGTTCCTCACATGATGGCTGTGTTTCCCCTCCTCATTCCACCCGTTTTCAAATAATTTTCATGCTGGGAATAAATCTGAGTGCGTAACAATCGAGTTCAGCATATGATAACCAGAGACAATTGTATATATACAAGCAGCCACATGGAAAACAAATGAGCTGATGGAAGGAGCTCAAGATGACCCAGACATCACGGTTACCATGTTCACAGTTACACCAAGTAACTTTGCCATTTCCATATAATCCCCTTTCCCTCTTCTTTTTTCTTTTTCTTTTTTTTTCTTTCCCCTTTCTTCATTTTTTTCCTTTCCCCTTTCTTCTTTTTTCTTTTTTCTTTCCCCTTTTTCTTCCCCCCCTTTCTTCTTTTTCTTTTTTCTTTCCCCTTTCCCCTTTTTTCTTTTTCTTTTCTTCTTTCCCCTTTCTTCTATTTATTTTTTCCTTTCCCCTTTCTTCATTTTCTTTTTTCTTTTTTCTTTCCCCTTTCCCCTTTTTTCTTTTTCTTTTCTTCTTTCCCCTTTCTTCTATTTATTTTTTCCTTTCCCCTTTCTTCATTTTCTTTTTTCTTTTTTCTTTCCCCTTTCCCCTTTTTTCTTTTTCTTTTCTTCTTTCCCCTTATTCTTTTTCTTTTTTCTTTCCCCTTTCCTCTTCCTTCTTTTTCTTTTTTCTTTTTCTTTTTCCCCCCCTTTCTTCTTTTTCATTTTTCTTTCCCCTTTCCCCTTTTTTCTTTTTCTTATTTTTTCTTTCCCCTTTCTTCTTTTTCTTATTTCTTTCCCCTTTCCCTTTTTTTTCTTTTTTCTTTCCCCCCCCCCTTTTTTCTTTTTCTTTCTCCTTTTTTCTTTCTTATTTTTTTTTTCTTTCCCTCCTTCCCCTGCAGGAAAATGGGATTCAGAAAAAAAACCCACAACTTACAGTTACTGAATTTATGGCCCATGCAGTGGTAAGAAAAAAAAAAAAAAAAAGACATCTTCCACCAACTAATACACTATGGGTCAATTATACTTTAGCAACACAAAGTTTAATTCTGTCCTGTATTTAATCTATGAAATTCCAGTGAATTCAGTGGGGTTTTGTAATGGGAGGTCAGGATCTGGACACTAGTTTATAAATTAAAGAACAGCAAAGGACGTGCAGGGTCTAAACTTCTTGGATGTTTCAAATTGCTAGATAGAGTGGGCTGCTGCTGACATCCTGAAAATGTGCTGTCTCTGATGATACAGGGAAGGAAGTTTGGCAGGTTTTTGATTTTCATTTTGTTTTAATCTTTTCAGCATGTTTGTCTTTCTTTTGTGATTGAAGCTGTTTTTCTTTGAAAGGCATCTATTTTTAGTTGAAAAAAAGCACAAAGCTGAGACATTTGGGGAGAATTTTATCAAAACACCTTTGTCTTGATATGAGAAGTTATAATTAAAAAAAAAATTAATTGACTTCAGTGGAATCTTTGATGATAAATATATTATACACACCCTGATGTCGACAGACAATGTCTTTTAGGTTTGTTAGCCCATTTCTTATTTAAAAGAATTGGAATGGTTGCAGTTTTTTGAGGGGCAAGTTCACCTTCCTTTAACTGTAAAGCAATTCTTATGTGTGTATACGTTTGTGTCTCTCTGTAAAGAATATGTGCACACACAAATCATACAAATTTAAAACCAGTTTCACTGTAAATATATTTGCTATTCACTTATTCCTAAGCTCCCATGCAAAACAGGGATTAAATATGTTAACAAAGCAGATGTTCAATGCAATCTAAAGCAAGACAAATAATCCAGGAGCACTTGGCAGAAATCTACACCCTTTATTATTACATTTCCCCCCAAATAAATTGTTCTTTCCACATCATCAAGGGTAGATGTAAGCACCCAGTGGTAATAACCTGAGCTGGATACTTTGTCAGTTTACAGCACTCCTATGCTTTTCAGTAATGTAAAGATACTTGAGTAAGTCCCAGATGTGTATTGCAACACCCCCTTCCTCTCCTTCATTGCTGCTTCTTCCTGTTGACTTCTTTAAATCCCTGCTGTCCTGCTGAGTGTAATACCTCCATGGTCCAGCGGCAGGATTGAGCCTTGTCTGCTTCGATTTGTATTCTTGTGTCTTAGTTCAGATCCATCTTTACTGCTGAGCATTGCTTGGGAGCCACCTAGGCTTTTGGTCTTTCACAGAATCTCCACCCCTTGCTCCAGTAGCTCAGGTACTGCTGACTGAGTCCATGCCACCACAAAGATGCGTGCAGGGGAACTGCCTGTGATGGATCTAACTGGGGTTTGTGGTCCACGTTTGTTAGCAGAACTGGAGGCAGTTACTTTGAAAGCAGCCCGGTGTGTCTACAGCAGCTGCTGTCATACCTTGATTACAGTGTAGCTGCATACAAAGTGCGCTGACTGAAAATATTCCTGCCTTCTTGATAGTTTAATTGGTGGCATTTAGTTAATTGTGTATATTCTCTTTTAGTGGAATTAAATCTGGAATTATGCAACTGATCATTTTCCAAAAGCAGAGAGTCACTCAAGCTTGCTGCTGCAGGAGAACCTACCTGAGTCAGCCAGCAACTTCCAGTTGTTCAAGCTGCTGTTTGCTGTCTGTTGCTATGGTGAGATGATAGCACCAAACTGATACCAAAAAGAAAATGGTATTTTCTGAGCAGATTTATTAGAAGAAAAAATGTATAGGGGACAGAGAGGTCGCAGGAAAGAGTAGGGGAAGCTTAAGGGAGTTGGAGGGCTTTCCTGAGCTAATGTTTCTCGTTCCCTCTTTAACCGAAAGTCCACTTAACCCTTTGAAGACAATCCAAGAATCATCTTGTGCAGTGTCACTCCCATGGTTTTGGTTTGGTTTTTTTTTTTTCCAACCAATTAAATGTACTCCTAAATTATAAATGCTTATAACTTCAAATTGTAATTTTTCCCTTGCTTTTTGGAAGTCTGTGTGCATATGGGCAATGTGTTCATTTCACAGCTTTAGTCAGCTTGGAAAGCTTGTGTCCCAGCAGCATAGTGCAGGTCACAGATCAAGAAAGCCTGCTTTAGTCTCTGCCTTTTCAGGACCTACATTGTTTATGCCTTTTCTGACAATCAGATTTTTAACACCTCTTTGAGCCCTGTTATTCTTGCAGCATGTTCCCCTGCCAGGCTGGAATCAACCAACACTCTTCTTGTTTTCTTACACCCAGACCTTCAACCTACTTAAGATGCCAGCCGAGACAGCTGGTCTGTGCAATGTGCTCCCACAGATGATTGCCCCAGCACGCTGACCAGGCACAGGCGAGACCAAGCACTTGGTTTGCAGTGCCTGTGAACAAAACTTCTTCCTCCTCCTCCTCCTCTCTAGCCAAGGACTTTGTCCGTCACTCCCTGTCTTGGCAGCTTCATGGGTATCTGTCTTTAAAAGTTACAAACCACTGCCAGACCCAAAGCTTCATTCAGAAACATGTTGTGAGATAGCGTAGCACCAAGATTATGCTTCTTGTAGATAGTCTTCCCTTTCATTCATTTGAAAGTGAGTGCTTCTGATGTATCATCTTGTCTGCAGGCCTTATGTTGCCCTAGTCCTGTAGACAGCGGCAGGGTGGCCAAACAAAAAAGGATCCACACTTGCGTTCAGATGTGGCTGAGCGCAGGAGGGGTGTCGATGGGTTTGGAAATAGTTATTTGATGATTTAAAGCAATCCTGACTATAGAGACATTTCAAGATTGTGAAATAAGTATCCAGTGGCAGCTTTCTTGTCCCAGCACTAGCCCTTCTGATTGCTTTTGTTGATGTCACTTCAGTGGTGTCTGAACTACACTTTAGCCATATCACCGCCAGCTTCTTCCTAATGTGGGGTCGTGCCTGCCTAGTCCTTTGCTGGACTGCTGTTGGGTTGTAATTGCATTAGATTCCTAATAGAGGTTTTTGGTCTGCTGTCACAGCGTGATTGTAAGGACTTGCTTTGCATTGAATGT
Organism: Eubucco bourcierii; assembly: GCA_013396675.1. NCBI lineage: Eukaryota > Metazoa > Chordata > Aves > Piciformes > Ramphastidae > Eubucco > Eubucco bourcierii. The sequence goes on along the minus strand of VWZE01007414.1, from coordinate 1,634,847 downwards.
GGTCTTGATTACTTGTCAATTAAAGTGGAAGCAAAACACTTAAAATCTTCTCCTTTAAAATTACATCTAGATTCCATCTCCAGCGAAGACTCTGAGAAACTTGCAGAGATTGTTTCCAATTGTTCTGTCTTCCTACTTCTAGTTTTTGGCTTAGTAGGGTAGATAGATAAATGCACTTTTGTTTTTCAGTGCCTTTAATTTGAGTGTGATACTTTGCATGGAAAACAGACACAGAAATGCCCTTCTGAAGTTGAATTCTGCGCATTGCTCATGTGCCAGGTCACTTAGGGTCTACAAGGTTTGGGATAGTGCCTCTAAAAAAGAAGATATGTGGAAGCAGATGGTCCTGCGGTAGCCAAGCATGGAAGGAGATGCCTGGAGAAAGTGTGTTATGGCAGGAAGGATGTGTTAGATGAGGGAGCAGAGCTGATCTGGGAATGTAAGGAGGCAGCATGCAGGAGGCACGCGATTTCCAGGAGTCTGGTAGTGTAGGAGGTGATGTACTGAGGTGGCAAATCTCTTGGAGCAGGTGTGCAAGGGCAAACTGCCTGCCTCTACCCCCTGGACAGCTTGGCAGTGTGTGCTGGGAAAGAGCCAGAGCTGAGGTGTGAAGGGAATCAAAACCAGGAGGGGGAGAAGGGAGGGAAAGGAAGAAAAAAGCCATGAGGAGTAGGGACAATGCGACAAGAAGTGGGAGGAGCCCACCTGTGAAGGTAACCACAACTTTCTGTTTATCTTGCCTGTAGTTATACTGTAAAGGAATTTTGAACTGCTGCCTAATATGACTGTCAGTTATTTTAACTTGTATTTCTCACCTCAATCCCCATGAAGTGCATTTGACAATAATTAATTTTGTGTGTGCCACTGGGAGTGTACCCTAGTCCTGCAGAGGTGTCAGCTTAATGGGATATGGCTACAGGGGATAACAGGCTGTGCCACCCCATTAAGGGATCTGAGGGGGTCACCTGTTCATCTGGATTAATATTTTAATTGTTGAAACATTAGTTTTCTTGTGGTTGAATTTGGATCAGATTAACCTCTGTCTCCCTGAACCTGCATGCCGACAAGCTACTTAAACACCATTGCTAATTTTATTTTCTACTTTCAGCATGCATTTAAGATAACTCTTTTTGTTTCATAGGTTAAAGAGGAAATATTCTCACTGGCTGGGATCCCAGTGAGCAATTACAAATATTTTACTATAGTTACAGGACTTGGAATTCAGCCTTAGGCTAGGCATCAGAAAATCCATGTGTGGAAATCCCACGTGTTTTAAGACTGGGAGGTGATCCCTCCTCATCTTTACTGAAGTCAAACTCTTAATCGTAGAAAAAGGAAATAAAATAATGATCTCTTTTACTTGTAAATCAAACCTCTGCAAACATCTTTTGACTGCACCAGTTGAAGAAGGGTTAACTGAGCCTCTCCGTCTCCATTGCATGTTAGCACAGAAGGTCAGTGATGGGAGAAGGTGGGTCCAAACTGCAGGCTTTTGAAACAGCCCCTAACTAGCCTAATGAATATGCTGTTGAGATGAACAGGTCATTTCACACTTTTCATGTCACTATTGTCCATCCAACCTTAAACGTCATCTCTGTCACTTGGATAGGCTAGTTGTGCTTGAAAAGGTTTTCTGGCTTTGTTAGATTCCTAGGAAGGATTTCCCCCACCCCACTCTTATTCCTAATTGCTGGCAGAACCCTGCAGATGTATTTGCAGGGTTTGCAGCCTTTGCTTTTGAGTCAAACCTTCACCAGAGAATTCTGCCAGTGGGACAGGGCTGTGAAGAGATGCCACCCGGGCAGAAGGGGAAGCACCAAAGACAGCTGTAATTATACTGCTTAAGCTGCAGCCTACCAACCACAGTGGAACAACTGGTTTGCTAAGGGCAGGATGGTGTGATACACAGTGAGGAACATCAGATGATGTGCCAGGAGTGCTGTCTCTACACGAGGATTCTTTTGTGGAACTGATGTGCTGGAGTTTAGCTGCCTGCAATCCATCAAAGCCTGGTGCAGTCTTAGCCTTGGGGAAGGGCTGTGAATGGGGCTGGTGGAATGGACCCTTCTGCTGATACGTGGGTAAGTCCCTCACTGGTGTTTCTGCCAGGGCCTTGAGTGCATCTTTGGCATGTGGACATTGGGTGCTGAGGTTGCTTTAAAAAGTCTTTTATGGGAACCGAGCTGCACACCTCATAGAACTGAGCATCAGAACTGTTTTCCTGAACTGCCTCACCCTGTGAAGAGCCAAGTCTGTTTCTTCTTGAGAGAATTCTGATTTGCCTGTGACCCATGGTGCCTAGAAGGCCTCAGAAAATTACTTCTTAGCTGAGCAGAACAGCAGGCAAATGGTCCCAGGCTTTCCAGTGAGATTTCCTGATGCCTCCTGTACTCCTTGCCTTGAAAAGACTGCTTTGTGCAGTTGGTCAGGAGCACAAGACCATGGGTGCACCTAATTTAACCAGTCACCAACTCAGCGTATTCCAAAGCTGGGTAAAGGGCAAAAGCACTGATGTGCTGTTGTTATCCAATACCTCATTGGAGTTATTTGTTCCACTCTGACTTTCTTGGCTTTCTGATACCTGCATCAATTAAGCAGATGGAAAAGTGCAAAGGGGAAACTCAGGTATCAGCACTGGAAAACGAAAGCTGATGGGATGAAATAGCACATCTTCAAGTAGTACAATAGTACTTGTATACTGCAGACCACAACTTCTGTGGCTATTCCCAGTGATGCTTCTGAATTGGTGCCCAAGAAGATCCACAGTAAGGAAACTGCCGCAGCAACACACCATGTATTTGACCTGCCCCTCCAAAATGTGAACCACCTAACTGTTTTATCCCTTGTGGAACAGGTTATGTATGTTTGGGAAGCTTTTCAGACACAGTAGCTCGTTTTGAGGATGTCATTGCATTGAGGGACCTAGTTATTTTTCTGTGACTGGTGTGTTTCTAATTCACTGAGATGCTTTGAAATGTCAGTGTGTAAATTCATACCAGCCTCTTCCTAGTTATTAGTAGGTTATGTTACCCTTGATCAGGGTATTCAGCACAGCAAGCACAATTAGCTCTGACCACTTAGTGGACAAATCCTGCAAGGACATGATATAACCTCTAACGCCTGTTTGGCTGAAATTGTCCCAAGTGCTGAGTAAATGTCTAATGAAACTAGCAAGAGATCAAGGACAAGTTAATTCCAGGCTAAATTTCTACATCACAACAATCTGGATTGAAACTGGGAAGCTTGTTAAAGTCTGCAGGACTGATCTTTCACAGACAGTCGTTGTCCGGGATCCCTCTGAGGCATTCATGGTATCACTGATGGGAACAAGATAGTGGAGGTTTATTGTGAGAATGGCTGGAGCTCATCAGTAGTGGTGAGGATACAGTTTCCTTACTACAACCATCGTGTGGTGTTCCACAGAGATCGGTTATCGCTCTGGTCTTTTCCAGCACTTTTGAACACCTTAAATACATGGTGGGCCTTATTTTGCTGGATGACACAACTGGAGTAGGACAGTACTGTGAGAAGGCCAACCCCACCAGGCTGTCACTAGTGTTCTGATGAGATCTAGCTGTTGGCTAAAGAATAGGTGAACTTACTCTACACCTCAGGCAATTCTAGGGAGCAGAAAAAGAGATTTCATTTGTAAGAGTGAATGACTCTCCTGAATTTAAAGTATACTTATGTAATCTGTAGATTTGTTGGAGGACTCCTTGGTGACTCTAGATCTTTTCACAGCAGTCTCCCTGTTCTGTCACCTGAAGCTGAAGAGGAGATGCCATTACAACTAGGCCAGTAATGATGTGGCCTCAGCTGTTTGCATCTGCCATTAGGTGGACAGTGTCAACGTGATATATGTGGGCCAGAAGCTTTCAGGTTTTGGTGACTCCAGCTTGGACAGGACTTTGCAGTCAATCAGCAACAAGCTACTGCAAGTGTTGGAAGCTGTCTGCTTGCTATGGAATCTTGAACTAAATTTTATGCCTTGGTCCTTGTATTCAAGATGTTGCCTGGCCTGGGTCCCTGCAGTGGGATGCAGGCTATGGCTGACAGTTGCTTAAAATGTAGCAAGTGTTTGCAAACTAAATCCTGCCTGTAGTAATCCTCATGGGGATCAGGTCAGAACTTTCCAAAGGGGAAAGTACAAGACTATGCATTGAGCCTTCCTAGCATTGTTGCCTTCTATGCCAAGAGCCTGGCATCTTGAAATTTTTTCTTTTGTTAGCATAAATAAGAGGTAATCTGTAATATTAAAGCAAACAAACAGAAACCTTAAAACTTGCCACACCTTAGGAGTGTGTCCCTGCTCCTGGCTGTACTGTTCTGCACCTTCCTTTGCCTTAGCTCTAGTAGTCACCAAACTCCTTGGTATGCTGGTTCACTGCTAATGCAGCAGAAAACTAACCCAGAAAGAAAAGGAAAATAGAAAAAAAGAGGGGAAAAAAAAGTTGAATTTTGGAATTTGTTTATTTTTTGTTAGGTTAGTAATCTGCCTTGGCTCCCAGAGGGGCAAGGTGAAGGCTGGAGCCAGGTAGTGTGAGGAAGTGGGATTGCATGGTCTGGAAAAGGTTGAAGCAAAAGGTTAGATTGGCTCAGCCAACTTTCTTGGCTGTTTTCTTGGTGCACTGCAGGAAACCATTGAGGCACAGGGGCCGGATGCCGTGTGCAGGGCAGAGGGCACTGCAGGAGAATTTCTTCCAGCAGTGGCAGTCTTGAGGGTGAGTTCAGGAGCTCTCCCTACAGTGATAATTTCACCCATTTGCTGCTCAGCTCTCCACTGCTTTCAAAACCATGCTGCGAGTGCTAGGACAAAACCTTCAACCCAGCTGTCTCTCAGCTACCAAAATATCTCCTTTGCCCCTTGACCAGCTGTCAAAACTTTACTGGACTTCTTAGAACAAGCATCTCGAGCAGTGTTTCCTTTGGCCTATGAGAAATGGGAGGGATGCTCTGGAAGAGCAAGACTAAAAGGAGTGCACATCGATGCCAGGTGCCCGTCTATTGGGGCTGCCAGCCCTTGTCTTTGCAATGTTCTCAGCTCAGTGAGCTTTGTGGGATGAGATTGTGGTTTGAGGAAGAAAGATTTTCAGAGCAAAATATTGTGCAACTCAGGAGCCAAGAAAAGAGCTTTTTAATTATTCGACTAGTTTGAAACACTTTAAAGTATCCCTAAAAATAGGCAAGAGGGATGTTTGTCAGCTACAAAAAAATTATCCTGCAGTAGTATTGCTTCTCTTGTTTTGTGATGATGCTACAGAATACAGTCCCTCAGGTAGCCTCATTAATGTTTATGAATGAACCCCTTGTTTTATGCTTTTGGTTTTAGGAGGCAGAATTAGGGCAAGAGGCTAGTAAGACTGGTTTTACCGTACATGTTTTGGAAAGCCCAAGGACATGGGTGTAAGGTCTCTGTAAGCCTCAGTTGTTCTGCATAGGGATGACAATTGGATTCAGGCGCTTACTAGACAGCTGAGGTGTACCCTAAGGGAGGACTTTGGCTAAAATCCTGAGTGAAGTTCTGCATGCTTCCCAGTGGATCTGTCAGCAGGAGGTTGGCACTCCTCTGCGGCTCATCACTCTTCCGGCAAAGACAACCTGTGACCATATGTTGTTATAGCCGTAAGTGTTTCCACAGGGCAGTAGCTGGGAAACCCCACTGCCTGGCAGCATCTCAGTCCAGGGTGGAGGCTTTTTATCACTATCTCTTCCTTAAAGAGGGCAACTGTTTCTTCTGGCTATCATAAAAGCAGGGTGGCAGTTACACCCAGCCCATAACAGTATGCGGTGGTTTCTGAGTCTTACCGCTCTAGCCTTAAAATAACAGCTCTTTTTTCCAAGCCAACCAACAATTATGGTCAGCCGCTAATACCAGTTTAACCATTTGGCAGCTGCCTCATAGGAAATAGCTCTTTCAAGAGAGCCAAAGAAGGTCTTGTCCCCCTGGCCCCAGAGCCACACTGGGCTGGTTTCTGTCAGCAGGGCATGCTTACAGATTTCCTAGCATACAACCAGCTTCTGCAGTAACAGCCAAATCCTGGAAAGTAAGCACCAAACAAATCGTGGAAGTAGGTCAGAAATAGTAATTGGAGTCAATTATTTTTGTCTTTTGTTTGATAAATGAGTAGGTTAAAATGTGTGATCCACCCGCCACCTCACAACAAACACGCAGTTTCTTTCTCTGTAGTTCTTTTTCCATCCATCGTGTGTTGGGACTGTCAGGGGAGTTTATTTTAGGCTCGTTTCCCTCCCCGTTACACACAGTAGTTAACGGGCTCTGCAAACAGTGCTATCGAAACTGGAATCGGGTAGGACAGAAGGTAGCGGTGAAGGGCTGCTGTAGGCCGGGGTGCTCCCGTAGCTCTCCCTTATCCCTCCTATCCGTGCCTCCGCGTCCCACTGTTCTGGCAGGGATCTCATCTTCCACAGAGCACCAGAACGGGCACCGTGCGCAGCCGCGCACGGCGCACTCCGCGATGTCCGCCACCACTGCTCCACACGGGGAGCGTGCGTGGGGTAAGGCTGAGCTCCATACACGGCCGCGGTGCGTGGGGCGGCCGGCTGCCCTGAACAGCCACAACCACGTGGCGAAGGCAGTTGTTTCCTGGCCTGCGGCTGCACAGCTCCCTCCCGCCCGCGGCGGAGGCTCCGCGGGACGCGCTGCGGGTCGCGATCCCGCCCCCGCCTGCCCTCCGCACCAACTTTCCCCCTTACAGCCCTGGCGCTAGCCGCCTCGCGCCCCTGTCCCCGGCGGGCGCTCGTTTTGAATGAATGACCTCACCCGCGCCCGCCAACCGCCGCACCGCCGCGCTTAATATTCATGAAGCGCCGAGCCAATCAGCGGGCGAGGAGGTTGTTTTAAACGGCAGAGCCCCGCAGCCAATCAGGCCGCTCTCGTAGGCAGCCAACGCGAGGCTGAGCCGCGCCGCGCCGAGCCCCGCGTCGTGCCCTGCGCTCCAGCTCCTGTCCACACTACTGCGAACAATACAGGTACGTGCAGCCCCACCGCAACTTTTCGGGGGGCGGCTGCCCCCTGCCCGCCTTGCCGCCGCCTCGCCCTACCTCCGCGCCTTCACCCGTTTGCTCTGCCTGCCCCGGGATTTTTTTTTTTAATTATAATTTTATTTTTTGTTGTTTTTCGTTCCTTCCCTCTTCGACTTTTGGGGTTATTTTTTAACTAAAAAAGAAAATAAGAAAAAAAAGGGAGGATCACCCAAAACTTTCTGTCCCCCTCGTTAGGGGATCGGTGGTGTCGGGGCAGATGCCGCACGCAGCTGGCGGGGCGGTGGGCTGAAGGCGAGGAACAACGTTTGCTCCCCGTCCTCATCTCCAGCCCCACCGGGAGCACCCCTTCAGCGCGGAAGGGTTACCTGCCCCCGGTGTAGCCCCTTTTCTCCGCGCCGGGCTCCCGTACTGCCGAGAGTAATATGGCTGGTGCAGCAACTACACCGGGACTAACTCCTCTTCTCCCCCGCATGGGCAGGGATTTTTCTCTGCCGCCTCCTAATGTCGCACGGCAAAACGCGTGGCGCCCTCGGTTTTTATTTGCCCCCTTTCCCCGGGTGGGCTCGGTGGGGCTGGCGGCGGTGGGAAAGTTGTTGGCCGTGCGCAGTGCCGTGCCCGCTGTTTATTCTGCATTAATATGGCTGTCGCTTTAGCATCTGACAGGGATAAACCCTGCGCGCTGCGCCCGTCTGTCCCGGCGAAGCAGTTTTTTTCTCGCCGCCGCTGCTTCCAAACTCCCCCGATCCCTTCGCCTCTGTCTCCGCTGATCTTCCCCTACCCGGGAAGGTGTCTCTGGCGGGGCTGCGCCCGCCGTGGGGCCCCGCATCGCCTCTTCAACGCGCCGCGCCGCCCGTGCTGTGGGCATTAATATGGCTGGCGCTGGAGAGCCCGGGCGAAGGGAAGAAAGACGTGTAAGCGGCATAGGGATGGGGAGGGGGGTCGCGGCAGGGAAAATCTCCTTCCCGGCGCCCCGCAGGGGGCTCAAACCTTTCGCTTTCGCCCCGGCTTCTCTCTCCCCACCACCCTCTGCCTTCGTCTGGGCGCCCCGGGGCCGCCCTGGGGCTCTTCGCACTCTTTTTCTAGCGGCGCGGAGGAGCGTAGCGGCGGCGATAATGGCTGCACGGGAGCCTTTGTTAGAGAGCGCTGCGCTAGGCAGGGGCCGGGAGGGGGGG
>VWZE01007414.1:1598535-1626257 GCA_013396675.1 Eubucco bourcierii | reverse complement strand
CAAAGGCCCGACCGGCCGCAGCGGGCCGCTCGCCCCCAACTTCGGGAGCAGGCGGCGGCCCCGGCTCCGCTCCGCGCTCCTGCCCCGCCGCGTCGTCCCCTGTTTACGCGGGTTTTCCGCTGCCTTGTGGAGAGCTTTGGGGCGACAACGGGATCCCACCGAGCTCCGAGAGCGGCCGGGCGGGACAGGGCGGTTGAAAACCACTTGTGCTGCACATGGGGAGGGTTAATGGGCGCAATTAAATATTAACGTTGTACTAATAAAAATTAAAATTTCAAGCACTGAAGAAGCTGGAAATAGGAAATGTTGCTGCGGCATTGTTACTCTTTCTTTCTTTTTCTTTTTTTTTTTTTTTCATGGGGAGAGAATATAGTAGAAAGGGAAAGAAACACAGCCCAAAAGTTAGCATCGTCTTCTTGGTGACTTGCTAATCACATCTTTGCACTGACCACTACGACTCCGAACATGTGTCACTTGGTGGAGCAAGAGCAAGCGATGCTCACCTTGCAAAGCTCCACGAGTCCTATTGTGTTTAAAACCAGTCTTTATTTTCCCATCATCTTCTGTATAAAATGGTAATGCTCTTTTAGGCAATAATCTGTCCTGCCTTTTCACCTGCACAGCAACTGCTAATGTCAACTCCAGCTACTAAAGGGATAAAGTCACAGCCTGGCACTGTACATGCCACTCAAGCCCCAGTGTAGTAGCCATCTAAACCAAAAAATGTTTTGTATTAGTTCATATACAACTCTGAATAGACAGAAGTATGGTGTATTTATTAGCCTGTCTTCAGTCATTGGACATGATGTAGACATACATCAGTGTAAAACTTAAGTCCGGTGACCAGTTTCACTTGGCTAAGTCTAATAAGTATAATGAAAATATCAAGGAATAATTTAAGTCATCTTATTTGGTATGGTAAGAGGTGTTTGGGGGGGGGGAGAAAGGAATGTGCTACTGATGAATGGCATCTCTTTGGGGCACCATGGGGGGGATATGTGCCTATATTTTTTATATATATATATAAAAAAATACTTGCACACCATATATATAAACACGTAGATGCATCTGTACATGCATTCACTTAGTATTTTTCTTTCCTACAGAGTCAAGATGGCTAAAGGTGATCCGAAGAAGCCCAAGGGCAAGATGTCTGCCTATGCCTTCTTTGTGCAGACATGCCGTGAGGAACATAAGAAAAAGAACCCAGAGGTTCCAGTGAACTTTGCAGAGTTTTCCAAGAAGTGCTCAGAGAGGTGGAAGGTAATTTGTTACTTCCTGGAGGAATAACTTCTTGATTTGAGTGTGCCTTCACATGAAGGGGCCTGGTGCTGTTTGGTTGTGCTGTTCATGGCAAGGCATCTTGGCTATTGATTGGGTGCTCCCAACTCCTGTAATGACCATGAAACCTTCAAGCCTATGTGTCTGACTGTTTGTACCTTTCTGTATAGCCTGGCTTTTTTTCCTGTTCCCAAACAGTGCCTACTAGCAGCAACCTCCCTCACGGCTTCTGTCCTCAAGGAGGACTCTGGTTGTACTTGTCTTATTCCTGTTAATTCCCACTCATTTAGTACTGTGGCTGAGTCTGCAATCCCCAGTACAGGACCTTCGTCCCCAAGGTGGTCCAGTTAGAAAATTAAACAAACTCTGAAATTCCCCTATTGAGTCTCTGTGTGTTGGTTTACTTAAAGTTTGCCAGGTATTGAACAGTTGGGTAATCACAAGTTTGGTGTCTTGTTTTGTGGTTGGTTGTTTTGTTTGGGTTTTGGTTTGTTTTGGCTTTTTTTTTTTATTATTTTTAGACTATGTCAAGCAAGGAGAAGGCTAAATTTGATGAGATGGCAAAAGCTGATAAGGTACGATATGATAGAGAAATGAAGGACTATGGACCAGCTAAGGGTGGCAAGAAGAAGAAGGACCCCAATGCCCCAAAACGACCACCGTAAGTAACTTGGAGGCAATAAATGCACAAGCATGTTTGGTACTGTTTTCATGCCCTGTAATACAGCTGATAGCATTCCATAAAGGAAGTAGATGCTGTTTTGGTACAGCAATATTGATAATTATAGCTTCCTGGTACTTTTTTACAAATCTTGTAGGCAGTTTGTAATTTTGGTTTGTAATATTGAGCTCTAACACACTTTTTCAGTACATGATGCACTTAAACTTGTAATGATGGAAGACATGACCAGATCTCAGTGAGACTTGTGTGTCTTAAGGTTATATTGGGTGGTGGGGACAGTCAACACTTGACAAAAAACAGTGTTAGATTAAGGCTGCAGCTCTGAGTCTTGTAAAAACATGTTTGTATTTCTGTTCTGTGGTGCTTTTTCTTACAAGTGTTTATGAATGCTGTGGGTGAGGGGTGGAGGGATGGGGTGTTCTTCAGGCATGCTGCAGTGCTGACTGTCCTCTGGTGCTTTCCCCCAAGGTCTGGCTTCTTCCTCTTCTGTTCAGAGTTCCGCCCCAAGATCAAGTCCACAAACCCTGGCATATCCATTGGGGATGTAGCAAAGAAACTGGGAGAAATGTGGAACAACCTTAGTGATGGTGAAAAACAGCCTTATAATAATAAGGCAGCTAAGCTGAAGGAGAAGTACGAGAAGGTAAGGCTGCTTTTTCACTTGTGCCTCTTCTATACCTGCACTTGCCTTGATGTGTTTCTGTAGCATAGACCCAGCTAAAGTGACCCCAGCGCAGTGAGCATCTCCCGCTTGTAGACCTGTTCTCATTGCGTGCTCTGTGTATGTGGGGCAGGGTAGGTTAGAGAGCAGCAGGTGAATTCCAGTGAGGAGGGAGAGCTTCCCCCCAGGTCTGAGCAGCAATGGCTGCTTGTGTTGCTGCAGCAAAGGGTTTTGTCCTGTTAGCAGGAAACTTTTGAGAGGCTGGGTTCTCTTCTCCTCCTCAAAGAAAGAAACATGAATGCAGGGTCAAGGCCTCCACCACCTGGAGGCCATCGAGTATGCTTAGATGTCCTGCATACCTGTATCCTGCAACGCTGGCTGTCTCCCCTTGTGGGAGTGCACCTGTGGAAGGCCAGTCTCTGTTAACACCTGCTACTGTACGAATGCTGTATATGTTTGCTGCTTAGAGCAAATTAAGACATCCCCTTGACTTTGCAGGATGTCGCAGACTACAAGTCTAAAGGAAAGTTTGATGGCGCAAAGGGAGCAGCAACCAAAGCTGCTCGGAAAAAGGTAGAGGAAGAAGACGAAGAGGAGGAGGAGGATGAAGAAGAGGAGGATGAAGATGATGATGATGAATAAAACTGTACTATACTTGTCTCCATGTGAATACCATAGAGTAGGGGAAACACCATAAATGAAGCACCTCTTATTTAAGATGGTGTCTCTTGCCCTTATTAGGCTTAATTAAAAAAAAATTTGGATTCCGATCGCGTTGTAGTTTCTAAAAGTGCTCTAGAAATTGTAACTGGTTTACATGAAGTGGCCATGGGTGTAGTGAGCACCCTGAAACTGTATCAAAGTTGTACATATTTCCAAACATTTTTAAAATGAAAAGGCGCTCTAGTGTTCTCCTAACTCTGTGCACTTTGCTGTTGGTGTAACAAAGCATTTAAAAATGTTTCAAGCATTTTTTTAATTTGTAAGGTGGTGTTACTATATGGTTATTGGCTAGAAATCCTGGGTTATAAACTGTACATATCTATAGTTTGTAAAAACTAGACAGATTCTTGTGGTACATGCTTAGAGTTATGATGCCTTAGAGGAGCAGTGATTACTTGGAAAGGCTGTACGTTCCCCGGGGTGCCATGGCCCAAAGCATGCACTGTGAGGGTAGATCTATTTACACTACAGTGGGCGTCCATTTAGCTTAAAGTTGTCTTTCTGTATATAGTGAAATAGCATTCTGCTGCCATTCTTAGTTGTGGAAGGGGGTTCAGCTGGCATGAGAAGTGTATGGATTTTTTTAGTTAAGTGCGGTAGTTTTTAAACTGAAACCTGTAGACATCTCTTCATCGTCAACTAAGTGAAGAGCCAGTGCAGCAACTGAAGTTCAAAAACACTCTGTACTTAAATAAATTTGCAACGTTCTGTTTTTTTTGTATGTTTAGAATGCTGAAATGTTTTTGAAGCAAAATAAACAGTATTACATTTTTAAAACTGTTCTTGACAACACTCTAAATTTCTGGTTTAAAAGGATTTTAACAACAGCAAGAGGTTCATTTTGAAGTCTGTGGCATCCCTCAGGGCTGGTGACTTAGGAAACATTCTGACTCAAGGATTAAAAAAAATAATAAAATAATAAAAATTAAAAAAAAAAATAAAAATTAATGGTGGCCAGCCAAAACTGGCTGAATTGAAAGAGATGGCTGCTCCAGCTAATATGCAATCGTAACTGTTTATGGCTGAGTGGCATAAGATGCTATGCAAGTTTGAACTTTATTACTTGAACTTGGGAGCCTAAATGAACATTCATGACGTAATTGTTTGTTTGTGTGTGTATATAGCAGCATTCAGAGATGCAGAGAAAGGTAGGTGGCTAGGAATGAGGCTGACACCGTGGAATAAGTATAAAAGCATAGTTTGGATTTTTTTTTTTTTTTTCAGTTGTGTTGGGTAAATTTATAGCCCAAATGCATTGCTGTACATATTAAAATGTGCCTTTTTTGTCCTGTGTTAAACTGTTTCAGACTTGTGGTTTTTTCTAGCATCATGATTCATGGCAGGAGCCAGGCGCCTAGGCTAACTCCCTGCTGCAGTAGGAGCATGGCACAGGTACTTGGTCTGTGTCCATTCTCCAATTCGTAGTGGAATTGGGTGCTGTGAGGTGGGTTGGGGAGTGCTGCAGGTCACTCTTTCCCCTTTGGTGGCCAGTTGGCTGCTTTGCAGTCTTGTTAGCTTTCCGAATGCAAGCTGGTGATGTTTTGCAGCCCATGGAAGGGAAAGGTAATACCTGGTCTCTAGCTGGTGACTAAACGAATTTTTCCTTAGTATGGAAACTCTGCAAAGTGGGAAACTGGTAGCACCCTCTTGCTACCCTTGATTCCTTCCCTGTGCTGGCTGTAGTTGGCAGTTGGTGTTGGTGTGGCAGTGTGGAAGAGATGGGGCTGTGAGGATACTTGCATCAACAGCAGGTCAAAGTTGTGGGCTGCAGTGTGCCACTGACTTCAGAGGACAGGGTAAACTCATCAGTGTAAACTCTGCGTTCAGGCTGCTGCCACCACTTCATTTGAACAAGACCATATTAATGAGGGCTGGGCAGTAACTGCTTCTAATATAGATAAAACAGCTTTGTTGCATAATTGGGTAGCACATCTGGCTTCCTCTGACTTCTTAACAGCCACAGTGCCATGGCAAAACAGTCTGATCCAGTGTTAAGATGGGCCAGACCCGAGAGAAGAACCGAACAAAACTTGGTATGGGATGAAGCAAGCTAATAAACTTGCATGAAGTGCAGCAACATGTAGCAACTTCTTTTTAAAGGCTAAAGTACAATTCGATCACAGAAATACTTCTGTAATTGCCTACTTGTGGCAATTCTCAATGTCTTCAATGCACAAAATCCAAGTGTGAAACTGGCCCCTGTTTTATGGGAAGTTGCATTTTAAAATGCTCAATAAAGATGCATCTGGAAAAGAAACAGGTACCTTTGTATTTGCTACCCTTTCTGCAAGGAAGGTGACTGGAGATTCCAGCACGTGGGATTTGGGTGTGGAAGTGGAGCAGAAAAGAAAAGTGATGGCATAATTTCAGGAGCTATAATACTGTTTCTATTGTCTAGTTGGCAAAATCTCCCCTTAGCCACATATGGGAATTAGCGTAGATCACCGCTGTGCAAATTGAGCTTGGCTTTGAATTAACTGCTAGTGAGCTGAGCCCCTATTGATAGTATTAGCAAATAAGAGCTAGAGCTGACACCTCTTTGTCTTGCTTATATTGGAAATCTATTGAGTTGCAGGGCTTGATTAAGGCCTTGGACCTTACGGTGCACTACCTATCACTGCTTGGCAGGTTTCTAAAATATGGCATTCCTTGGGGCTGTGGTTCAATACGGTGCTTGTGCAGGACTCTCAGGACTCAGATTTGGATATTGCAGACACGGTGATGATGTTTCTTTCCCAATACTCTCCCCTCGATAAATACTTTAGTGTGAATATATGTGAGTAACATGTGATTTTCACCACCACCACTAGTTTTTGCATTCTGAGAGGGTGAGCTGGAATAGTGGGAACTGCTTAATTTCGCCCAGCTCCACTTTTTGACAGAATACCCTACAAATGCTCTTTCTCTGTATTGAAATGCTTGTGGTTTTTCAGAGCAGGTGTTTCTGCTTTAGGCTGCTGTGCAGCTGAAACTTCTAGTTTGACTTTACTCTGCTTGGCTTGGGTCTAAATATGTCTTTTATTACCTCCATTATGTGTAGAGAAGGGTAATGATAAAAGAGGTTTGGGGAATGGGTGGGGAGGAATGAAGACACTTCCTTTCATGAATTTGACAGATGACTGAGAACACCACTGTTCACAAAATGTGACTTGTTGCATTCTTCCTGTGCCTGCTGATGGAAGCAGTATGAGAGGTTTGGTTAGGAAAAGGTCGGTGATGCTGGTACTGGAGCGGTTAAAGCCTCCTTAATGCTCTGAAGGGGCAGAGAATGGCAGAGCTGGGTGAAGTGATCCCTCCAGGTACCTACAAAACAGGAGCAGGAAAGCATCTGCTACTGCTGATGCAGAGCAGAGATGGGCAGAGGCAGGCAGGGTGCTGCCCAGCAGCACTGACCTGTGTTATGTGGGTCGTTTCCCATGGCTAGTACCTTTTGAGTTGCACTTGGGACTGTTTGTAGTCTTAAGAACGTATTTGCTACCAAAACGAACCACATGCCTCTGAAATCAAATCACCTGGGGGGCAGTGAGATGAACTGAGCTGCTCTCTGCAGGTCAGCCCTTGCCTGTACTGAAAATGAGCTTACCAGTCTAATAGCACAACCTGGGCATGCAGAGGAGTAATGCTGTCCTGGTTGCTCTCTAGCCTATACATATCTGGAACATGGTAAATGTTTGTTTAGCCTGCAGGGGAGGCTCCAGGGAAGGATGACATTGGGGAAGCCCCACCATAGATCTGGGCTTAGCTCTCCAGAAACGGTCTCAAGGAAAACTGCTGCAGGAGGATTTCCTACTGCTCATGTCAGTATCCTAATGCATCTGTGGGGAAGCTGTGCATTAATTTTTCTGTAATAAAATTAATTAAAAATCCTAGTCCAAATGCATGTTGAATCAATTAGCAGCAAATGGCTGCAGCTCTAGCAGAGGTCCATAGGAAGGTGAGAATCTGCTTTGAGGATTGTACTGGGGATACAGGCAGAGTCAAAACATCTTTCTTATCTTCTCCCTTTGAAGAGCTAGTTTTCTTTCATAGTTTTATTCACTCCTAATAAAGCCTGCAGGAACAGCAGCAAGGTGTGAGGGCTTCTGTTGGCTCTGGCTCAGGCGGTGGCAGGTGAAAGGCTTTTTGCTTCCAGCCTCCAGCACAATTCTGGCAGCCACCCTGAGTCTTTTCCCTCTTCTCACCCAGGCTGTTCTGTGGGCAGCAAAACTTCTTCCAAGTAAGCCCTATTCTGTTGAGGGTTTAGGGAAATGGGGCTTGGACCAGGTTGGGCTGTGACCTCCCTGCTGATTTTGCTGGGACATTAGCAGGATGCTGCATTTCTGGACATGCTTTTGTCCTCTTTCTGACAAGTCCCATGCTCCCCTCTATGATCATTAGCCCAAGGTTGCTTTCCTCTAAAAGATAACTGGAAGAGGAGTGACAAGTGACAGATTTATTTCTTTTGGCTAAGGCTGCAATAACCTGAATTGCAAATTGTAGCTGTGCTGCAAAACAAAGTGTGCTGAAGACCCAGCTGCCAAATGGTGCTCTCAAAACACGTTTCATCTTGCAACGGAGACACAATCAGACCACCAGCATACTTGTCAGGGTGTCTTGTGCCCTGTGAGGTGTCTTCATCCCTTTTTTGGCAGACTGGGCTCTGGTGGGAGTGTGATGTGCACTTGCCTGTGCTTGGACAACGTTTAGCAACCTGTGTTCAAAGAACTCTGCAAACATCTCATACTTCTGATAGGTCTGCTAGAGCAGGATGTGGAGGAGGGGCATGGCCTTGCCTGTGCTAACAATCTTGATTGGAGCAGTCAGCTGTTAAGAGCACTGCCCTGCACCTGGGTCCTTAAATTAGGCGGGAAGAAGCAGCCTCAGCCCTGCTAGAGCTGATAGCTGTGTCACCCAGGGCGTGAGTACTTCATTCTCTTGTTCCTGAACGTGGCCTCACAGGCCTATGAACTAGCAAAACCAATGTTACTCTTCCTGTTAAGCTGGACTGGAGATGGCAGGTGACCTTCCTAGACTCCTAGGAGGAGTCTCCTAGGAGCCTGGGTGTTGTGTGGAGCCGCAAACTAGTGCTGTGGTGTGGTTAAGACCTTTGAAGGCTGGGAGGTGTAAAAGCAAACCTTTATCTTGTGGATCTTGAGAGATGAATATGCATTAATTGTGATAAGGGGATGCCTGACCTGTAACTGTGTCACCTGATGACAGCTGACTTAATGTTCCTGGCTGTATCTAGCAGCCAGAAAAAGCACAGCTGGGAACTGAGCCTTGCTGTGGGCCTGGGTGTTTTGATGGCATTTCTGGTTGACTCTTGAGCCCCTTGAAGTGCAGAGTACCACTGCTCGCTTCTGGCCCAGTGCTCCCTACCAAGACAACCAAGGAGCATGCCTCAGCATGGGTGTGTAGTGCCTGTTCACACTGCTGCAGCCAAGGCTGTGAAAGGAGAGAGGCAGGAAGGGTGCTACAGCTGAAAAAGTTCCTTTTCTTTCCAGTCCCATCTCTTCTAAAGCTCACTCAAGTATTTCAACTCAGAGAAAGTGTCTTTTAAAAAAATATTAATCATAACCTGGCTTTGTTGTTGCAAGACCTTATTATTTGTGTTTTTAACTGCTTCTCTGTGGAGCTTAAGATTTGCTTTCTTTTAGTTCAGAAAATTAATACGTGTAGAGGAGTGAAGTGATTTGAGGGATTGCTTGAGACAAATGTGTCTTACCTGCTGCTAATTACTGTGTGATTGCTTTTCTGTTGTGTCTTACCTGGGATGTACCACCAAGAATTCAGAATTTTGTAAAACAGGTTTGAGTAAGGTGAGAGAAAAGGCAATTTGGTATCCAGTTCTCTTTAAAAAGTGTGTTGGTTAAATTCTGTTGGCTTTAGCTTTAGAGCTCAGGCTTGGGATCTTCCCTGGGCTTCATTTCTGCAGTTTTTAAAGATATTTCTACTGGTACCTCCTGGAAAAGGTTGGTCTCCAGTAGCGGGGAGAGCAAAAGGAAACATGTACTGGGTCTTCTTTGCTTTATTTCATTGCTTCACATAATACTTCATTTTTGCAAGCTGATGGGAGGATTTTCAAACCAAGATCAAAGATCAAGGTGTCAGTAAAAGTGTTAAGAGAGAACCCTCCCTTTCACAGGCTTGTCTGGAAGTGGAATAAAACCTGACCAGATAATGTTAAACTGCTTAATTAAAGACCTTTCGCTCCTAGCTGTTGCTGATGTTCCATTCGTAGGTGATTCCCCATCACTGAGAGTTGTCTAGCAAAAAAAATTGCCTAGACCAGATTTGGTGTTTTGAACCTTGAAGATAACTTGTAGATGGCCTTCAGGGGCATAGAGCATAGGAGAACTTGGCCTTGTTTGCTTTCTGCTATTCTCTGTGTGTCTGTGCAGTGTGTTGCTGTTCCCCTATCTGCCTGGGCAGAGGGTGAAGGTGTCTCCCTTACCAGCTCAGCCCTTTGCCTTTTACATTGGCATGCACCAAGAAATACTCCTGCGGACCCAGGCAATGTTGCCCACGGTCCTCATCAATTGCTGGAAGATGGTATCCTAAAAAGTCAACTCTCCCACAGCAGTTGAGGCTGATCTTTCCAAGTGGGAAGTGGGAAGAAGTCCCCAACCCCTTTTTCTCTCTGTACACCCCCAAATCCTCTAAATAAGTGCTGCCAAAACGCTGATGTCCATGTGCCGTGTGTAGCTTTTAAGGACTCTTTCTTTACCTATTTTATTTCCTCCTCTCACTCCATTCCCCAGCTCTCCCTCTGCCTAGTGAAGCAACCACAGTCAGTAGATTAGACCCAGTTCCTTGCTCAAAGTGGTGTAACTTACTCTCAGAATTTGGGAGTTTTACCTATATTTTCCCATCATTGGTTGGACGCTTTAGGGAAGATCTTCAGCTGGTGTTTGGACCACTCTCTGGTGCTGTTCCTCTGTGAGATTTTGTGCTCGCAAGGGTGGAGGCTATGGCCATGCATAAGCTGCTGCTGGCTGGGCGGGCGTTAGACTGGCCAGTGCATGTGGAGCTGAGCAGTCACACTGGAGGCGATGGGAGCAGGAGGTGGCTGGGGGCTGTGGGTCTCCAGGCCTTGAGCAGAAGGCATCCAGCCTGCAAGGTCTCTCTGTATGTCGGGGACCATATGGTGCTGTATTTCACAGCCGACCTTGTGAGGTAGGTTTCAGCAGCTAGTATACATGCAAGGGAACGGGTGGGCTCAAAAATCTTTGCTGTTGCATGTGCTCAGGTCTCATGGAGATGGTTGTGGCTGCCGAAATATGTTAGGTGGTACTGTGATTATGCTGGGTCCACGTAGTGTGCTTCTTGGGCTGGGAACACCTTCTCATAACAGGAAATGAGAATAGGCTGCTATGGGTGAGGTAGGATGTCAATTAATGTGGACATGGGAAACATCTTAATCTATATTCTCATTGTGCTTAACATGAGTTTCCCACCATTCAGAGGCATTCTGGATCCCTTCTCCGTGTACCCCCTTCCACACCTGCTCGGATGCTGTCTCTAGAGGGCAGGCAGCAATGGGGCTGTGCTGAAGTGCATTGCAGATCTACCAGGAGAGAGTCTCTCCCAAAGCAGAGCTGCAAATCTCCACCAGCTGGAGCAGGATGACTGCTAGCCCTACAGTGTAAAGGAAGTGAAGGAATGCCCTCTTGCCATGGGGTGCTCAGGCAGCCCCGTGGGGTGGGTCCCGTGGAGACATCCCACCCTGACAAAGTGCTCAGGTTCTCTGTGGCAGGAGAGAGGATCCTGCTGGAGGAGCTTCTGGTTTGTTAGAAACTGTCTCTTAAATACAGATGTGGGGTTATTTATTTATTTATTTATTTGCTTGCTCTGGAATCTTTGCATTTCTCCCTTAATCCTGGAGGAAAATCAGTGGTGCCCTGTGTGCACGTGACACGGCTGTGCACAAACTGCCTTTGTGACTTCATTCTTTCACGGGGGAGAAACACATTCAGGAAAAAGCAGGGCCCTGACAACAGGAATCAAGTGTTTCTAAATATGGACATCCCTTTTTTGGACCAAAAAGTCTTTTTTGTACCATGCATATTTCCCCTGTTAATCATTTCCTTTTGTTTCTCACAAACTTTGGTCCTCCAGCACTGTAGAAGGAATTAGATCCGCTCTGTTTGTAAACTTTGATTTGTGATACACGGCCTGCCTCTGTTTGCTGGCTTTTCTTTCTGACACACTGGGAAGGCTAGCACTCTGCTTGCTGTTCACCCTTGCCTTTTTTTTTTTTTCCCTCCCCTTTAAAAAAAAGGTCATATTTGGCCTTAGCCCATCTCAAAATATTGGGGATTTTACAGGCCATTGAGCTTAGCCTGGTCCTATTCACTGCTTTTGTGTTACACTAATTGGCTTGATAAAGAAGGGCTTGGGCTCTCTAAAGTGCTTCTCCTCCAAGGTGAAATGTGAGATGGAGGGGGGAAATATTCAGATGTTCACTAGCAGTTATGCTCGCTGGATAATCTGAATGCATCAGAAATGAGCTAGAGCTCAGACAAAGTAGGGGATTAGGAGTCTGAGATGGGTGAACAGGGTGGACATCTGGAAGCCTGCTGTTTAGCTTGTCTGCTGGGGTGGGTTGCATCTTCATTATATGGGCTATACACGCCGAAAATGAATGGTGTGCTGGGATTGTGGTGGCTCTCTGTGGATATCTTCTGAAATAACAATTTCTGGTGTTATTTACTGAGCATCCTACCCTTCCCAGCAGAGATCTGTGTGTTCAGTGAAAACAGTGCAAGCAGAGCAGGGGAAGCTCACCCCTTGAAGCTGGAGGAACGCATTCAGGTTTTATGGCACTCCCTGCACACACCATTTCTGTCTGCTGCATTGAGGTTTGAGGAGAAGCACTGCTTGTGCCTGTGGCCTGGGTTATGTATGTGTGGATGCTTGGATCCTTCCTTGTATGATGCTCCCTCTGTTTTTGGGCAGGTACAGCTCTGCAGAGCCTGATAGAAAAGCAAACATGGGCTCACAAGAGGGCTCTCCTCACAAGAGAAACCAAACTCAGGGCTTCTGAACCCTTCCCATGTGCAGACTCTGGCTCTTCCAAAGTTGAGCCTATTGTTACAGCACAGGGACACAGCTGCTGCTGCCAGCATCTGCCCCAGGCAGTGCCCTGTGTCCAGGGTTGGCTTCACTGACCCCATCCCACTGTACCCCCAGCCCAGCTCCTTATCCGTCTCATTTTGGGCACAAGGACCTGACTCAAAGTACAGAACCATGGGTGGAGTGGTGCCAGTTGTGTGGGGATTTTGTCATCTGATGGTGAAGTATGAGTTGAAAACTACTTTGGCCTTTTTGGAAACTCAATATTGGAGAAGGAATTCCGAGTATGATGTGAACAGAAATAGATGGGTAATGGTTTGGTTCGGTTTTGGGTTTACCCATAAAATAACTTCTTTACCAGCCTCCAGGCTAAACAATCCCAACTTTCTCAGCCTGTCCTTACAGCAGAGAGAGGTTCCAGTCCTCACATCATTGTTGTGGCCTCCTCTGGACCCACCCCAACAGGTTCATGTCATTTTTATTTTTTTTTTTTTTTTTCCTGAGGGCTCCAGAGCTGGACCTAGAATTCCAGTGAGGTCTTAGCAGAGTGGAATATAACTTCTCACCTTGTTCAGGTGAGCAGTGTAATTCCCACCCTGCCTTGTTTTTGGCAAAACCAGAGCAAAGAAGTTCAGGGGAAGTTAGAGAGGACCTCCAGGCACAAATGCATAACCCTAAATCAGATGCACAAGCATGGTGATCCTTTGGGTCATGCTTGGGATGATTTTTTTTTTTTTAATTTTTTTTTTTTTAATTTTAAAAAATAATAAATGCTGCAAAAGAGAGGGAGGTATCAGGGAAGCAGGGACCCAGGCAGGGTATTAAGTAAAGGGTGTTTGAAGGACATGTGTCAGTCAATGCTGAACATGATGCCTCAGGGAATTGAAAGCAGGACTGAGGAGTAAGACCTACTCCAGCTCATGGAGATTTGCAACTGTGTGGCAGCATCCACCGAAAGTGCTGAATTGGTGAAATGCACCTGTGTTGTGTCAAAGATGTGCAAAATTTAGGGAGAGAAGGAAAGCACCAAGTTTCCTTTTTGAAAGAGAAAAGAAGTTGTGTGGGAGTTGTTGTTCTGCCTGTGAGCTGCACACAGGTTAGCCAGCACGTGTGTGGTGCTGGTGCCTGGCGGCTCCTGCTGCGCTGCCTTGTGTCAGCATCCTTGTTTTTTTACTAAAACTGCCTTTCCTCTTTGGGTAGACCCGAGAGGGGGCAGACCTGAGTAGCAGCAGCGTTTTACTTTATTGGGTGCCGTTGTGTCCTGCTAGTGTTGAAACGTGATGTCCTTCCGTCTTCCCTGTATGAGCTTGGGGAGCTGCTGCTGAGAGCAGTCTGTGAGCAGAGCTGGGTGGTGTGTGGATGTGCGAGTAAAGCACCTGCTTTGCTCAGTACCAGTGTACCTGAAAACCAGTGGCATGGTCTCTGGGAACAGAAGGTTTTGGAGGGATGGAAGAAGGTCTGAAGAAGAGCTACAGCTTCTCTGAGGTCACCCGTGGACCCACTGGGTGTCAAACCTCTGGAAGCTAGATACAAAATCTTCCTTTTCCCCTCAGGATGGGAGGAGGAATGTGTGTCTCCTGAAAAGCAGGGCCAGAAAAGTGTGTGTGCTGTAGGTGGACTCTGGATTAGGAGGTTTTACACGAAGTGCAGTTCAGCATTATGGTACTAATTCTTATTCCATTTTAATGCCTTTTTTTCCAGAAGTGCCAGCAGCACACATCGGAACTGCCCCACACTGAGGGCAAAGCCTGAGGGGCTGCCCTGCAGAATTGGGGTCTTTGAAAGAGCCTGTAGTAGGGACAGGGCACACTGTAGCTCTCTGCTACTCTTCTGGGCTGCCAAAACCTTGGCACAAGGTATAGGGGGCCAGGTTTTGGGGAGGCAATCCCCAGCACTTGGTCAACTCTAACAGCTTCAGCAGGGGATGCTCCTGCAAACAGAAGCTGTTGGGAATTTGCATTTCCCTTGGCCTCAGCCCTGAAGAAAGCCTAAAGCCTTGGTCAATAATAAGCTTATAAGTCAGTAAATCTTGGTAATGAGAAAAACAGAAGATGGCATCTGCTCAACACGGTGGTGCTGTGTATGGTCTGGTAAACAGCTATGGAAACGAGTTGCCTGTTATGGCAGGGGTTGCAGCTGAAAAGCCCCATTTCCCTACAGGATCAGCAGGTTTCGCCTCCCCAACCCATTGCAGGGGCTCCTGGAACCCCACTGAGGCTGAGCTTGGGGAGAGGTGACCTGTTGCCCATGAGGACTGGGTACTTGCCACAGAAAAGGCAGCCCTCACTGTGAAAACAGTTGTGAGCTACTCTTGTCCTGCATGCATGAAGCCCGAAATGGGCCTTGAGACAGGACCATCATAGCAGTTGTCTACACCTCCTCCTCTGGTGTCCCCTTCAACGCCTTCTTGCAATGGCTCTGATCAGAGACATAGATGTTTTGGAAACTGCTCTGAGGCAAATGGGGGCTTGGGGTAAGAAAGTGAAAATGGTTTCTTCTGCATTGTGTCTTCAAGGATGCCAAAATGAGATGGGCAACAGGCACCTGGGCATAAATGAGTTGTGCAGGGGGCAGCAGGAAGAGAAAGGTGCTGAGTCTCCATCTGACATTTGCTTGAACAAACCTGGTACCCATGGGATGGGAACTGGCAGTGGTCCCGGTCCCTCTCAAATGATGTGAAGCCAGGTCTGCAAAATGGGGAGGAGGAGGGGAGAGTTCAGGGGAAGGAATCTGCATATGGTGTGTAATGCTTTTATGAATTGGGTCTTTAATAATTTACATTACCAGTTTAATACTTTGAATACAAATTATCTTGCCCATATGCTGTGCTGACAAACATAAAAATGGAGTAATCAAAGCTGTAATAGCACTACAGCAAAAAGACATAAAATGCCACTAGAAGGCTTAGGATAAATTATTGCTTGCACACACTGGCTCTATGGCTCCCTGGTGCCAAAGGATGCATTGCAATTGCTTCTTCAGACTTTGCATTTGGGCTTGTGGACTGATGCAGTACCAGCAGTACTGCTAGAAATTCTGTGACACAGGCAGCTTTTAACAGAGAAGGAAAGGAAAAAAGGCTCAGACCTGCATGATGAACACTGCAATTTAAATTCTGCTCTGGCATTACACGGACTGCCAAGAAAATATAGCCCTCTTATTTGTAGGGAGCCCCTTCTTCCTCCAGCGGGGTGATTTGCATGTATTATGAACTGCAGTGTTGGCTTGCCATCTTCAGGCAGCTGCCTGCACTGCACATCATCCCTGTGCATCCCTGCCCATCCCTGCACTGGTTGAAGGTGGTGGGTACAGCCTGGGTGCCACAAGGGATGCCCAAGGGAGGATGCTTGCAGCCTAGCACTGGGCTACCCAGAAAATAGGCAGCATCAGTCCAGGGGAGACATGACTTTCACTTCATCCTTTTTTGTATCTGCA
Source organism: Eubucco bourcierii (assembly GCA_013396675.1). NCBI lineage: Eukaryota > Metazoa > Chordata > Aves > Piciformes > Ramphastidae > Eubucco > Eubucco bourcierii. The sequence goes on along the minus strand of VWZE01007414.1, from coordinate 1,610,421 downwards.
CTTGCTCCCCTCTAATGTCTGAGCTCTGAGGGGCTTGAGGAGGCGGGAGAGGATGAAAGGGCCCCAGTTGCTCCTAGGGTCCAGGGAACAGTACAGGTTAGTCTGGGAGCTGCAGGTGACTCAGCAGTTTGCTTTTAGCAGCCTGGCATCTTCTGGTGCACATGTGCAGGTGTACCAGGCACCTCAATGGGCACTGGACTCTGCAGCAAAATGAGCAGGTTCGCAGAGCAGAGATGCAAGTTGTGCTTGCAGGGGAAAGCTGCTGTTTGTAGATGTCAGTAGACCTTGTACTGTAGCTCATGGCAAAGCCTCCGCTTTCAAATACCAGCCTATTCATTGGTGCTGTATCACAAAGGCATCCCTGCTACAGGCAATCTTTCACAGAAAGAGCCATTTAAGGCTCGCATTTGCATACGCTGAATTTCTCAGCTATCAAGGTTACTCCATGCTGTAATCCATTCTGTGATTCTAATATGATCCATGAAAAATGAGGCTTCCTCCCAACTAAATCATCAGTAATGGAGGGAATGGTGCTTTTCTGGAAGGTGTGAGGCTCTGGTGGTAGCAACATCTTTCCCAAAAGGCAGATGAATTGGGGCATATTCATTTTGAATTGTCTGATCTTGCTACGAGTCACCCAGAGACCAAACCCTTTGACATTAATGTGTTTTCACTCTATTTACCGCTCCCAGAATCTGCTGCTGGCTGTTTCCTTGGGATGTGGTGTGAGTGGCTCAGGTGTAGGTCACCCACCTTTGGGTCATCCATAAAGTCATGATCAATGCACGCACCACGACTCCGAAACAGAGCAAAGAGGCATCTGGAGCTTCTCCTGTCAGCATTGGTAGGACCTACCTGGATGGGCAAAGGGTCCTGCATGAGCTGGGATAGGAAGTGCAGGAGGGCATTCAGGTGGACAAACTTTTCCCATTGCCAGATCTTCTGGAGAATAAGGCCCTTGCTGATCCTTTCGCTCTGCAAATAAATTGTATGGATCAAGACTGCAATGAGAAATATCCTCACCCTTGTCCAGAGGGGGATTTTCAGCATAAAAGGCTTTATATGACTCATAAACTCTAACATTTATTTCTGTGCACGAGGTAAATATTTCCCCCTCTGAATGTCTAAGCAATGCAATTTCGTTTGAAGCCTCCATTTGTTAAAGTCTGGAGATGACAATAATTCACCTGTTTTCCCTTCCCACAGCTCCCTGAGCGATGACGTAAGTAAAAATAGAGCGAACTCAGCTCTGGCTGTTTGTCACTTGTCACCTCCCTCCCTCAAATATGCTCAGATGAGCTTTGTCCTGGAGCTTGCATCGAGGCACCTTCTGATCTCCTGCCATTGGTGCATGGCCCCGTGTTTTCTTTTTTAGAAGAAGAAATACAGCACACCTGTAAGTAGCCACTGACAGGGCAGAGAGACATAACTTAATTTAACTCCAGATAAATCATGATTTCACAGTGATCTGCCTGCCACAGGCAGTTGAGAGCTCCATCTCCTTGGCACTGTAACAATACTTGTCACTCAATGTCCCAGAGAGACCCGCTTGTGGCCAGAGATCATAGAAGGCTGGGAAGATGCCTGGAGTTGTAAACATCATCAATCTGGAGGAAACAAATGCTCCTGGGAACTGGTGTCAAGTGAGGATGTTTGAAGGCAGCACTTGCCTCTGCAGAGCATGGGACATGTCCGTGGGCCATGTGGGTCCCCAGGCCTAGACCTTCCCTGCATCAGTCACCACCCAAAGCTCCAGCAAGCCCAGGAGGGCAAAGAGCTGCCCCTCTTCCTCCTCAGGAGAGTTTGGGGCCCAGACTTTTGGAGGCCAGTAGCACCCTGTGCAACCCCCAGCCCCACACAGGCTGGAGGGAGCTCAGGGAGTAGTTAGTTGCTGTGGAGCAGAGGTGTTGGAGACTGATATTAATGTACCAGTTTCCTCTTTGAGGGAGGTGAAAGAAGGACACTCCAATTTTGGTAGTAGGTGCAACCTGTCAGAAATTTTCACCTCCACCTTGAAACTGTTTTAGCTCCTGCTGGGGAGGACAAAGAGGCCTGATTGTGGCTTTGTCATTGCTTAAGGATGTCTTGTGTGAGAGGGATGGGTGGATGCATGCTCAAAACCGTGCCAGCACACCAGGCTTTGAGAAGCCTCCCACAGCAGCACAGGCAGCATGTTTGGTGTGGGTGACTTGCTTTGCTCTCCAGCCTTTCTGGTACCCCTGTGTCTTTGCTGGCTTTGGTGGAGTGGCTTCTAACTTAGAGATGGCATCACATGGAATCTGAAGCAGGTGCTGCTCCTCCTGCCCCCTGCTTGACTGCTCTTGCCAAGGGCTCTCCTGATTCCCTGGCAGCATCCAAGGCTGCTCCCCAGATCCCTGTCCATCCTTAGGGACATGTCTGCATCCAGTCCTAAACTCAACGGTGATGTGCACAGGCAGGGGTTTTTTGGGTTTGTTTGTTTGTTTGTTTTTGTTTGGTTTTTTTTTTTGGTCTGCATCTTTCTTTTCCCCTTTTTAAAGGCAAACAGGATTCAAGGCTGCCATGTAGTGATGATGATGTTATAGTTAGTAGTTACTTCTATTTCTATAGCTCCAGGAGGCAGAGAACAGTCCCCCTGGACTAAATGCAGCACATGCTGTAACAAAAAGACGGTCTGGGTGCCAAACAACTTGCAATCTTCGTGTTAATGTAAGGAATGTAAAATTAAGATTACTATAGCAACATTTTGCTTCCATTGCATAGAGATAGGATTTGTTGTTCATCTGTGTGTGTGTGTATATATATCTAACACACACATACAAACCCTAAATAGCTCTGGCAACTTTTTGAGTTGTTGAATTTATATTTACTTTAAGCTTGCTGTCTGTATCTCAGCTCCTTAAGCTTTGCATCCAGCTTTCCTTCAGCAAGCCTTGTCTTCTCCTTTGGGTTCTTTTGTGAGTGCTGCTTGCCAGGCTGTAGTCCCCTCTGCCTGGGAAGAGTGCTTGGCTCCCAGCCAGGAGCAGGGACAAACCCTGACTGAGGGGTTCATTCTCTGTTGTTTTAAACACATACAAGCCTGTTAAACGTTATAATCTCCAAATTTGCTTTCTTCAGTCAGATTTTGAGAGAGTGATGTGAACCAAAAACATGTAAAATCCCTCCTTTGTCCTCCCATCTCTCTTCTCTCAAGTTAGCTCAATTTTAAGTGGTGTTTCCTATGACTTGTAAACCACAGCTCTCACTTATCCTCCACAACTGACTCAAATCCGCACCCAGGAATGCCTACCTAAAGGACAGAGCACACTCAGGAATGGAGAGATGAGAGGCAGCAGGAAGACAGATGCACTTACAGTTCAGTGTCACTTAAATACTCCAGCAAAGCAGCAGAAATTCAAGCAGAGTTTTCACCTCATCACAGAGGTAAGTGGAGTAACTGATAAAGAACTTAAACATTGCCAGATTTCAGGGGCTGTCTTCACTTGCCAGCCTACAATCAGGAGGAGGGGAGGGGAAAGCCAGGCACCAGACTGCACTGGAGATATCTGAAGAATATTGCTGTCCACTAGAGAAAGACTTGTTGGAGGGGTACCCATTTCTCTTGGGAAGCAGGAGGAACTTGTGGATTGTTTGTAGCAGCTTGGAGGCTGTGGAGTCGAACATGCACAGTTGGAGGGCTGCTGGATTTGCGGTTTTGATACCAGACTGTAATGGAGATCTGAGAACCAAAACTGAAAACGTCTGCTGGCAGATCTGAATGGAGAAGCTGGAAAGCAGCCTGAAGTTGCCAGCTGCAGATTTCTGGTGCCTCTGACTTAGCAGTATTACATACAAGGATGTAAATTATAGACAGATCTGCCTGCAGGGTCTAGAAGGAAAGCAAGGGCTGGCCAGGGTGAGGTGGATGAACAAATCTCATTTCCCAGTGGGTTGGTAGGGCAGGCAAAAGTGGAAAGGCAAGGAAGGGATCTGCATGGAATAGAGGGGCCAGCTTTCGAAGACTTCATCCTAGGCAAATGCAATGGCTTTTCTTGAGACAGCTGCTCTATGAGCAGGAATCAATATCCTTCTGCACAGCCTGCAAAAATGCTGATAGGCCTGAATGTGCAGAGCTGTTGCCAAGAAGGAGATTTTTATATGGCTATTGAAGAGATGGGCAGGGTGGGAACAAACATCACTTGAGCTTGACACATACATTGGACATCAGTGGAGAATGATGGGCCAAGGGTATGGGGACAGCTGAAAATCAGACCAGGCAATGAATGTTGAAGAACAGCAGAAATTAATGAGCAGCAATATATTAGAAGGCAAAGTGAGCACGGTGAGATGGGAACTCAGGTTTTTTGCTGCTGGTGACAGGCAGGAAAGCTGTCCCTTTGCTGAACTGACCCAATGTGGGCCAACCTCCAGGCAAAAAAGCCACCTCTACCTCCTTCCCCAAAGGAAGGAGTAAAGACAGGCTCAGTGGGGTGAGGTGGGGCAGCAGAGGCTGTGAACCTGGCCCAGGGAGGAACCAGCAAGGTCTATAGGGCTGAAGAAACTGTTTCTGAGACTGACGCTGTTGGTTAAAATGTACATGCATTTTCTAATCCTTTATTTGGAGTGGGGACCCATCAGGGCAACATTCTGTTTATGATGTTCAGCTGAAACTGTGCCGGTTCAGACTTCCAGAGGTAAGGGTGGACAGTGTCAGCACTGGTGCCATGTGTTTGGCAAAGGTTGGTGTGTAACCTCAGCCCAGAGACCTGATTGCTCACCCCTTAGAAATCCCGTAGAGCTTTACAGCTGTACTGAAGTGTCCAGTGAAATTGGGTCATTTGGTGAGAGTAGGACGAGAGAGGGAATTGTTTCCTGTTCCCCAAAGGGTATAAAGTTCTCCGTTTGTGGAATGCATACTGTCTGTATGTACTAAAGCCACAGGCTGAGAAAAGGGAATCTCTTAACTGGGGAAAAACTGTGGCTTGGAGTCAACTTGCTGCAGCCCCTCTGTTAACCCTTGCTACACCATCACTGCTGACAACAGTGCTTCTGACACAGTCTCCATGTGCCAGCCATCATCGTCATCACCTCTATGCTATTTATTTCTCTTGACCTCTGTGCTTCCATCAGCCATTTTTAAGCAAGCCTACCACCACGACTCTAATCGTTTCCCGTGTACTCCTATTTATGTTTCCACCCAGCAATTTGCACAGGGCTGTCGAGCTCTCTGCTCGTAATTGACAGGAGAAAGCAATCTGCTTCACGAGAGGAAACATCTCCACCGGCTGCTGGATCTGAGCAGGCTATTTCCCATAATGAGGATGAAGCAAAACAGGATCTCGCTATCAGCCGTGGGTATAGCTGAGCCCTCATTACTGCAGGCACAAAGGTGCTGCTTGGGGCATAATTAAGAGCTGGATATTTGGAGTGCAGTGTGTTGTGCTGTCCTTCCTGGGCTGCTGCCTTGTGACTTGTGAGTGCTCCTGAAGCAGCTCCCGTGAGTCAGGCTGCAGGAAGTGCTGCTCAGGAAAGACTCCATGTTTTCTTTCTTAAGACCGTTATTTCTCCACTTGTAGAGGATAACCATGGCAATTTCAGCCTTAGCGTTGGAAAGCAGCTGCCAATGGCAGTGGAGAGACTCTGACAATAGAGTGGCATCAGCTGCGAATTTCCCCACAGTTGACGGTGATTAACAGTGGCTGGGTGAGTAACACAGGTACCAAAGAGCTGGACTGGCCAGACTCCAGCTAGATTTGCACCTTGGGATGTACAGCAAAGCTGGATCCAACCTAACACAGCACGGAATCCTACCTGATCTAGATGGTGGCAAAGGAACAACCTGTATCCCCAGAGGCATAAAGCTTGTTTGAAACCACTCGAGATGCTGCAGGGAAGAGTTTGGGTTTCTCCACACGAATCGGAAGGCCTGGAGTTATTTGCTAGCAGAGGCTGCACAAATCCCAAGCATAATTCAGCCATTGCCATACAAATCATCCTACTAGTAAAAGCCTTTTTGGGAAATTTGGTTTCAACAAACTTTGACCTAAATGTGCCACAGCCGACAGCCCCATATGGTGGGTTTTAAACTTTCACCATTGCATCCTTCTGAGAGGCAAAGTGAATCTAGGTCATTCCCTTTGCTTGTTTGTAATGAGGCTAATTCCAATTTCATTCATGTTGCATCCTTGAGTTTGAGATGGGGGAAAAAATGGGAGATTTGAAATGGCAAGTCAGCCACAAGTCATGCTTCTTAAGTCCTATCTTGGAGCAAAGGAAGCGGTTTGATGTCGCATCCCAAGGCAACATTGGCACTGTCTTTTAATATTCAGGGTACGAAAGGAATACAAAGTTTTCCTTCTTCCTCTTTTTATTTAGATTGCAGTATTAAGCATTTGAGCTGAATGAACAGGCCTGTGTCTGCCGCTTTTTGAGCGAGTAACAAAAAAGCCTATTCTGGGTGAGCGAGCTGTGCGCTCTGCGTGAGGCTGCTGCTTCAGGGACAAAGAGGGGAAGTGGCTGAACACGAGGTTATTAGTTTGTCTGGAGTTTCTATGCAAGCACGATGGCATAAATAGAGCTGCTTGTTTGTTGATCTCTTCTCCGATGGCAGCTGGGGGCAAGCTGCTGTATTCATCTATTTATTGCCAAAGCAACTAGTGCTTTTTTTCCCAAGACTGGGGTTCTCTTATGCCATGCACAGTACAGCTGTGTTACCTCTGCAGTAAATAGTTGCACAGTCCAAATGGACAAGAAATAAGTTTAGGAGAGGGGAACTACTGCCGTGTGTGTTTGGCTGGAGAGTTGTGGGCGGATAATGGTGATTCCCCCTTTGGTAATGGCTTGGAAACAGTTCTGCCGCATGCCAGATTCATGGGCATAGTTGTGATAAGGATGGAGGGCAAAGGGTGTGATTGGTCCTTCTTTTGAAGGTAACGATACTGTTGCATGGAAGAAGTAAGTGGCTTATTTTAGCTGTGTTTGTCAGCTCAAAAAGCCTAAGACTGGCCAAGGAACAAATCTCTGTTGTCTGGAGTCTAGAACAGAATCTTAAACAAGAAAAAGAAACTGCTGGAAAGGCATGTGCTGAAGGTCTCCAATGGCTGAACACCACATCCTGGTGGTATTAAAGCAGTGCAGGCTGCTCTTATTCATGTAGGAGGCAGGAGAAACCTCTAAACCTCCCCTCATCTGTCCAGGGATGGAGGAAACCTGGTCTGCCCATCACCAGGAGCAGCCTTGCTGGGCTCTGTGGTACCCTGACTGGGGCTGAACAATGTGGGAGCAGACCATATGGCAAAGGATTTATTAGCCCCATTTCTGTGTCTGGTTGTGAGTCTCTCTTGAAGGCCACCGCTTAAGTCAGAAGTCAGAACTTCTGTTGTCTGTTGCTCTTTCTGGAAATCAGCTTACCATACTCAGCTAGGCTGGTGTGGTGGGAGGGATTCAGCTTCTTTGTGTGGATCTGGGGAGCAGAGAATTGTGGAATTGTTTTGGCTGGAAGAGATACTTTAAGATCATCAAATCAAACCATTAACCCAACACTGGTAGGTCACCACTAAACCATGTCTCTGAGCACCATGTCTACCTATCTCTACCTCCAGGGATGGTGACTCCACCACTTCTCTGAGCAGCCTGTTCTAGGGCTTGACAACTTTTTTTGTGAAAAAACTTTTCCTAATGTCCAGCCTAAACTTCCCCTGGAGTAACTTGAGCCCATGTCCTCTTGTCCTACCGCTTCTTCATTACAAGGAATAACCAACCCCAATCTCGCTACAACCTTTCAGCTAGTTGTCCTGAGCCTCTTCTCCAAACAACCCCAGTCACCTTAGCGGCTCTTTGTAAGACCTGTGCTCTAAAATCTTGTTAGGATTCTGAACTTCCCAGCCTGGTATTCCTTATCCAGCACTACCCTACCTCTTCCTGATGATGCTCAGAGGGCCGCTGATTGTTTTGGTAAGCATGAAGAGTACCCTGGATCCAGCTAAAGGGAATGACTATGTCTGTCACTAGGCAGGCTTGGTCAAGGTGACAGGACAATTTGGCCTTAAATATGCCAAATTCAGCATAGTAATATTTGTGGACAACAGCCATTACTGTTGTGTATTTGACAAAAGTTAATTGTCTCTCTGACAAAATCAGTGTAGTAGTCAGCCTGTCCCTGGGGGAGGGGGGGGAAATCCTTCATTTAGAAGTGATTCATTAAGTAGCATTAAAGCTGTCTCTGAAGACAAAATAATCTTTTTAAAGAGGACTCAAGGTACTGAGAAGGAAGATTAATGCCTCAGCTATTTTTCAATTATGCAAGCTTTCATTTGTTGCAGTATACCTGGATTAACTCTTACTGAGCTAATGCTTTGGTAGGTAGGGTTGGAAAGGGAGCTGTTCCATGCCACTGGACCAGTCCCATGCTCAGCTGTGGGTGGCGCAGCAGGAGGATGCCAGGTGCATCTAAACTTTGCTCTTAGCAATACTATAACATCTTTTCAAAAGGAGTGTTTGAAAAGCATTTATGGTCCTTGAATATTTTTCACTGATTGCATTCTGCTTGGTGTTCCTCTTTGTGTACATATGCATACCTCCTCGGTGTGCTTTGGGTACTGAAGGGCTCTTTTTCTGACCCTAATTCAATGTCTTTTCTTGTGATCACATGGCCTTTGCGCAATCTAATGAGCCTAAATTCTTCTAACACACTAAGGATATTTTTATTTCAGTATGATTTACGTTAGAGGTCCCAGTAAAGCGTGATTAAAAAGGTCTTATTGATACCTCTACCTTCATTTTTTCCCCTTGCTACTGCTTCCTAGAGTGCTAGCCTTTCCTTAATTGAAGCAGTGAAGAGTCCATTTAGCAGGAGGGTGGGAGGAAACAGCCTGAAAAACCATTCATCTAAATCACTTCACTGATGAAAACAGTTGCTCACTACATCTATCATAATTTCTTCTCAGTGTCTTACGAGAGATTAGTTCTTATAAGTGTGCAGATGCACACATGCCTGGTAGAGCTGTGCAGATCTTCCCTAGGGAAGAATACTGCTTCTTGAGGGTATAAACTATGCACCAAAAGAGGTTACCAGAAGAGCACTTTTTGTGTTTTTTTTTTTCCCCACTTGCAATAGTACCATAAAATATGACCCACTCTACCTCACACTGCTCTGCTAGCAAATGGATTTTTTTGAAGTATAATTGAGGCCAAAACCTTCACTGGGCAGCTTTAGTGCTCCCATTGGCCCCAGACAGCAGCAGGACAACCGCTTCTGTACCAATGAATGTCAGTGGGGTTCAGCAGAATCTGCGTTTACACTCTTCCTATTATTCAGCAATCAACTACTCTTCTATGTCAGTAGGTAAAACTAATTCTCTGTGGGACATCCTAGCATGATAGCTTCCATCTTGGAAAGGACTAGAAGACAGCACTAGTAGAAGATAATTGTTCAGGATGCAGGTTTACTGGGGATCTTGAAAGCCTTCGAATCTAGCATCACACACATCTCTAAGCAAAGAACTCAGGCAGCTTTTTTACTTCAAACTCACACAGAATCACAGTATGATAGGGGTTGGAAAAGACTTCTGGAGATCATCTAGTCAAGCCCTCTGCCAGAGCAGGTTCACCTAGAGCAGGTTGCATGGGATGGTGTACAGACAGGTTGTGAATGACTCCAGAGATGGAGACTGCAGCACCTCTCTGTGCAGCCTCTTCCAGTACTCCACTACCCACAGCAAAGTCTGATCCAGTGCTGTGGTAGGGTTGACTGCTCCTGTGATGTCAGATCCAGCCTTGTTCTCCTCAGTGCCTACTGCAAAATCAAGAGCTATGCTTGCAAACTGGTACCTTGGGCTCAGCACCTGCTCCTTCCTGTGTCTGCCCAGCACAGACACGTGTGGCACACGGTGCATGACCAGTGCATTGCACAGGATGGACACGTATACTGTCCTTGCCCACGCAGAAAAGCAGGCTCCTCTGTCACCATTCCTCTTTCTCAGCCCAGCAGAAACATCTGCATAAAGCTGGTGGGGAGACAGGAGGGGCTTGCTGTGGTACCTGTATTTTCCTTTTCATTAGCAGAAGCATCATCTCTTGCTTCTTTATTGCCTTTATTTCTTAATATCATTGCTTGCATGAATTATGACATTGTAACAACAGCAGTACTGAGGCACTGCTGTAAATAGGGACATTTTTAATTCTAAACCCCTTTTCTCTCTTCTTTGTTCAAAACTGGAAAAGAAAAAAAATTAGGTAGGAAATTATTTTCTCAGTGTTACCTGTGGTTTCTGTTAAAAATGTGTGTGATACTGCAAGGGAAACATCATCTATATACTTTAACATATCTATATACTTTAAACCTTACCACAGAAACTGTGCCTTTCCTTCTTTATTTATTAACAGAGATATTTTGACTCCATCTTCACCAGTTCTAAATCATGTTTCTTCTATCAAGTCCAAGGCACTTGCATAAAGTTCAGGCCCTCTGAAGCCACATCCCAGTTCGCCACATCTGAAAGCATCTTAAACAGGGTGCAAACAGATACCAGAGCACAGTGGTATGAAGGTGAAAGGTGCCAAAAAGATTTCTCCATGCAAGCTGTTCCTGCCCCTACTCCCATGCCACAGGTAGGTCCTGAACGTAAACCATCCAAAAGTCTGTGAACAAAATTATTTGCTTGACAGAGAAAATATCAAAGCATTTGCTTTTAGCTTTGTTGTTGACTCACTTAACCGGGCAGTTGTAAAGCCCCAAGGACAGATTGTGACACAGCCTTTATGTTAGCTCCTTCACTTTGGCTTAAAGCAACTTTGAGCTAATGCCCAGGGGAGGTGCCGTGTGGTGGCGTTCAGACTTGGCGTGTTCCTGCCCTCTCTCCTGCCCCCATCCAGTCCCTAGCACGGCATCACGGCTGATCTCCACAGGCCATAAACCCTACTTTTCTGAGTTTGTTTTCGAAGTAAAGCTGAGAATTCACGTGGTTGTGTATTGCAGCGGCAATTTGACCACATGAACTCGGTCTCTTGCTCGTGATTATGTGGAGTAAAGCAACAAAACGTGCCTTCAGCTGCCAGGCTGGGGTAAAGGAGGTGGGAATTCCTGTTGAACGCTGCTTTCCTGCAGTTGAGGAGCACACAAGTGGGCTGCTGAAGTTGGAATTTCAGATGAGACTTGTGCATCACACAGAGCAGAATCAGTAAGGATTAAAATGAAAGCAAATGGTTTCATTCTGATGTAATTGCTGAGAGGAGACCTCCTTGCTCTCTACGACTACCTCAGAGCAGGTTGTAGTGAGGTAGGGACTGGTCTCTTCTCCCAAGGAACAAGTGATATGAAATGGCCTCAAGTTGTGCCAGGAGTAGCCTAGATTAGATATTAGGAAAAATTTCTTTGCCGAAGGAGTTGTCAAGCCTTGGAGCAGGCTGTTTAGGGACGTGGCTGAATCATCATCTCTGGAGGTATTTAAAAGCCATGTTGATGTGGTGCTGAGGGACGTTGTTGAGTGGAGACTTGGCAGTGCTGGGTTAATGGGCATCGATGATCTTAATGACTTTTTCCAGCCTAAATACTTCCGTGATCTCATGACGGCGACCGGGCAGCAAAGGTTCTCACCGTGCCTCCTCCCCGGGGCTCCGTGACGGCAAATGTCATACGGGCTGGAGCCTTTTACTTTGAACAGTGAAACGCCCTCCGCCTTGGCTCAGTGTCCTCACAACAGGGGGAGAGTAGCGCGTTGGGAGTGCTGCGGAGCCAGAGGGGTGCTACAGAATCCCGTCTTGGGGCTGAGTCCCTGCACCTGCGCCCCACCGCTGTCCGCGTCCTGCCCCGCTGCTCCCCGTCACGGCCGCGCGGTGGCGCCATCGGTCCGGCGAGCGCTACGGGTGCCCCGGTACCGGGCAGTCCCCCCCGCCCCGCCCCGGGCAGGGCGGTGGCACTTAGGGGAGGGG
>VWZE01007414.1:1519190-1587987 GCA_013396675.1 Eubucco bourcierii | reverse complement strand
TAAACATCATCTTCTACTATAGTAGGCAGATTTGCCTGCTCCCAGTCCTCACTTTCACCCTCTGCAACTTGGACATTGTGGTTGGAGCCCTTGCTGTTAAAGACTGAGGCAAAGAAGTCATTGAGCACCTCAGCCTTGTCCATGTCCTTTGTCAGCAGCTCTCCATTTTCCTTCTGTAAGGGTCCCACATTGTCCCTAGTTCTCCTCTTCTCACTAATATACCTGAAGAAGTTCTTCTTGTTCCCTTAGGATCCCAGTAGGATGCACACATTAACTGACCTGTGCTTCTTCCGTATCCTGAGCAGAACAGTGGTGAAAACTGGCAGCTCTGCCTGTTGCACGCATTCTTGTTTGATTGTAAAGGCAGGTGGGCTCAAGAGACCTTGATGTCTTCTGGGAGAGGATGTAGCTGGCTCCATGGGTGTTGAGCAGGCACAAAGCCCAAAGCTTGCAGTTCCCAAGGGATTTGCAAACCGTAGGTTAAATTTGGTCTAACATATTTCCTCTTACTCGGATCCCTGTGTCCAGACTTCCCATCTTGACAGTGAGTTCCATTTCTGCAGATATTGCAGTAGAAAATAGATCAAATTGAGTCTTAATGGGGTAGGTGAAATCCACAGCAGAGTCACTTTTAGATGCATTAGGCACTGGAACCCTGGCCTGTGCTGCCAGAGAGAAATGCTGCCTGGCAGCCATGCAGGAGGAGCAGCCTCCCATGGTATGGCTCCTATGAGGCATGGGCTGCCCACACACACCAAAATGGGAGGCAGTAGGACTTTCCTCTGACATTAGCTCTGTCCTACTCGTGGAGTAACTCACAAGGAGATATTCTTCATGTGGTCCAGAACTTTCCATCAACTTGTACAAGGTGAGTAGCTTACTTTCCTGCAAGCTGTGGGGTGAGAAGAGTGTATTGATTTAGGTGGCCGTGGCAGATTAAGCCAGCCATGGGACTTGCATACAAATATAGCAAAGGAGGGTTTGTGTAGTGGGTAGTTGGTAGAGAAAATAAGGACAAAAAGACTGGAGTCCTAGTACATGGGAATGAGTTTGGTCTCTGGTTTTAGGCCAGAACTGCTAGAGACTGGAAGATGATGATCAGCATTCAGCACTGGTCCTTATGTACCTTCCCAGTTCAACTCACCATTCTCCTGCTTGTGACTGCCATTTTAAATGGCAGGAGGCATCCAGATCCCACTGTCCTCCCACTTTTTCTCTGGCCTTGAGCCTCATCTTCAGGCTGCTGAAATACTCTTTCCTAACTTTTTTTGTGTCTTGCAATTGTGTTCCCCATGTATTAATTAACAATAATCTTTGAGACTTCCTTGGGTTAATGGAGAATCTCTGGCTCGGAGGAGAGCAGAGTCACACCACCATTGGCAGGAGGGAGCAGGGCTTGTTGATGCAATGGGAGAAGGAAAAGCTGATGGGAGCACTGGTTTGAGGCACAATAATGAGGAAGAAGGGGTTGGGGGCATCAGAAGAGGCATATTGGGCTCCCACTCATGTCCCTGAGGGAACAGTGAGGCAGGGATGGCAGCACAGTGGCACTTCTTCCATGCTGCCATTGGTTTCCAAGTAAAACTTTGTGTTGTTCTTGGCTGGTTCCTAGGAAAGTGGCTTATACCACATTCAAAATACTCACCCTTGGACTTAATGATGTTGCAAAAATAACTTCAATGTATTTATTTCAGAACCTTATGATACTCCATGGAAAAGTTTATCTGCTAGAGTTGCCAAGCATGTACTCCAACGTTCATGCAAATCATTGCTCTTAAATAGAAAGGGAGAACAATAACCTGTGTTGGCAACTTTGGCCCTGTGCTGTCTGAGAACAATGGTTCTGCATTCTACCTTTCACTATCTGCAGGTTTTCACTAAAGTTTCCTGGGTCCTATCTCTGTGTTGGCATTGCTAGAGAGGCACCTTGGGGAGTGGCTGAGTAGACTTCCTCTATGACTAAGCCTTTTTCAAGTCATTCTGTTCTTTGGTCTCTGCACCCCTAAAGACTCTGTATGTCAAAGTCTTCCTTACTCATTGTTTACTTTGATATACCCTTGAATTCTTTGAAAGTTGCCTCAGTTCTGGAGAAGTTGGGAAGGCAGCAGAGGCCTCTTGACGCTGGTCTGGTGTCAAACCCCAGCCCCTGCGATTGATTCCCCAGCCAAGTTATACAGCACAGCCTTGCAACGCCTCCAGGCCAAGCTTGCTGCTTTTCTGTGTGGCTGACTAAGAGGTCAGAGCTGAAGTTCAGGAAGTCTGGTCAATGATGCTGTGAGGACATGGACATAAGGTGTGTTACCTTTTTATCTCAAGCATAGTAAACACTCTTCCCAGTTCCTGGTACAGAGACTGAAAGTAAGGCATGACAACATAAAATTCCCCTGGAAGAGGCTTCCAATAACATTCGGAGTAGTCTGGAGTTGACAAAATTAGTATTACTACGTTTCTCTCACACTTTCCATTGTCCTCTCTCACACTCCTCTTTCACTCTTCTGACTCCTGGTGAGGGGCAGGTCACACTCACACAGACAATATTTGTTAATACCTGAAAAGATCTCTTTTCTGAAGCTGGCACCACGTTACAAATGGCCAGTCTGATCTCTTGATAAAGAGAGCAGTAACAAAGATGAAGAGGAGTTAAAAAGCTGTCCTCTACTTTCCATCACTACTTCTGCCTGGTTTCTTTCTGCTCTTTCAACAAAATATTGGAACCATCTCTGGATGTTTCAGTGCTCTGCTTTGCAGGGAGGAAGTTAAGCTGGAATGAAGTCTGCTACTCCCTTTCATACAGAAGTAGGTTTTATCAAGTCAGGGATTATATCTTGCCTTTTCCAAGTGAAGACTAGAATGGAAATGCCCTACCTAAGTGTGTGTCAGTGGCAACTTCTCTCTTTATGCCTTAAACAAGTCTTTTTGCTAATGAAAAGTAATTAGGCAAAACTAATCAGACTACATTTAGAGCTTACTGACAAAAGCTTTAAGGAGTAGGTGTAGTTGATGGGTATCCAATTATCAGATACTGCAGTATGAATTGCAAGCTCAGCCTCTCCCATGTTTGTCCATTGCAGTTTCTGTAGAGTAGGCAGAGGTGTGAGAGGGCTTGCAGAGAAAGGCAGGTGTGACAGGAGAGGGAAGGATGTGCTCAGGGGGAGGCTGACAGGCTAATCTCTGCCTTCAAGCAGCCATCCTGCCTATTGAGAGCTATCACAGACAGCAGTTAGAATAAAGAGGAATAGCAGGAACCATACCTGTGTTCTGTTCTAGACAAGACACAAGCCTGTAGCTCCCACAGGTGATCTTGCATTTCCTGCTGCAGGGTGCAGAGCAGTGCCTTGCTGCACATGCCAGCTCTGCCCTTGCACAGCACCTCATGTTTTAAGGCTTTGACAAGTCCAGCCTGTTGAAAGGTGCCCTCTTTCAGGGCACTTCTCACCCACACTAGGAGCTGACTGAACACATAGGCATACGGAGTGGACTTCTGGTCCTTCAGAGACATACCAGCTTTATCCTCACAGCAAAACAGAGAACTTATTAATCAATGTACTCATGTTCCTCCTGACTGGTTCTCACCAGTGAGTTCTTAATGATCCTGAGACTCCACAGGGCTTTGCTTTCAGGAAGACAGCTGCAGTGAACGAAACTTTTCTGGCCTGGTCTAGATTAGCATTGAAAGATGAGGCGATGCTCTCTGCCACCACCTAGCTAAGTCCTTCTAAAAGGCAAGCCAGGACAGAGGAGCTGGGAGCTGACTGGGGGGAAGACCTGGGTGAGAATACTAGGGTTTCCTAGGCAAGGCAGTGAGGGAGTAAAACTGACTTGTCCTGCCTAATTAGTACAATAGACTAATTAGCTAACGAGAGAAACCTTCTCAGTATGGATGTATCATTGGAAGCCATTAATTAAAAGCTTTGCTAAATCCCAAGCTAGACAAAGCCTTTGAGATTAGTATGGGAACAAGAAATAACCACTGGATGAACATCAGCATTGTGTCCCTTAGCAGACACACAGCCTTCTCTGTGGAGTCTTTAAAAGAATGCATTTGCTGTGGAATAAATTATACAGAGATGGAAATGGAGCAGCAAGCAAGCAACAAACAGGACTTACAAGGAGCTAGACTGTTTCAGTGTTCTTGTGGCAGCACCTGTTCTTTACTGGTATGTTAACTGCAGTTCCTCAGTTGTTATTTTTTGGGGCGTTTGGAGGAGGGACACACACAAATTTCTCCTAGGAGAGGCTGGATTTCTACCGATTGGTCATTTACAAAGCCAGTTGCTGCTGTTGGGCTGTCCTCATTGCTTTGATGAAACCATCTTTCACCATTTTTTCTTACCTTTCAAAGCAATTCTTTTGCCCGTTTTTCTATGTGCAAAGATACCTACTTTTTGCCCTGCATGGAATGAAGAAAAATGAGCAAACTCTGAAACTTTTTTCCCTGGAATGTGATCCTGGTTTGAAATCAACCCTTCCATTTTCCTCTCCCCTGTTTTTAAAAGCTATGAGAGGTGACTTGTGATGTGTTATCATCCCCTTTTCCAGCGTCTGTGGGCAGAAGCTCTTCCTGTGATGATGTTACTGAAAGATGTGCCACCACTGTCCTGCCTCCTGCAGAGGTGGCATGAGTGTGTTAGGCCCCTGCTCTCACCAATTTATGGCAAATGCTATTCTGTAAGGGACCCCACCTTCAGCAGATTCTACTGTGTACTTTACTATACGCCTGGGACACTCAGTTAATGGGCATGCCTCTGTGAATATCTGTGCATACATCTCACTGGAGAGGCTTGCTTGCCAGGTTTCAATGGTTTGTATTCACAGAAGATCAAAATTGGCAAAGAGGTGGCTAGCATGAAGGTAGTTTTGGTGTTAAGGGGAAAGTACTTGTGCTATAGAGTTGCTGTGCATTGTGGTCCTCTACTTGTTTCCTTGAGGTTGCAGGACTTGAGTGATATCCCTACATCTGTATCTCACTTTCTGCAAAGGTTGTTGGGCCAGGCTCTTCACCACAAGCTGTCTTTAACTGTGGTAAAATCCTCCCCAAAGTGGGGCTGAAGGGTACAGCATATCAGTGAAGGGGAATTGTTGAGCAGCTCTTTGTCTGGCTTATCTTTCTGACACGGACATCTAAGACAAGTTTGTTCTGGAACAGAAAACTGACTGGTTGTTCTGCACTGTCACCCAGGCAAAGCTGCTCTTTGTTAAAGAAGAAACAGAGAAGCCAAATCCTAACTAACTTTGTGCATGTCCTTCCACACATACTTGTTTCTCTAATTCTGCTGAGGCTGCTCTTTCTGCTGCTTTCTTTCTGCTGGGAAACAAGGAGGGGAGGGGAAAGGTGCTGTGTCTTGGGCATCTTAATGCAGTTGGTTGCTGGCTGCAGGATGAGTATGCCAGTGTCAGTGGACGTCTGGCAGTGTGTTGCACATTTATCTTTAGAAACCCTTTTTGTTCTGATGGGCCTATTTGAACTCCTGGACTTTCCTCAAAGCGGGGTTCTCAGTGTGTGCTGAATTTTGTTTAAAGTAATTGGGTGGGATTCAAATTGGCAGCCCACTAAACACTGTAAGTAACTGGTGGCACAGCTGTATTTGTTGTGGCATCCTGGCTGCAATGCTGCTAGCAGAGCACAAATGTGTTCCCTTTGCATTAGAGGAGCAGATGGTTTCCTGTGGGTCTTGAGCACTGGCATTTTAATTCTAACAATTCTAATAGTAATGCAGTTAGAGTGGGTGCTGGTCCTGGGGCAAGTCCATCTGTGCTGTATCACTTGCCACTGGTCTTGCAGAGAGGAGGTGGTCCTGGCCATATGTGCTCCTGGAGGCTGCTGTGCCAGTGCTACGGCCCCTGCTGAAGGCTGGAGTGCTGCTGTGCTGGAGCACTGATTGTGAGCTGTCAAACCATCAGGGACTGCAGAGCTTGGCACAGAGCTGTCAGGAACAAAAGGCGACACATGCAACTTGTGTGATGCCTGTGTATAGGGTGTTGAGTGCCTGTCCTGTTCCCCTGCTGCACTGGATGTTCCTGGGAGGGGAGAAGGTAGTGGGGGGGAGGGGAACAAAGTGGATTCAGGAGATAATGGCTCTTAAATACTTAAAATACTTTAACATCTCTGCTGTAATGAGAAAACAGATACTTTGCAATCACACTAAGAAGATACAACATAAAAGACTTCTCATTTGTCCTTCTGACTGGTGCTGACTGTTAAGCAGGTGAGGGATCTGCTGGGGTGGCCTTGATGAAGTGGGACAGAAATAACAACCAGGGAAATTGGAGTGGAAGTTCTCTACAAAGCTGGTAAAAAGACAACCTGAAGCTGAAATGTCATTCACTTGCAGAAAAGATGAAAGTAACTTTTGCTTGAACACAGCCCCTTTCTTATACTTCTACCTGTGATCTTTGTGGACATGGGACTGTCAAAAATGTGGTTTTGATTTCCTGTTGTGGAGGGTGTGAGTAGTTAGAAAGCTCTTGTGCTGCCTTTCTGCGTGGCTAGGAGTAAATACCACTCCTCTTGATATTCTTACCACAGAACTGGGTG
Organism: Eubucco bourcierii; assembly: GCA_013396675.1. Lineage (NCBI taxonomy): Eukaryota > Metazoa > Chordata > Aves > Piciformes > Ramphastidae > Eubucco > Eubucco bourcierii. The sequence goes on along the minus strand of VWZE01007414.1, from coordinate 1,581,452 downwards.
CAGCAACTTTTGTTCTGCTCCTTCACACTTGGGAAAGTAAGACAGACGATGTGATTTCTTCAACATGGTGATGTACTGGGAACTCTAACAGGAATGTCGTTTCTTGGGGGCTGCTACTAGATGTATACATTTCAGGACCATTATGAGCTGCTTTCTTTGAGTCAAAAATAGTTAGAACTGTAGTACCAGGAAGAAGCTAAGATGTGTTTGTACCCATGCTATCATCAGGGTTACTTTATTTCTGTCAGAAATGTCTAGTTCGGGTTTTAAGAGACGCATCAGGGATAACACTTCTTCCTCTTGAGTGCTGTTGGTGCTACAATGAGAGACCTACAGATCAGCTGCCTGAGGAGTTAGAGTTTCTCCAGCATTTTAGTAGTTTCTCTGTCTTACTCCTTCTCCCACCTTTTAAAATTATTTTACTTTGAAGTGCTATTCCAAGCTGTGGCAAGCTACTGACACTCAAACTCTCCACCTCCACTACAGAGAACACAAGTCTTCTGCATTCTCTATCAGCAAGTGTTCTATTCTAGTAACACTTAAAGCTTCAAACATTTGTGGATTGCTGAAAGATGAATTCAGAATGTCCATGCCTGAAAATGCACTGGATCTGTTCCTCATGCCTCTTGTCTTCCTCACAATCACGATGTATTAATTTTTCAGTAATTAATCTTCTCTGCCTAGAATTGTTTGGAGTGTCTTGATGAATAAGAAGGCAGCTAAAATTCAAAGCAGAACAAGACAATCCCATGGAATTTGAAAGTTCTGCAAAATGGCACCTAAAGACATCAAGCACCTCTCTTTCAAAAGCTCTCTGTCCCTTTCCCTTCTCTCAGTAAATGATCTGCATTAAAACAGTTTAGTTGAGCAACAAACACATCTATATATAAACAGCAAAGAGACTGAAATAGAGCAAGATGAGTCCAAAGTGATTTTGTGAAGCAGCCTGGAGCCTTCTAACTTAAGATCTGTGTTCTGAATCATTGTGCAGAAAATAGCCTTTTGTCCATGTGAATGGATTCAGATAGGCTTTAAAAGGAAAGAGTGGCATGGAATCTGGTGCTTGGGTTTGCCTTGAGATGAGGTCACTGTCTTTTGGGGTCATCTCTACTGGCATCTTCATAGTCACCCCTTTCCCATGATGATTACTTGGAAGTGGGCCAAAACAATTTCACATGATGTAAAGCAAATGAACAGAGTTTCATGGCATGGAAAATATTTACTCTCTTCTGTCAGCCTTTTCCTTCCTTCCTTCTCCTTAATCTCTGAACGTCTTCATGCATAATCTCACCTATAATTATAACCACACTGGAACCAAGAATGTGGTGCCTAGTAATTACTGAATTACTATTTATTTGTTCATATTCACGTCTTTCATTCTCTTTTACTTATGTTTAAAAAATAGGGATTTTACTTGTCATTGTTTGAAGTCAAGCATGCTGTGGGCATTCTAAAACTACACACAAATCCAACCCTTTATGTCTCTGGGGGCAAAAAAGCAATTGCAATCACAACCCACGTCCAAGACTTCCCAAGTACTTAAGCAAAGTAGTAATTGTCTTTAAGGAAATAAATTTGCAGATTTTTTTCTTCAAATGACACAACTTCTTCAGGTTGTTGTGGAAAGGAGAGATCTGGGGGTGACAGGGGAGGGCTGGCAGTGTCCAATTTGCAGCCCAGCTCTGGGATATCTCTTCTGCGAAGCTGCACCTGGGGAGATGAAAGTGATGGGAAAGGTGTAGCATGAGAGATTTGTACTGCGTCCTTCTCCTGCTCCTTTTGCTCATCCCATGTGCTCAGGCTCAGGTTGTGCCTGCCCTGCCAGAAAGGAGCCTGCATGCTGAGCTCCTGTACTGCTGTGCCTGGACGCTCATTTACCAGCGCAAGTCGCTCACATGCTTTACCATCTTGCAACTTTCATTTGAAAAGCAAATCATTTATCAGCGATTCTGCCAGCACAGGGCAGCTGTGTGAGCAGCTTCTTTAAAGGCTCAAGGAGGGTGCATGGTTTACACTGCTGTCTGAGAATGGAGGTGAGCCTTCAAAATTGGCTTGTGTTGCAGACAAAACCAATGAAGAGATTTGAGCTGAACAGCAGGCTTTTTGCATCCTAATTGATATCCAGGTGTTTTCTTGAAATATGCTGTTCAGAGAGAAAAACCTCATGGAATCACAGAATACTGTAGGTTGGGAGGGACCTTAAATATCATCTAGTTGCAGTACCCCTGCTATGGGCTGGAACGCATTCCATTAGACCAAGTTGCTCAAATCCTTGTCTGGCCTGGCCCTCAACACTTCCAGGAACAGGGCATTCACAGCTTCTCTAGGCAACAAGTTCCAGTGTCTCAACATCCTCACCGCATAAAGTTTCCTTACAATTGATCTGCTCTCATTCAATTCATTCCCACTTGCCCTTTCAGTTTTGCTGAAATCTCACCACAGTGGAGTGGAGGGGCAGAACCACCTCCCTCAACCTACTGACCAGGCTGCTTTTAATGCAGTCCAGGATAACAGTTAGCCTTCTGAACTGAAAATGCACGCTGCTGGGTCATGCTGATCTTCTCATCAATCAAAATAACTGCATCTATAGGATCCCAATACATCATCCTAGCTCGTGGCTTTTTCCAATTCAAATTTTGATTTACATTCTAAATTTTTTCACTATTCAGAAAACTTCCTTGAACAAGGAGCAGTAAAGACTGTGGAAAGCCGAGCACTTGTTGACTTCAGTAGCTCAGTGCTCCACAATCTTATTCCTCATCTAATTAGCAAAGCAAGATAAATTGAGGATGGCATTTTGTGTAAACTCATTGATGCAACCCATTGTCTTCAGGGCCGCACAGAGCAGGTTGTAAATCAGGCAATGCCTTTTAACTTACAAGTAGCTTAATCCCCTCTCCAAGTAGATAAAAGGAGTATAATAAGGAGCAGGTATTACTCATGCCAACTTTACGCATACTTATCTCTGATGCTCCTATTAGAAATGCCTCCTTTTCCAAAGAGCCAAATAAGAACAGCCAACCTGAAAGTGATGACTGATTAAGAAACAACAATATGGAAATGTTAGAAGGAGCAGCATGTGTGCCTTATAAAGGGCTGTAGCAGCTGTGGAGAAGAAAACAAATGGACCTGGTTCCTGGGGATATCTTTAAAAACTGAAACATGAAGTAAACCCAGAGGACCTGTTTGTCCAGCTGTATACATCATCAGTCTGGTTTTGCTCAGCATCCAACACCTTCAAGCCAAAGCTTTGGGAGAGTTTCAACGAGCAAAGTGTGTTGTAATGACACAGTGGTTAAAAGTGTATCATTTCTTGTTAGGAGTGTATCTGGGTAGATTGTAAAGCCTTTTTTCCTCCTCTTCTGTGAATAGTTCTCTTTAAGACCTGCTTTGCAACATTAGCCAAGCTTTTTTACTTTGGAAAGTGGAGGAAGTATGGGAGGCTAATTGGCAAGGTTGGAGGTACTTAATTAACCACCACCATGGGGGAAGCCTGATCCTGATTTCTTTGCAGAAATTTCAGTGTTTGACAGTGCTGACTGGCAGATTCCAAATCACTGCATATTAAGATGGGTCCAAGCAGAAAGCTTTGTTGGAAGGAGAACTTCAGCTAGTGATTAACTGTGACCTTTCTTGAGCTCCTAATGCACACGCACAAATGTTAAGAGTTTAGAAGAAACTCATAGCTACTGATCAATGTAGGTAATGTTTTAATTCATATATCTGTTCTAACCAGAACATTTCCAAAAGCTCCTGTCTAAATTTAAATGGACTGTTTATAGCAACCAGCCAGTAATACAATATACTGAGTAAAATGTGCTGAGCGTATGAAACAAGCAGGGCTATTAAGCCATGAATAAATCATTGGTTCAAATCAACTTGCACTAACGATAGTGCCCATTTAAAGAAAATGCACCATGCAATTCAAAGTGTTTCAGAATTAATAATAATAATTACATTCTTAATCACCAGGAGGCAATGTTTCTTTCCCTTGCAGCTGAAGCAACCTTAGTAATGCAGGGAAGACAATTCTCTAGATGTAAGCCTCTAATTTCGCCATAGCAATCACATCTGACACATGCTGTTATATGGGATTGCTCCCCTCTGCTGAATGGGAGAAGGCAAAGAAAGATTGCAAATTTGGCCTTGTGGATTGTTTTAGGAGATGAATGGTTTTGACTGGAATGCATTAAGAGCAGTGTGGCCAGCAGGGCAAGGGAGATGATTCTGCCCCTTTACTCTGCTCTTGTCAGACCCCACCTGGAGTACTGTGTGCAGTTCTGGAATCCTCAGCACAGGAAGGACATGGAAGGGTTGGAGTGGGTCCAGAGGAGGACCATGAAGATGATCAGAGGGCTGGAGCAGCTCTGCTATGAGGACAGACTGAGAGAGTTGGGGCTCTGCAACCTGGAGAAAAGAAGGCTTCGAGGAGACCTGATAGTAGCCTTCCAGTATCTGAAGGGGGCCTACAAGAAGGCTGGGGAGGGACTATTGACAAGGTCTTGCAATGACAGGACTAGGGGCAATGGGTTTGAACTGGCAGAGGGGAGATTTAGACTGGATGTTAGGAGGAAGTTCTTTCCAGTGAGGGTGGTGAGACACTGGCACAGGTTGCCCAGGGAGGTTGTGGCTGCTCCCTCTCTGGAGGTGTTCAAGCCCAGGTTGGAGGAGGCCTTGAGTGAGCTGTACTAGTGAGAGGTGTCCCTGCCTATGTCAGGGGGTTGGAACTAGATGATCCTTGAGGTCCCTTCCAACCTTACCGTTCTATGACTCTTAATTTCCCTTCCGTGGGGAATTGCCATGTCCGCATCTGGGGGATGATGTTTGATACTGGGAGAAAAGGTCAAAACTACCTGCAGACTGAAGAAGTTTGATTCCAGCTTGCCAAAACACTTTGTTACTGCTGAAATATGACAACATGCAAATACAAATATAAGATAAAATTGATTTTTTTCATAGAGCTAAATGGAGATGAAGTAAGATGAAACACCTTTATCTGTCAAGCTAATTCATTAGTCATTTGCTGATGAGAAGTGTTTAAATATCAGCACATTTCCCATGAAGATTTTGGATTTCGGTACAGCCACAGTTTCTTTACTTGACAGAGAATGCTGCTTTTGAATAGCTGTGTTCCTAACAGCTCTGCACAGCTGGGAAGAGGACCTGAGCCTTTGGGTGCTCAGCCCCCAGCTCTGCCCAGTGAGTTGCACCTCCTCCAGTCTGCAGGCAACAGTGCTTTGGAGATGTAAAGCTTGTGTGGAGGAGCAACCGAATGGGTTTTGGTAGGAAACACAGAGGTGACCTTTTTTACTTGTATAGTGCCTTGTGCAACAAATTGTTCTAGGAATTGTGGAGGCTTTAGTTTGGACAAGAAGGACATCTCACCTGTTGTCCTCAAGTACAGGTGCCTTCTTCCACCACTTGTACAATTTGTCAACTGTGGGAGCCTCATGCCTAGTGCAGCTCTCACCCAGACAACGTGGATATGGTTTTCTTAAGAGATTGCTGAGGTAACAGGGAAGTTAGGCTGAAATGATGCAGGCTTATCTTGGAGGAGACTTGTAAAGATCTGTCAGATTTGCAGGTATGCATTTTCTGTGAACACATCCTAAACCTCTTTTGCTACTGCTCAGCCATGGGCTCCCACAGCATCAGCTTGTGCCAGGCACAGTGTCTTCCCTCTCTGCCTAGCCTCAGCCGCTGCTTTCTGGAGTATTTTCTTCTACAGTTAGACAGCTTAAGTGAAAGCTTTGTGTGTCAACTACCTTGTAAGACTTTCTTATAGATTCACTATAGTAGTATTTAAAAATGAACTTTCTTATTAAAAAGCCTGCTATGTCTTTTATTAATATTATATATGGCTCCAGTGTGCTTGGCTGTGTGTCAGGAAAGGACTCTCTCTTAAAGTGTATTATTTCCCTGCTGCCCAGTGTGCATTTTCTTGAACTTTTCTGTGAGGCAGCTCTTTCTGGCAGCTGTTGGCAATGGGGCATGGGACCAGATGACCCTTAGGTCTGCTTTAATGTGTCTCTTCTCATGATGAAACTGTTCATCAACCTTTTGAACTCCATGAGGTATGAGAAATTGTTACTTTAACAGACCTCTGTGGTATAATTCAATGTGGTAAATACTGATCTAATTTACTTGGCTTTCTGGACACTTTTTGCTTCTAGTGGCACTCAGAGAGCCCAAGACATTATTTATATAGAGGGTTGAAAACCGGAGGAACCAAAGCAAAATAAAAACAATCAGTGCACAAACTTTTACAGCTTGTCCAAGACTCCATGCATTGCAACCCTTTGCCTTGGTGCTGTATGTAGTTCCTGGAGAAGCCTGTTACTTATTACATGGGAAATAACTATTTGAATTCATCCATTGTAGATGCATGCAAATATGTCCCCAGTCAAAAGGGAGAACTTAAATATACTCTAAGCAAGTACTTCCTGCAGTTTTTATTTTTTTGTCTTGCTCGATGGTCTTTATCCTCCTGAAACTTGAAAACAGGGAGTTCAAGCCTTAACACAGGTGGAGGCAGAGTTTGAAGAAAAGCACTACAAACAACTTCCTACCTTGAGGTGTTGCCTACAAACCCTTGTTAACTTCAAAGCCGCTTTTTAAAAGTGATGCTCCTGATGTTGCCACAGATGTGGTTAGAGCTTTCATGCTCACTTTAGTACAACAGGATCACCACTGTCGGAAACGTCCAGGCAGCAAAAAGAGGTGAAAAGGGAGATTTACCCTTGGGACTTATCAATATTGAGAAGGGAAGTACCAAGTGGATGGGTTTGCCTACAGCAGTATCAGGTGTGCCACCACACTTGCTTTTCCTTGTCCTTCACTGAAAAATACAAGAAAGGGAGTGGGATAGAAATGAGAAGAATGGAATGGCAAGGGCATGGAACCCTAGGCAGTGGGATGTAGATTTATGGGTCTCATAACAGGCTTTGTGTTTGCAAATGTTTTTCTACTTGTTCTAGTGAGAAGCAGAAATCCAATTCTGTTCTCTGTGAGAGAAGGACCATTTTTGCTTTCAACATGGATATGTCAAAATTTCCACATCCTATTAGTGTCTCAGCAATCTCTTGTGAAGATAAAGTGTGTTTGTTTGTTTTTTTTTTTTTCTTGATGGGATTGTGTGGTGTCCTCCATTAAGGCCTCTGGGACTGTGTATCTTAGGGAAATGAGTGTAGATAGATAATAATTTGCATTATTTTATGTGCCAGCTGAAATTGCATATCTTGTGAGCTACAGAGTTCTAGATATTTGTGGTCTCTAACCTGAACTTCATCTAATATTAATAAACTCTGAATTCTGTTTTTCCCTCTGTTAGGGATTGGAGTAATTCTTGGATGATTTGTGATGAACATTAATCATAATTATAGGCATGTCATTTTCTAAGCTGTTGAAGTTGTGTCCTCTCAGTGTTTGCATGACTGTTGCAGCAGCTGCAAATATTGATGTAAACACAAGACCACATCCATGGAAAGAAATCTGTAAGTGATCAGAAGACTCTGATGCACATTAAAGGAGGGTTGTTTTCCCCATGACTTTAAATAGTATGAACAGAACTGGTACCTTCCCAACATATTTTTGTCCTTCTTCCTAATACAAAGAGCCAGCTTTACCTTCCTTTAAAACAAAACTCTGTACATGGATAATAATCTTGGTACATCCTAATTTGATCCTTTTAAACCATTTGCACATCGCAGGAGAATATGTAAGTGAGGGAGGGTAAATGTTTAGCGAAGAAAAAGGTAGTCTCATAGCCTGAAGCTAATAGGTGTGTGATACAGACACACCACCCGTGAATGTGTCACAGGATGCACTGGGATGAGGTAAGGCACAAAACATCTTTCTCATCATGTGCCCAAAGGCGCTGGAGCTGACACTTGGAAGCAGCAGCAGATGCGGCTCTGTTGTCAGAGGGCTGGTTCCCACGCCGTGGCTTGCACGCTCCCCTGGCTCAGGGCTGCATGTCCTGAACGCAGCATTTTCATTTCCAGCTTTGCCTGTGGCAAAATAAAGTAACATATGTTTTCAGACCTGCTACTTCTCCTTCTAGAGGTCACACTGATTCAATGAGAACTGGCTTTGGCTTCCTATAACACAGAGGTCTGAGGGAAAAAACATCTGTGAGTCCTGGCTTAAATGCGCAATGACAAACCCAGATGTGCCTTGCCCTAATGTTCGTGGGGCAGAGCTGAGCCTTTTGCTGCTGCTGCCACGGGTCTTGTATCATTCCTTGAAAGTGTCAAAAGTGGAAAACAAGCTGCACTTTTTGGGTCCCTAGAGGGAGCATGTAGTGCCCTGACCTCCCCAACATTCCCTCTGTCTTTATTCTCTTCTTCACTCGCAACCTGTCTCCTGGTTTTGCTCTTCTTTCAACCCATTCCTATATGAAAACAAGGAGAGAAATGAGAGGGGGTATTGTTTTCTTTTTTCCACTCTGCATGCTGGAACTGTCCCAGAAGTGGTGGGAGCACCATGCTCCTGCTGTTGCATCCATCACAGAATGAATTTGAGGGTAACTTCTGAATTTTAAATGAAGTAGCAGCATTGCTAAGCGTCCTTTCGCACGTCTTACTCTTACTTCTGATTTTTCTCTATTCATTGGATGCCACCTCATGTAAGAGAGGGAATTGTCCTACTGACTCTGCATCAGGAAGGCAGTACAGAAGGAGGGGGCACATTACTCATCGGTTCCAATAGCTTTAATCTGCAATGCCAGCCTTTGCAGCCACATCTGTGAGTACTGCATGAACATGAGAAATCCGCTCAGTTGTATTGCTGCAGGTGCACACTGCATCCTAGCAGTAGTGTTTTCCTCAGGCTTTTTCTCACTTAAAACCCTTACGTCATCTTCTTGTTGTTCTTGAACGTGTTTCATCCTGCCCTACTTCATCTCTCCAAAATGAAGAAGTTAAAAACCAACATTAAGTGTTTTACAGATGGTTGCTGAATTTTATGGTTTCCTGCAAGCAGAGCTCAAGGGTTCAGAGGGAAGACACACCAAATTGCGGTTCTACCTGACAGGGCTTCCTTCTCAGTGAAGCATTCTGGCTCCAGCCAATTCTTTAGCCAAGTTTCCTTCCCAGCCTTCATTTCAGAATATGACCAGTTAATATTGGAAGAAAATATGACCTTCAGTTCTGTTCTTACTCTCAGATTTTCCTTTGTTGTGTTTCCAACCCATAAGACCCTGGAAATGTTGAGATGCAAGTGTTTATGTGTTTCCTTCCAGAGAGTGGACTTATGGCAGGGCTGCACATCCTCAAATGAGTGCAAATGGCAATGGTTTACAGGAGAAACCTTTCTTGGTGAAAAATGAAGCCATCCATTTCTAAGATCAGTTTTGCAAAATCCATTTCTTTTGTGTTATAAGGAAGAACAAAATAGTGCTTTGGACATCTTTAGAGAAGAAAGCTTTTGTGTAAAGCTTCCTCAGGAAGAAAAAATAAATCTCTGCTTCATTTTCACCAAGAGCTTGAAATAGCAGCAAAATCTTCTGCTCCCATCTTGTTAATTCAGAATTTCTTCTTGGCTGGTGCACTGGAAGTTAGATTTTCTGAAGTACTGAAGAACAAATTGTGTAGCAGCCAGAACCAAACACCCTTGTTCCAGACAAAAGGTTGTTTGTACAACCTGTGTACTGGAGTGTGCCGAGCAGCAAGAAAGTGTGTGAGAAAAGAGCAGTGGGTTTCTGAAATTACAAAGTTTCTCTTTATTCTTGGATGGAATAACACAGATCCAGCAAGAAGTTTACCTTCAGTGGCTTGATAAATTGTTCTTAATTTTCTGGAATAGGTTAATCTCATTTAGACAAAGGAAGGCAAAAAGAGGAGGCTTTTCAGAGTGCTGCCTGTTATGAAGATTAAGGCAACATCAGATTAATTAGTGAACCGATTTATCTATGTTGACTAACACCATTTCAGCCTCTCTGTCTTTCACTTCTTTTCCTTGGGTGGCAATTTAAATGCCATATTACAACATTACATGGTGGTTTCTGTGCTTAAAACTAGTTTGACAGCTCTCTTAGTGATTTTAAAGCAGATGTAGTTCAATTTTATTTCTTTCATGGCAAGTTTTTCTTCTTCTCTGTCCCATTTATGTGAAAACTCATCAGACTTTATTTCTGGTGATATATAGAGTCACAGAATCATAGAATTATAAGGTTGCAAAGGACCTCAAAGATCATCCAGTTCCAACCCTCTGCCATAGGCAGGGACACCTCTCACTAGTACAGCTCACTCAAGGCCTCATCCAACCTGACCTTGAACACCTCCAGGGAGGGAGCAGTCACAGCCTCCCTGGGCAACTTATGCCAGTGTCTCACCACCCTCACTGGAAAGAACTTCCTCCTAACATCCAGTCTAAATCTCCCCTCTGGCAGTTTAAACCCACTGCCCCTTGTCCTGTCATTGCAAGATCTTGTCAATAGTCCCTCCCCAGCCTTTCTGTAGACCCCCTTCAGATACTGGAAGGCTACTCTAAGGTCTCTTGGAAGCTTTCTCTTCTCCAGGCTGAAGAGCACCAACTCTTGTAGCTTGTCCTCATAGGAGAGCTGCTGCAGCCCTCTGATCATCTTCGTGGCCCTCCTCTGGACCCACTCCAACATGATCCTAATCATTGTTGGTTACTGCAGAACATGTCTGCAAACAAAAAATTGCCTCTCTTAATTGCACATTTATAAATGTTCATTATTATTCAGCGTTAACATTGAGCTTCCTTTCAGGAGATCCATTTCTGGTCTCTGTGGCAGGTGTGCTTGTAATTGTCTCGCCAATCTTTGTTTTCCCCATTTTAGTTTCCCACTGACTGGAGCTTCTTTGACAGAGATTCTGCTGTTAGTTGAAGTCTAATCTCTATCAGAGACTTTTTCCACCTTTGGGTTATTTATAGCATGTCTGTCTACTGTGGATTCTTTGCTAATTCCTTGGTGTTGGATTTTGCATGTTCTACCAAGAAACATGTATGCCAACTATTATCCCTGCCTTTGCTGATTTTCCTGAAGTGGTTGGGACTTCAGGGGAAACTCTTGCTTTGGAGAAACCTTCTGCTAGTAACTCCTTGCTCACAATTCAGTTTTCCTATTCTAGGCTGAGATGAGTTAGTTTAACTTGAAACCAGTAGCAACTTCTCACAAGTATTGCGATGTTACCTCAGATTTCCTTGGTCTTTAGCATCATTTGTACAGAAGATGAATTAAACACTGAGCTACAAAATGAAGCCTTATTTTTTCCGTAGGTTGGTTGTGTAGTATTCCAGTTATGAATCTGACTGAAGCTCATCCCAGTGTATGGTTTTGTAACAACAGAACTACCCAGTTTCCTGGAAAATTCGAGGCCACTTTATATGTTTTGGTTTTTTGTTTTTTTTTTTTTTTTTAATAAGTGTAATAACTCACAATGCCCCTGCTCTGCTGGGGACCAGTTTCCATTTTGTAGAAAGTTGGTTTTTTTTCAGGTGAGTCATCCAATCTTCTATAAAAAGTGAATGAAGTTGTCCTTCAGGAACAGAAATTACTGGATAAAGGCAAGCAGTGTGATCAGACAGACTTTATTTCTCCAGAAAACTGGGGTGAAAACCAGAGATGAGCAGCACTGATGTTCTGAGGTTTATACATGAGAGAAAAGAGTGTATTCACCTCCAGCTGTTCTTGGTAGGTCCTTTTACTGTGAAAACCATCTTCAGGCATTGGGAATATTTGTGATTTGTGGGTCATGATGATATAGCAGCAGCTTCATGTCTACCTCAAAATATGGCCTCTGGGAGACAGGGTTGGTTGTGTGAAGGTTCAGCATAGTTTAGAACCTTGAACCTGTGAGAACATTTGTTGGTGTCTACAGTCTCCAAGGCACACATTTTTGTTCTTGATGTTTTCCTGTCTACCAGGAGGAAGGGCGACAGTTTTCTTTGACGCGATTCTATAATTACTGGAACTGACTTGCTGGAAGCTGACATTGTTCTAAATGCTGCCATTATCCCAAAGCAGCCTCTGCATATGCCTCAGCCCATGCCTGTCTTTCAAATAGCCTGAGAAACTTGTAGTGCTTACCATACCAATGATTTCCTGCACCCTGTCATCCATACTTACCAGACCATCTGAGGACTGTGCAGAAAGTACAGGTAAAGATACCCAAATCATTAAGTGTATGAGGACACATTTTGTTCTTTTGATGAAAATGTTGTTGTTTGCTCTTAGTGCTTCAACATCCTTTGCATGCACCTTTCCTGAGTAGATGTTGCAGTCATATAGTGACACACTGCACAGCTGCTGCTAGTTTTAGCTGCTTCAGCCTTCTTGGCTGTTTTGTAGCGCTGCTGTTATAGCCAGGATTACAAGGCAGCAAAGTACTTTTTCCTGGCACAGATGCAAGTGTTCAGTTCTAGAAGCCAAGAGGTATGTGTGAGCATTTTGTTAAGTGAGACCCACTAGAGATGACCTTAGCTCTTGAGGCCATCATCTCTGGGAACAAGGAATTAGCTTTGGGCTCCAGTTACAGAGAGAGAATTCTCTGCAGGCTGTGTGTCACCACCTCTGTTCCAAACCAAGCATAAATTAAACAAGCAATGCTCATAGTTTACCCATGAGCCACATCACTCCTTTCTCAGATGTTGACCTGTGAGGCCACAGGCAGCTTCTGCCTTGTGCCAGAAAGACAACAGTGTGCTTGTTCTCATGCAGTGTGATTTACAATGGACTCTTCCAATTACCTCCTAGAAATCAACTGGTGAGGTTTCTCTGGAAGATATCTTCAGGTACTTTGCAAACTGACAGAGTCTGTAAGCATGGAAGCATTGACAGTCCGGGAACGGATCATGACTCTATTCAATTGCATCCAGCTTGCAACACGACAGATTTCCAAGTCAAGTGGAAGGTGCAGAAAAACTGCTGGACAGAACAGTCAAGTTAAGAGTCAGTTCAAGGGCTCTTCTGATTCAGACTGCTGTTGTTGTGAATCCCCAGTGACTGTTAACCCAGCTGGCTCTGTCACAGCATCTCTAGCAGCAAAATGTCCTTCTGGACCGTGGTGTGATAAAGGCTCCACCTAGTTGTGTGAGAAGAGTGCTGACTACTGAGTTTACAGTTGCACCTACTGCAGTTCTGCATTTCTCATCTGAACTCCTCCCAGTCTGGGGAACTGTGGGGAATTCCAGGACAGGTAAATAGGGCTGTTCTTCTCCTGGTTTTATCCTAGTTCTTTAGCTGCTCTTGCATTTTGCAGGCTACTCAGCCTGCTCTGTACTGGACAGTTCAAAATGAAGTGTTTGATTTGGGGGAGCAACCTGAGAGCCCAAGGGTGAGCATGGCAGAAATTCTTTGATTTCTGTTTATATTTTGCTTTGCACTGAACAACAACCTTGTGCTTCTAAACATCAGTGAACGTAAGGAAGGCAGGGCTTCTGCTGGCAGAGCAGGAAGTTAAAACCTGCAGAGGCAGCAGTTTGCTCAAGGCTACATGGCAATTAACTGGGAAAGTCCTTGCTTGAAACAAGAATGGGTCTCTTGTTTGTCCTTACAGCCATTGCTCCAATGTGAGGCTAACTCTGGCTGAATGCAGAATTATGCAGGGCAATCACCTCCTGCCCTCTAAAGAAATACAGAACAAAACCCATCAACCCTGCACTGTCACTCTGTGGGATAATGTGGGGCGGGCTGGCTGGTTACATACTTGATTTGTTTGGTTCTTCAGTATTTATTTTGGGCTTGGATGAAGCAGAATCATCCCACCCCCTCTGGAATTTGGCATACTTTGGGCAAAAATGTGTAGCTTGGCTTGCAGGATACTTTTCAGTCCTCAGTGTTTCACAGTACCTGTTGTGGTACCTCCAAAAAGTCAAATTCAGGTGTGACTTGTGTAAGCCTTGTGCACTCCTGTTCCTTTCTGGCAATTCCCATGATCTGCATGAGTGAAAATCAGTGGCTGGTGGTATAGAGAACATGAGAGTGCTGATACTTGAGGACTGGCATGACCTCGACCTGTCTGTCAGCATTGGTATTGATGCTACAGACCCATCTACGTTGAACACTTGCATGCTTTTCAGAAATGCAGCAATTTAACTCAGTGTGGTCAGGTTTATTACTTTAATATTGGAAGGTTGCAGCTGACAGCAGATTAACATCTTCATAGGGTTTAAGGAACTGCTTGGGTATTAAAAGTTACCTTTCAGACTGAAATTTTCACAAGGGTCTCATGTCACTTCTGCACAAATGACTCAGCCTGTCTTTATAAGAAGTTGAATTTCTTCACATGGGGTTTTGAAGCTAAATATGAAAGAGGCAAAAAATGGCCCTTAATTTTAACAAGTTCTCATTTGGTTTAACAGCTGCTGTGAATACTGTCTTATCTTTTCGGCTGTGCTTGCCACTTTGGCAGTGTGTTTCTGGCTGTCAGAGTCTTACAGAGTTCTAATGAAATGCGACACTTTTTTTTTTTCTTTTTTTTTTTTTTTTTTTTTGCTTCTGCCCACAGCTGTTATTTGTCATTTGATAAAAATCTGCCTTGTTAGAGTTTTATTCCTGACTAAATGACAAAAAGACAGTATCAGAAGGCAGCGCTGGTATGAGAGTTTCTGCTTTGTTGCTAATGCAGAAGAAGCCATCCTTTTACAAGCTCTCCTTTTAAAGGATGAATTTGGGAAGGACTTTGAACTCCCGAGGACACCAACGCTGACCTCTTCCCCTGTTCTGCCCCTTACTACTGTTTGATCCTAATTAGCAGTTAAACTCCATGCCCCCCGCACTCCTGATGCTGAGATGCTGGTTGCTGGCAAGTGCTCCTAGTTTGTTTTTCACTGTGGTGCAGTCAACACTGTGTTTCTCCGCTGTGTTCCTAAATGAAAGCTGTTACATTTGCTGACTTAGTACAGAGGGACCCATGCTCTGCGGGGCGCATCTTCTCCACAGCGGAGCCAGGCAAATGTGACAGCCAGAGCTGGGTGACATGCTAGCCTGGGCGCGATGTGCCCCTTGGGAGGTTCTTGGGTGGCTCAGAATGAAAAGCTTGCTGTAAGAGTTGGCATTTGTTATTTTGTGTCAACCTGTTACTAAAGCTGCAAATCCTGGTGCCTTCTAGCTCTGATGTTACAAATAACAGGGAGTCCCCTGGATTCCTTAGCATGTGTGCAGATACTTGACTGAGCTATTTGAGCCTGTTAAAAACTTCACGTGGTTGTGCAGTGGTGGTCTTGCCAGACTGAAGGTGACCTCCTTGTTCTCAGAGGTGTTTTTTGAGCTGCCCAAAATGGAAGCACAACCTATGTTAGTGCACTGGCGTGCCTGACAGGGAAATGCACACCACAGCGTGCTGCCAGCTGAGCTGGGAAAGCAGGGCGTTTGCTGGACGCCACTCACTTTCTCTTTAACGTGTAAAGCTCTCATCCATTTCCAGCGATGTGCCAAACGAATGTTTTTGACAGAATTTCTGCAAAACTCTTTGCAGTGCATGCTTAGCTCACCTTAGATCTCCCTGTCTTGTCTGTGCTACTAACAGCATGCTGTTGAGGCTCCCTGTGAAAGAGAAGGTGAGCAACACGCTGTGAGTTTCTGTTGCGTGTGTTGGTGTGCCTGTGTTACACTTATGCTGAGGACAAGAAATCCTTGTCCTTTCTAACTCTGTCAAATCAATCCCCTCCCAGGAAGGTGTTTTTTAATAATATGTGATACTGCACATACCATTAAGATTTCACAATGAATGTATGACATTAGAGTTTGCATTCGGACACAGGAACTTCTCACTAGAACGCTGTGTTAAACCCATACTTCATTTCATCCTTAAAGCTGCTGTTAGTTTGGAGTTTGTTGATAAGCACAAGTACCTCGTTGAGCAAAGATATCAACGTGGGGGTTCAGCAATTAAATGAAAAATATCAGTGAATCCTACTAAGAGGAGGAAATGGAGCATCACAAACAATTCTAAAGAGATTGAGAGGAAGGAAGCAGCATTTCGTTGCTTAATGAATGACAACTTTTTCAGAAATTGCATAGAGTGGGCTTTTTCTTTCAGAAATTTAAGATTTCTTTTGATTTTGGGGAGGAGAGCAAGTGAAAGTGTGTCCTTTAAAATCGGTTGGAGTTCCAACACTTCAGGAGCAAGAGGCAGTGTGAAAAGCCAATAGCTCTTCTTTTAATTTGCCCCTGCCTGGAGGGAGGTCTCACACTGATTTAGTGTGCTGTTGAGTTGTCATTTGCTTCTGAGCTTGCTCAAACAGGACATAACTAAAAACGTCTTTTCGTAGCAACCATGTGGAAGGCAGTTTGGATTTGATTAAGAGCAATGTTGATCTAGAAATGCACCTTCTTATCAGTAATTTTTAGGAGGAGGCATTGCACCTGAGGGAGGATGGTCTGCTGACTTTTCAAGGGTCCTTTCCAGCTTTGTTGTCACTAATGGTTTTCTATGGCCATACAAACACTAAAGGGGGGGGGAGCAGAATCTCCCTTATCAACCACCAGCTGACCTAAAAGATTCACTCAGAGTTAGCCCTTAAAGTGTAGTATGCAACCCTCTTTAGCCTCCTTGACTGGTAGTGGGAGTCATAAGGGTCAAGTCATATGTTACTGCTTTGAGGTATAGAGTCATAGAATGGTAAGATTGGAAGGGACCTCAAGGATCATCTAGTTCCAACCCCCTGCCATAGGCAGGGACACCTCCCACTAGTACAGCTCACAAGGCCTCCTCAAACCTGGCCTTGAACACCTCCAGGGAGGGAGCAGTTACAGCCTCCCTGGGCAACCTGTTCCAGTGCCTCACCACCCTAACTGGAAAGAACTTCCTCCTAACATCCAGTCTAAATCTCCCCTCTGCCAGTTTGAACCCATTGCCCCTAGTCCTGTCATTGCAAGATGTTGTAAATAGTCCCTCCCCAGCCTTCCTGTAGGCCCCCTTCAGATACTGGAAGGCTACTCTAAGGTCTCTTGGAAGCCTTCTCTTCTCCAGGCTGCAGAGTCCCAACTCTCTCAGCCTGTCCTCACAGGAGAGCTGCTGCAGCCCTCTGATCATCTTCGTGGCCCTCCTCTGGACCCGCTCCAACACTTCCATGTCCTTCCTGTGCTAAGGTATCCTGGTATGGATAGAAAGAGGAAATCTCAGTGACTTGATTTCTCATTGAGGAAACTCCAGCAGAGTTAAAAGGGAAAGGAAGGAAAAGTTTAAGGGGACACTAAAAACCCCATCACTTGATAGAAATTATACAACTCTAAAAGCAGACCAGCCACCAGAGATGAGAATGTAGGACTCCAGGATATTTCAGGATTATGCAACTGAATAGAGTACCTCAGAGATTCTCTGGCTTACATGGGTGGTCTCTTTTTTTTCCATTACTTTTCTTCTCTTGTGCTTTTCTTGAAGGCAAGACAGGTCCAAAAGAGCAGAATCCAGTGATGCTCTTGTACTGGAGATTGTCGATGGCAGAGCTATTTTTCAGTCTCTGCAGTTATGATCCACAAGCACAAGATCTCCCTTTTAATGTCTGTAATGCTGCTTTCAAGTATAGCTGCTTACTTCCAGAGGTTTCTCCAGTAATTTAAGTGTCATAGTCCCATGAAATCTTGTTTACCTTTCAAGCCAGGTAGATATTAGCCATCATTAGACCCCCTGTTCAAACTGATGTTACAGCACACCCATTGGAACCATTTGTTCACATGGACTTATGTTGGAATATATCCACATTTTTGGACTTTACTCCAAAAATGTTTTTTCTCTTCAAATATATTTCTCCATTGCACCTAAAAGGTGGGTAAGTTTCACAAGTCCCTAGGGGAAAAAATGATGTAAGTGCTTTCCAGCAATACATTTGGGACTCCCAAGTCTAAGCTTTTCTTGTCAACTGTTTCATGTTGCCCACCCTGTACCCAGCCTTGACATGAGTACTTTAAACCCTGTGGGAATATTTAGAGTGAAGCTTTTGCAGATGTTGTAGGAAGCACTGGCTTTTTGTCTCATTTCTGGCAAATAGAAAAAGCTCCTCTAAGGCATGTATTGTTTTTTGGTTTTCTTGTTTGTTTGTTTTTTAAGTAATATTTTCCCAGTGTAATTATTATTCTCTTTGATTCGCTTATAACTGTTTGCATTGGACTTTTGCTGACACAATTGTGTCAGAGTCCCTAAAGTTTTTCCAGGTGACAGCAATTCTGCAATAGGATTAGTAAGCAGTTGTGAATGAAACAGGAGGTCCAGTATAGTGGTGGGGTTTTGGTTGGGTTTCTTTGGTTTTTTGGCCTTTTGTTGGTTGTTTGGTGGTTTTTTGTTTGTTTGTTTTACCTTTTAGATTTCTACTTACATGTACTACTTCTCTCAGAGGTCACACATAGTCTTGATGAAGCCATCAAACTTTGTCTCTCTTTCTCCCTACATCTCTAATGTAAGGAATACTATTTTTCTTGACAGCAGATTGTGAAGGCTTGATGAAGAGTAATTCAGGTGGTTCAGCTCTTGCCGTGGGGCTGGATGCTGGGCTTGGAGGACTGACTGTATTGTGCTTTACTGTTCCTCATGGCACCATTTTTTGCCCTAAGGCAGTACTGTGGCAGTACCTGCTTCATTATGAGGTCCAGTGTGAGACCACAGGAGAAAAAACTCTGCCCTAGAAGCTGTTCTGTGGACTAATCTACCCCATGTTTTGGTGGTTTTTGTTTTTTGTTTTTTTTTTTTTTTATATAACATGCTTTTATAACACTGGCCACCAAAGGACTGAAAAAAATATATTAAGGTCATCAGAATAAAAAAAACAATCAATGGCAGTGCATTGTAGGGCATACCAGAACCATGCTGTAGTCTGCAACAAGGCTATTGCCTTGGAGATAAGTGGGATCTCATTTATGCTTCTTTTTCCCAACTCTAGTGGCAACTGCTGTGCAGAAGCAGAAGAAATGTAGAAATGTCCTACCCTGATTATCACTCTGCCAGTGCTTGAATGCTCAAACCTTCATTTAGGTAGCCTCTATCCAGTCCAGTACTTGACTAGCAGACCCTCTGTTTCCAGTGCAGAGAAGATAATCAGAAAGGAGCTGGCTTGTAACAGCAAATGGTGAAAAGACCACATACCAGGTTTCTCCTAAGTGCTCAGCACATCTCCACTGACACCAGGGGCATGGTCAGCAAGGTCTTTGTTTGGCTAGTAAATTCCTTAAGCCAAGCCCAAGGCAAGGAGTGATGTTAGGCAGTCAGCTTTGGTTTAGGAAGACATCTGACCTTTAACTGACCAACTCATGGGATGGCAAGATGCAAAGTTGGTGTGTAGGTTAGGTTTGGAGAACATCTAAGGGCACTGAAAGAAAAATGAAGGTAGGGAGAATCAAACCTGCTTTCCTTCCATCCCCTGCCAGCCTGTTTTCAGCACGTTTACTCAACGTGTGGTTTATAGTAAGAGGAGGAGGATGTCTGATCATCAGTGAGGGCAAATTTAACAGCTAAGGCAAGTTAAATGTAACTCTGTTATTGCACAGTACAGAGTTAATTTCCCTGTGAGCAAATCTGCTTTCTCCTGCAATTCTGCATCCTGCTACTCTCTGCATGATGACTTTCTTCTTCACATCGCTGAGCTCCCCTTTCTTTGGGCTTTGGCACCTGCTATCAGGACAATATTTTTTAAATTAAGAAACGTAAAGTTTGTCATGTAATGCTGTAAGAAAAGTACAGGTCAATAAAACTTCAATTTTGTGCTTTTCAAGGCAGTAGATTGACAAACCCACTTGTACTCAGTTTGTTTCAATTTGCCCTACCATTGTGAGATCAGATTCTGGTTCAAGGAATGACATTTATTTACTCTCTTAAGAACAGATGAGAAAGCAATTTCAGCTAAATAGCCTGTATGGCACAGAGTAATCTGTCTTGGCAGTGGAGAACAGGAATTCATGAGGTTTCTGAGAAGTCAAGATTTACTGGGATGGGAAACAGCCCTCATTAGACCAACCCAGAGTGGTAAAAGTAGATAAGCTTCCTCCGGGCACCCAAATCCATCTCGGCATCCCTGCACTGAGGGATGCTCAGAGCGCAGCTTTTCTGTCTCTGCTTGTGTACCCAGCAGAACTCTGTTCCCTTGGCTCGGGCTGTTCTGATTCCTCTAATTAATTATTTAGGTGTAGTTAGTTCATACATAGATTGCTTTTTTTATCTAAAAAATTACCTTTATTTTTATATGGCAACTGACTTATGTATGTGAGTTCTTGTTGGACAGAGTGCTAGGGGAGATACTGATGCCAAGATCAGAATGTGGTGGAGCTCTATCGTAAGCTTCCATTAGAAAGTGAAATTGTATTTGGAGCAGCGTTTTGTGTTATGTCCAAATGGAGCTTTTTCTTTATGGTCTGAGCTCAGTGTGCTCTCTCCTGAGGTTGTGTACTATAGGAAACTACTTTGGATTTAAATCTGAATCTTTAAAAAAAGATACTGTGTGTCTTGAAAAGGACATCTGAATTTGGCTTTAGAGTATCTAAGCCAACCTGAAAGTGAACTCATGTGTGTGCACAGGCAAGCCTTATGAAAAAGCACCTTTGAGTCTTCATAGGCTGACTGCTTGGAGTCTCTGTCTTTTTGTCTTAGACAGACCTCATCTTGTGGCTTCTTCAGTCTGCTTCAAGGCATAACCAGCAGAACAACTGTGGACTGAAAGGGTGCTACCTGTAGCAGACTTTGGACAAGATCTGGTCCAGAGTGAGTTAAAGACTTAATGTCTTCCACCGAAAGAAGCATTTTTGTGTGGTGAACTTTTTGGGTTTTATAACTTCATAATTTACATTTCCAACTGAAAAGAGAAGGGGGGGGAAAAGTGCTTCTCATTCTCACCAACTAACCAGAAAGAAACTTGGAAAGAAACTGGGACTGTAAGACTGGGAGACCAAAATAAACTGTTAGTTGTGGCAAGGTAACATCTGCCTCTTGCAGTGGAGGTCTATGTGTGACTGGTACTGTCACTAAGTTTCCGTTAACAAACCATGCTGGTGAAGCACAAGGAGGAGGAGGAACCATGCCCTGGGCTCAGCAGGGCTCTTGAGGGCAGTCAAACATGATTTTTGTCACTAAAATAATCTGTGTGTTCATATCTGACTATATGCTCTACCCGACAGCTGCCTAGGAATCAGTTGCTTGCACATAGCTCCTTTGCAGGCCAGAAACACACTTTGACCGGCACTAATAACAAAAGAGCATTATTAAGTCTATTAAGCTGTTCACAGATTTTATTTTAGAATAGTAACAGATGGCAAATGGTGGTGGTACAGCTGCCAGGACTGGGAGAGGATGGATGCTGGTTTGTCATTTCAATGGCTGCTGGCAATAATTCACATTTATGTTTATACAGGGCCTTTCCTGTTTCAGAGTACTTTACAAACTAGTTGATAAATAATGGGCTGGAATTAACACGGACGGGTAGAACTTTTCTCTGCTCCCATGGCCAAGGCGTGAGGGTAAGCATAAGGGCATAAGCCTGTACTCCCTACACAGCCTGCATAGAGAGCTAGGTAGCTGCCTAAAATCACACAGCAACCCTTCAGCAGGGATCAGGTAGGGGTTGGTAACCCAGAGCATACTGCTTCACAACTGTGGTGAGATATCTCAAAGAGCTTTTGCCAGGAGAAAGTTCCAGTGTTCTGGAGTGCTATGCTTTTGTCTAAAGCCTTCCTGATGTCCTTATGTTGGGCATTTACCCATTTACATGTTCTCTAACCTTGCACCCTAAGGATGCTACGAGTTGGCAGTACCTCCTGTCCTGCCTGTTCATTACCCTCTGCATCTTTTTATGCATCACAGTTAGAACTTGAGACCAGCTGGCAACCCAACTGCCTTGTCTGTTTAGCTGCAGAAAACCACGCTTTATCCCTTTACGAATCCTGACAGAGTAATGACAATAAATTGATGGAATGCTCTCTCCTTTCTTCTGTTTATGCCTCTCTTTGAACACACTCCCTAAATATACAAATGAAAATCTCAATCAAGATCTATGGATTAATGAATCGAACAAGTTCACAGTACCCTGGAAGCCAGGAGCATGCACAAAGCGGTGACATGGATTGTAATCCCCTACAGAATGATGGTTCTTAATGATCTTTGATAAGGTAAACAGTATCTTCCCAGGAGTGATCCTTTAGAGCCTGTGAGGTAAGAAGTGCTTGTCAGGGCGAGGTCTGCAGGATCAGAATCCCCCAACAGCACAGTACTGTTATCCACCTAAATCACAGCAGTATACGATCATTATGATGGCACTCAGTCCATGGTATCTTTATATGATAAAAAGAACAAAATTACCCCGGAAGTGTGTTCTATGAACTGTCACTTTGACTGCAGCACCAAGCATGCACCTCGCATTTGCAAACTGGAGGTTGGTGGAATAAAAGCAAAAGTATAGTGAATGGCAGGTAAAAACAAACAAGAAAAGGAGGCTATCAAAGCTAATAAAGAGTCTTACTGCATGCTGAATAAAGCTTTTATGAGTTTATCTTTTTGCTTGGGGCAAACAGTACATTTTGTTTCTGTTTCACAGTGAGCGTAAGCATTGGAAGGTTAAATAGAGAACATTAGGTTATGGTAAGTGGTCATCGGAGGATTGATTTACAGTCATGGCCTGTTAAATTGTTTACTGAAACTTCTGTATATCTCTTGGAGGTTGATGTGAGTCTTAATTCCAGTTTATCTCCTTGTAAACGTGAGTCTGTTGAGTGTTTCATAAAATCTGAAAGGACAAACATAAAGTTTAAGATGCCTTTTATTATAAGCCACAGATAGAAAGGTGTCGCCACAAACATAAGTCACCCCAATAACTTGTAGCATTATGTTAGTGTACCTTAACATGTCTCTTTCAACACAGGTTTTTATACCTGCTGTTCTACTGCTGTCAGTTATTCTGGGTACAGCTGGACGGATGCCAGGATCTGATCTGATTACTGGGAGGATGCTGAAACAGTGTGGGTAATGGTCATGCAGTGAACTCCTACACCTATGATGTTTATGGGGCAGCTTCTCACCTACTGCCCTTGAGACTGTTGTATGTGGGTTTTTGTTTTTACCTCAAAGTGCTGTGTTTGGCTACATCTGTTTGGGAGCTTACTCAGATGCCTGCAAAGTGGCTGGCAAAAAGGGGCAACCTAGATAGAGAAACCCTCTGTTCTTCTCAACTGAAGCTGGACTCTGCCAGTTGAGCTGAAGCCGATCAGCAGAACTGGGTTTACAGATAACTCTGTTAACTTCAGGCTGTACTGAGCATCTGTAGCTTGATAACCTGAAGCAAGCAGTTTCCTAATATTTCAGCAAGGCATGCAAATCTGAAAGAGTTTTACAAGAATAACAGGGAACGTGAGGTTTGGATACTTGCTTCAGACATTTTGAGACAGAAAAAAAGCCAATTTTCAGGAAACTCTGCTTCTAAGTTCAGATTACCTAAAACACAGTCCATGTGTACTAAAGGACAATCCACCGCTGCTGTGTGGGAACAGTAAGGAGAGACTGGATCCCTGCAACTGGAGCTTGTGCACCGAGGGATTCCCAGCAGCCTCTTGAGGCAGGCAGGGCCGATGACCCTTGTATTTGTACAATGATACTCAACTAATCTCTGTATAAGAATGATGTTCTTCTCTATGAAAGTCAGGTGCTGTTTGGGCAGCCTGCCATCAAAAATCTTTATGTATGTGGTGTATTGATCTGCAGAACTCATTGCAGTACTTCCACGCTTCCTAGCACTGGGGCTTTACAGTAAGTCCTTGGATAACCTGTGTTGTTGGGTAATCCAAGCAAAAGATACAGCATTAGGAGCAGGCTGTTGGAGTAAACAGAAACAGGTTTATAGGAATATGAGAGGGAGGAGAGAAACTCAAAGATAAGAGTACCAGGGCAGGAGATTATCTGGGCTTCCTGTTGCTTTGTGGCATTCTTTTCCCAACAATTTGTGGATAACACTGCGAATGGTGTATTATAGCTCTACATCCTATAGCTCTGTGTTGGACCTCTGTAATCTACAAAGATTTAAAGTTTCTCTGTAAAGGTGACTAAGTCACTGTTAGCAGTATGACTATGACAGTCTTGCCTTTCTCCACCACTCAGGCTTCTTCGTGTGTGACTCCATAACAGGGGGACGGAGCATAGTAGTACACAAACTGATTTAGACTAAGGAGAAGTTAAAAGCAGGATGGAAAATGTGAAAGCTAATAAGGAAATATAGTCACATGCCAACAAAGAGAAGAAGATACATCTGAAAATAGTGTCACAGAAGCAGATAATTTTAAATTAGCGAGAAAGTCATGGGCAGGACTCCTTTGTTTTATAGTGGAAAAATGTAAAAAAAATACAGAGTGGAGAACATTGGTAGGAAACTGCTCTCTACCTTCCCTAAAAGCCACATATTAGATGACTTTCCATTCTGCAATATTTTTGGGATTGAGGGTCCAATCTAATCCTACAGAGGACAAGGATATGAGTCTGGCCGCAGGGCCCGTTGCACGGTGGTCTCACAGCAAACCAGGGATTGCAAAGCTGAAGCAATGTTTAACTCAAAGTTACTCTTATTTTAATAATTAGCCAGCAGCTAGTTCTCATACTTTGAAGGGCATGTTCTGCTTTGGAGGCATGCAATGTTCACCCTCTTTTCAGTATTCGGTCATTAAAAATGCGCTGATTTTCAGGGCTGGCTGGCAAGTGGCTGTTACATAGGTCTGACCTTCATGTTTGTTTCACCAGAAGACAAATATGAAGTTGACTACACTGTCAAATGAAATGGAAGATGAGTTTGTTTCTGTGAAGTAGCACTGAGTGAACCTTTCTTGACCTTATTTTCTGGGACCCAGCACTCTGCCAGCATGATAGGTCTTGTAGCTGATAGGAGGTGTAAGCACAGAGCAGAGAATGGCAGGGTTGTTCTCCATGCAGAGGAGAAGATTATGCTTGTACGGTAAAATTCTCATTTTCTCCTTGCTGGAGCAACATACAGAGAAGTGATGTGAAAGCAATACACACAATACTGTGCTCTTGGATTGAATCCAAACTAGTGTTGCCATCCTGTCAATGTTATCTTTATAGAACTTCTTCCCCCTATATTTTTACTTCCTGCCAACTATTCAACTTAGTGAAGAAAGACTGACAGAGATTGCTCATTTCTTCCAGCAGCTGGCAGTGATGTGAGGCTAATAATTTTCCCTATGATTTTGCTAAGATTTGGATTAAATCCACTGATGTGCTGTTTTAAATATGAAATATCCAGCTTTGTTCTGCTTTGCCAGATTTGGAACTGGATCCTGAATATGGTTGGCTTTCATAGGCAGCAAATGCAGAGGCTTGCTCTCTGCCTGCCTGCCTATACAAATGTGTTTCTAAGTGGGACCGGCCTGGCAAAAGTGGAGGGTTGTGATCCCATCAGTGGAGTTTGCCTTCAGCATCCTCTGAAAGTCTCCAAAATCATGTTGCTGATACCTTTCTGTTTCTGTTTTGCTGTCTTGGAAATTGGTTTGGAAAACCTCTCCAAAAGGAAATTCTGGTGCTGGGCACACATTCTGATTTTTTGTTGAAGTGAATGTTTTTATTGAATGGATATAAATTTTACAGCAGAGCAGCATTCCCTCTCTAGGGTGCCTGCATGAGCACTAAGCCTGACCACAGGTGTTTCTGCCCTTGACAGTGGGCATAAACAGAGTTAATTACAGGGAACCAGGTTCAGTAACTGCATTTTAAAAAGCTCTAAGTAAGATATTAAATCAGAAAAAAAGCTGCACTGAGGCATAGCAGCCACAAAATGTGTGTGCTGCAGCAAACATGTGTCTGTGAAATCTCTCTCTAAAAAGATTTCAGGACTTCACATGACCTCCACTAATACTTATTTTTAAGTGATGTTTTGTGTCAGCTATCTCAGCTCCACGTTGCCCTGGGCTATCCTCAAGCCTGCACTGTTTTCCAGTCAGTGTGAAGTGGATTCTGCCGCCTATACGAGCTGTTGTCTTGTCTTGGTAACTTTTGTTGGCAACAAATGTCTGCGACGGCAATGAGGCTGTGACTTCTGCCAGCCTTGGGTGCATTTTCCAAATAGTGAAAACACTTGTCTAGCTGAACTGAGATCTCGGAGTCCTTTAATGGACACTGCAGAAAAGGACCTCTTTTTACTGATGTGTTTGGTTGGGGTTTTTTGTGTGTGGTTCCCCCCCCCCAACACACATAATTGAGTGGACAACAGGATATGAGAGTTTGAAGAGAAGGTGCAGTTGTGATCAGTTGGCTGGGATGTTGCCTGTAACACACAGGGACATAGGTGTTAACTCTTTAAATGTACTAAGAGTAACATTTTCCTTCCTGCCATTGCAGATATATGTGAAAGCAGTAGAATTTAAAAGAACTACTTTTTCTAGTGTCCTCTCCTGTTGTGCTCCTGAAATGACAATTTGCCTAATCCTCAAAAGGCTGAATATCTAGTGATGTCTTTCTCAACGTTACAGCTGGTCCTGTAGTTATACTGGTTCCCAAAAGACCTCAAGGTGCATTCCTTTTACTCTGACAGGCAAAAGGAAGAGAAAGGCTCTTTGGCTTCCTAAAACCACACCAGACTTGTAAAACAAGCAGTTAGGTAGTTGCTGATTGATTGGGTTATTTGGGTCTGCTCTGCGCCACGGAGCTGACAGTATGGTCCCATGCATTGTGCCATTTTCAGTTCAACAAGGGTTGACTTTATATTTGCAGAGATACTCAACTCTCTTTGCTTTAGAATCTAAATAAACAATCTGCAGAGATGGCTGACAGCATCTTATTACTCATGTTTCCCACCCTGACAGCATAGGGGAGACTCACCTTCCATATTGCATTGGGCAACTATAATATTCAAAAAATCCAAAACAAAAAAAACACCAACAGAAAAACCTACCAAATAAAATAAACACATAAAGGCTGGCTGCACCCTGACTCCTGGAAAAACACAAGCTCCTTAAAGTGATCACTGCTGAAATTCTGCAAATATGTATCTGTCCACATGCAGAAGACCTTTCCTGTGCAACGTTTTCAGTGCGATAAATAAACCACAGTAAACTTAACTTGCCTGATCCAGTTCTTTGGACCTTTGTTGACATGGCTTATGTAAAGTGTCACTACCTGATTGCTTTAGAAAGTATTGTGTCCTATATAGTATTTAAAGAACTGGAGCTCTCAGCAGGAGAGTGAATGCTAGGTGGCTGCACGGTGGCTACAATCTGGCTGGCTGATTATGAGGAAAGCAAAATCCTTCTCTCCTACATAACTCAGAGGAATGCAGGGACCTGACCCACAGCTATGGCTGAGTTAAAGGTAATGCTTCTAGTTTAGAATTTTCTTAGGAGGGAACGCACAGGTTAATCCTGCCATTGTGCATGACAAGCAGCAGGTGTGCATGACATCATCCTAAAATTCAAAGCTAGAGACCTAACCAAAACACGTCAAAGGAAATAACAAAACCTCCTTTTGACTTCACTAAGCATTAACAGAGCCCAGAACCCCCACGGTCTCCCTCTGAGTGGAAAGGTTTTGCAAGTATGTGACAGCTACTGCATTTTAGGGTCTTTGAGGGTTCCAGAGCTGCAGAGCAGGCTGCTCAGAGATGTGGTGGAATCTCCTTCTCTGGAGAACTTCGAAGCCCACTTGACATTGTGATCCTAGGCAGGCTGCTGTGTGTGATCCTGCTTTAGTAGAGGGGTTGGAGTGGATGATCTTCAGACATCCCTTCCAGCCCCCACCATGCTGGGATTATGTGTGATTCTGTTAATACTCGCCATTGTTGTCACTAGTAGAGCAAAGTCTGGTTTTCTAGAGTTTCAAATTCCAAATGAAGCCTGTGAGAAGAGCTAGGTCTAAAGAGTAGTTCTGAATTGCAAACTGTCTGCTTGAACTTACACTAATTGCTCGTGGTTTCTTCTCCTTTTCCATAGGCAACGTCTTTGTCGTCAGCTTGTCTGTAGCAGACCTTGTAGTTGCAGTTTATCCATACCCTCTGATCTTGAGTGCTATTTTCCATAATGGATGGACCATGGGAAATATTCATTGCCAGATAAGTGGGTTCCTGATGGGCTTAAGTGTCATTGGGTCCATTTTCAACATCACAGCGATCGCAATCAACCGCTACTGCTACATCTGTCACAGCCTTTGGTACGATAAGCTCTTCAACCTGAAGAACACCTGCTGCTATCTCTGCCTGACCTGGATACTCACCGTGGTGGCGATTGTGCCGAACTTCTTTGTGGGGTCCTTGCAATATGACCCGCGGATTTACTCCTGCACCTTTGCCCAGACGGTGAGTACATCATACACCATCACAGTGGTGGTGGTGCACTTCATCGTCCCCCTGTCCATCGTGACGTTTTGCTACCTACGGATCTGGATTTTGGTGATTCAAGTCAAACACCGGGTGAGACAGGACTGCAAGCAGAAGCTCAGAGCAGCTGACATCCGGAATTTCTTGACTATGTTTGTGGTTTTTGTCCTTTTTGCTGTGTGCTGGGGACCATTAAACTTTATTGGCCTTGCTGTTTCGATTAATCCTTCAAAAGTGCAGCCACACATTCCAGAATGGCTTTTTGTCCTGAGTTACTTTATGGCCTATTTTAACAGCTGCCTCAATGCTGTGATCTACGGGCTTCTTAACCAGAACTTCCGAAAGGAATACAAAAGGATACTGCTGACGCTCCGGACTCCCAGGCTGCTGTTCATCGATGTCTCCAAGGGTGGGACAGAAGGGATGAAAAGCAAGCCCTCTCCAGCTGTTACAAACAACAACAACCATGCTGAAATACACTTATGAGTCAGAACAGTAGTATTTATTCTGGATTACAATTGTAGATACAATATATAAGAGCCTTTCCCATGTATGTATTTCACAGGTGGCACTGCTGGGGCCCCTCATGCAAAGGAGGAGTCTGCTACCTGTCATGCTTAGCTTGTTGCTGTGACATCAATGTTTTAAATAAGGATTTTCAGAATGGAAATGACTAGTTTTGTTGGTTTTGTTTTTAGGGTTTTTTTTGGTCATATGCCCTCTTCCATCACGTGCCTAATTAATAGGTTGGGTTGCTTTTGCCACAAGCATGCCAACACCCTGAGAAAGGGAAGCATTCAAAGTGCATGGAGAAACACACTTATGCTTGAAGTGCAACCACTGAGAACCAGCAAAACCCCCATGTATTATGAAGACACTTTGCTCCCTTCCCTCTGAATTCTAGTTTTTAGAAGTAATATAACCCAAATTATAGCAAACAACATGTAAACTGCATGACTTTTTTAACTTTCCGGCTGGGTATCAGTATTGGACAGGAAGTATACTTATGGGCATGGTGACTCCCACTGTCTGTGTGTTCATTCTTTTTTTCTCTTAAGGTTTAGAAGCTAGCTTTGGCTAGACATGAGGCAGGCAAAACCAAGACTTAGTGAATGTCTGATACACTTATTTTAATTGAATATCTACAGATATTGAGCACCCTTGCACTCTCCTTCCCAGGCCATGAGTAAGAGTATAATATATGACATAATCTAATTGTAGGAAGATACTTGGAGCCTGATTCTAATTTAGGCAGTATCCTGTCATGGCCAGCATTCATTCTAAATGTCTTTCAGAAGTTCCTGCTACATGAACNAGGCAGAGTCCCATCTGCTCAATGCAGATGTTGGCTTTTAAGTTTTAGTCACATTTACTTTTCCAGACAAAGGAAAAAGTGGAAGGAAGTGTTTGTTCCAAACATCTCTCCTTTTGCCCACTACCTAACATGAAGTTGATAGGCAGGGAAAGTAGAGAAATTGTTTTGGTTTTATTCATGTATGAAGCTATAATTAATTCATGGAGCTGGAAGAGGAAAGATGCTTAAGGATATTCTTGCATTAGTTTTCAGCCTGAACTCTGGGAAAAAAAAATATCCTGAGGTGCTGGAAAGGCAAATGTTGCATTAAAAACAAGCACATGGCAAAGCCATGTCTGTTTCTTTAATGGAATGTGGGGGTATAAGGGCAGCTGTCTGTAAATTTTTTTTTTTCTTTCCTTAACTTCTTTGTGAATTCATCTCTTTTTTTGTATACATGTGGATCCTTCTTTGAAACAATACCATGAAATTAACAGGTACAACTCTCCTGGTGTAGCTGTGCCTTCAAGATTAGCGTATCTGGCTTGGTCCTGGTGTACTGAGAGGTACAGTGAGATGTGTGATGGAGAGGTGCAGATCTGAACCTCATGGGTCTAATGAGGACAGCAGTCAGCCTTGCCTCTGATCAAAAAGTGGAACCTTCTTTCTTTTGTCATGGTCCAAAACAGGACTAGTTCCCAGGGTTGTACTCTGAAACATTGAGAACCAGATTTTGAGTTAGCGTGTAGATGCCTAGAGATGGAGGTATGCAGGATTTACTAAAACCCTGAGCAGGCTGAGTGCCTAATCTTTAGTGAAGCTAACCATCCATTTGTGCATTGCTTGCTGAAAGCAGTTTGTTGCTGAATGTCCCTTTTGCTGATCACTGTGGGGAAGAGGAATTGGGAGAAATTAATCCCCTATATGAAGAGGCCCAAGAAAGAGTGCAT
This sequence comes from Eubucco bourcierii, assembly GCA_013396675.1. Taxonomy (NCBI): domain Eukaryota; kingdom Metazoa; phylum Chordata; class Aves; order Piciformes; family Ramphastidae; genus Eubucco; species Eubucco bourcierii. Next base: position 1,550,963 of record VWZE01007414.1, on the reverse strand, counting down.
TGTTTCAGTGAGGACTGCAGTGCATGGGCTGCCACATGGTGACAGCTGCTGCAATGCAAGGGGATGTCTCTGCATTTAAAGGACACCCTGGCCCTTTATGAAGTTTTAAACTTGAACATCTCAGCCATTTCAGATGATTATTGTTTTAAAATGCACCCAGCCAACCTCCCATAATAGGAGAGAAACTTGAGTTCTGTTTTGGCCTCTTAATCTGCCTGAGCATGGCCAAATAAAGGTATCTTGACCCTCAGAAATAATGTGGTCCATTTGCCTTCCAGCAAAACCAATCTGGATGAATTCACACCATTCCACACAAACAAAATCATTTTGAGTCAAACTTGGATAAGAAAAGCACCAAGGAATCCATAACTGCAGGGAGTGTTTGTCCCGTTGTGCCAAGGAGATGTCCCATGCTCTAGTCTGCAAAGTTGTTTGCAATTAACCGCAACAGTGTTAGTTAGAATCACATTAGCAAATCATTTTAAGCATTTAGCACCAAGCCAAATATACTCCTTTAAGACAATCATGAAGAATCTTGTGCAGGTTTGCCAAATATCTCAAATACTCAACAGCTGAGGTTTCATCTTGTGGATTCTTGTCTCTTTAACTGAATGTTTAGTCAAGATAATGTGACGGGGTTGTTTTGTTTGGTGTGTTTGTTTTTTCCTTTGAGTTCATATTTGCACTATTTTCTATCCTCCAAAGTAACAGTGAGCATTAGAACCAAACCAAGCAAGCCAAAGAGGTCCTGAACAGGCAAACTGTGGGGAGTCTCTGTTAGCATCTGGTAGGAAGAGGAGCAGCAGGAAGGTAAGAGGGCATGTTCCCAGGGCTTGCAGTGAGTCACGGCTGAAACAAACTATGCAAAATGATAGGGGAATCTGCTATAGGTTCTGAGCCAAACTCCTGCCTAGATCTTTGCAGAGGACAGGCTAAGTAGCTGCTACTCTGAGGTGGGTCCTGAGAAGCTCCCTGTATATGCAGATCCTGCCACCACCCTGTAGGATGAGGGTGGGCCTGCCACAGGCACCATCCGTCTAACAGCACAGTGTGTTTTCCCTTGTATTACCTGTTCAGAAGTGCTTTGGATGTCCCATTACAAGTGAGAGCTATCCAAGAACGAGCTTGGAGCTGGGCTGAATCAGCCACTGCTGTTGGAGTCCTGAGGTCAGTCCTGCTGAAGCTGAGGTTTTCATTATGAGACATGAAAAGCAGGGAACGTGGCTTCAGACAGAAAACACTATGCTGTTTGCTAGCACTTTGATACAGAGGCAGGGCTTAGGATAGGATAGATTTTTATACTGACTTATTTTAGAGCTACCCAAGCAACTTTTCATGTTAAGAAATGCTTAATAGGGTACAGAGAGTTTATTTTATTAACATTTGTTTACAGAAAAAGGGAATTGTGTCTTAAATTTGGAATCCTGAGCAGTGTCAGTGTCCCTGTGGGAATCTAGCTTTAATCCAAATTTGAGCTTTCAAGGAGATCCTACAGCTTAAATTATGCTCTTCCAGTTTCACCTGTTGCATACTTGGCCTTAAGTCTCAGAAGTAACACTGAGGTCTCCTTTAAACTAGTTTTAAAGAGCTATCTGGATTTGACCCGATGGTGTTGAATAGCTACTCTAGCTGCAACCTCTAAAGTTATCATAGCAGACATCAGCCCATGGAGAGGCAGTACTGCCGTGAAGGAATATGAATCTCTTGCCACAGAGGGATACTTTGGATGTTGCTAATCAATGTTGTTTAATCTATTTAAGAAGAATGTAAACAATATATTTCTATATAAATATATATATATATATTGCATATGCTGTTTCCATTTTATCATTTGACTTAAGAATCCTTCAGTACACTTTCCTATTGGTATTTATGTTCATAAAGTAGATTCATTCCTTTTGCCTGTTAAAACTGTAATAAATCTGCCATTGGGACTGCTTATTGATTTATTTTTTTTTCTCCCCCACTTGAAGATCTTTTTTAATAAATATTTGAAACAACAGCTTGGGTTTTGTTGACTCCCAGAAAGCAGATTGAATTAACTAATGTAATTGAGTTCAGGCATACCTCAGCTGCCCAGCTCAGATCTGGTAGAGAATTATGATGTACATCTGGGACATCTTCTTGCCTCACATCTTTTTCTTCCACCTCCCTGTGAGCCAGCTGCTTGGTGGATGATGACTTTCTCCATACTGCTTTTAGTCTCATTGCTGTTTGTCCTCCAAGGCCCTTTGCCTTTCTTGTGTCTGTGGCTGTCTACTGGGTACTATGGAATCAAAGACTGTGTCACGTCCATTTTCTTGCTATACTAGCTGTCTTGCAACTAGAAAGGAAAGCACAGCCAGACTCCAAATGGGAAGATGTTGAAGCTGGAATAGTTGCAAGTCAGAGCATGAGGTGGCATTTGGGCTATAGAGGAAGACTGGGGACAAAGAGAGTCCCCTTGGGCTTGTAATAGCTAGTAAAGGCTGAGATTATCCATTAAAACAAAAAAATTCCTGAACAGTCTTGGAGCAGATATGTTGAATGTACAAGCAATGTTCATGCAATGACATCCCAGGGCAGTACTGCTTCTTTTCTTCTACTTTTTTTTTTTTTTTTTTTTTTTTCCCTCATCTCTTCTAACAGGTGCTGGATTTCATCTGCTGCTTCCACAGCCTGAAATGCTCAGAAATGTGACATGCTGAAAGCAGTGTTTGTGGTAGTTGCAGGTCCCAAAATGTCTGTGTGCATCTGCTGGAAAGCCCTTGCACAAATGCATACTTGCTCTTTCTGCCAATTCTGTAGAATTAATTGAACTGTCAGAAATGAGGTGGTGTTATTTATTTACTTGCAGCAAAGTATAGTAGCTGGGAGATAAGATACAGCTATAAAGGACAAGAGGTGTGATAATTCAACACCAGGATAAAAATCTCACTCAGGGTAACTATTCAGAAATCAATATTTGTCCTAATGTATTTGCTTCCAAGCTTATAATTTGTAATGTGCTGCATATGTATTTAGAATTGTATTGAAAAAATGTAAATCACTGCCCCTAATGCAGTATTTCTTGCCATAAAAGCCCTGAGATAAGACATGCAGCACAGATTCTTGCAAGAACTCTGTGATGGGATATGCAAATTTTTTTCACTGGTGATAAGAGACATAAAATTTGTATCACTCATGAAATACATTTGTGAATGGAAGCTGAATTTTCACTTGGTAATGCTTGTTTACAATATCCATTATTCATATCCTACAAGCAGCGCAGTGTGCAGCAGAGATAGAATTTACAGTATGAGGTCAGTTTCCAGAGCAAACAAGGTGGATCTAAACCATTAACCAAAATATCTTTCTATGTTTTCTCTCAAGCACAGTCTCCTGATAAACTTTTTAACTTGAATAATAGCTTCTAAGAGGCCAGGGAAACTTCAATGCCTTTTAATTTAGTGGGAATGGCCTTTTAAATAGACAGTACCATCAAACCGTTTTAGAAATCTGTTCAGTTGTGGCACATCATTTATTCTGTATGTAGAATATTTTATAGGCAACAGATTTAATAGATTGTAATGTCTTTACTTATGCATTGCATTTCTCCTGCAAACAAAACTGAATTTCCCTGGAAGTAGGATGCAAAATTGCTTTCTCAACTGTAAGCAGGTTCGTGTTGCCTCAAGGTAGGTTTCCAATGGTTTTGGTAAGTGTGGGATAGAGGTATTAATGTGGCATCAAAATGCAGGCTTCTCCTGAGTAAAGAGAGACAGTCATTGTGCAATTAAAACCAAAGCAAAACAAAAGAAAGGAAAAAAGAAACGATCTGCAGGGAAGAAACTGGAAAAAAAACAACATTTATGGCTGAAAGGAGAGGGATATTTGGAGAGCTTGCACTTACTCAAACTGGCAGCTGGCCAGGAGAATGAAGTTAACCAACCCATTCATATAAAATATGACCCAGAGATTTTTATGGTGCTGAGGCATGCAGCCAGCACAGAGCCAGGTGTCTGGCTATGGGAATCCCTGTGGCACAAACAGAGAAAAAATGCAGGGCAGTGAGTTAAACTAAAGAGAAAATGTACTTCTGAAAACAGAGTGCATAAATGTATTGGTAGCTTATATAAATGCTCGGTGAGAGTTACTTTCTGTTGTTTTGGGGCTTGTTGTTGTTGTTTTGAGTTTTTCTTTTTAAACCAAGCCCTAACATTTCCCTTTCTGATGCTCTTGAAATACTATAAAGCACTGTCAGCCAAGTTGGACACTTGTTTCTTTACAGGTGTTTGTCCTGCTGTCATTGCAACACCCCAGCTCCCGATGCTGGCTTGCTACAGCTAGGGACAAGTAATTTCTTCCAAGCTTCTCCTGCAGAAAGGAAATGGGTCCACAAAAAGATATTTCAGGTGGTTGGGGCAAGTGCAGCACCAGATCAACTTGTGCTGGAGGCCATGCCCATGTCCTTCACATGCTGCATCTAGTCCAAACCCCCTACCACGACAGGATCACCTAGAGAAGGTCACACAGCAATGCATCAGGTGGCTTTTGAATGTCTCTGGTGAAGGAGACCCCACAACCTCTCTGGGAAGCCTGTTCCGGGTGAGTTTTGAATGTCTCTGGTGAAGGAGACCCCACAATCTCCCAGGGAAGCCTGTTCCAGTGTTCTGTCACCCTTGCAGTGAAAAAGTTTTTCCTTATGTTTACATGGAGCCTCCTATGCTCCAGCTTGCACCCATTGATTGCCCTTGTCCTGTCATTGGACATCACTGAGCAGAGCCTGGCTGTATCCTCTTGACAGTCACCCTTCATGTGTTTATAAACATTAATGAGGTCACCCCTCAGTCTCCTCCAAGCTAAAGAGCCCCAGCTCCCTCACTCTTTCCTCATAAGGGGATGTTTCACTTCGTTAATTATCTTTGTGGCTCTGCATTGGACTCTTTCAAACAGTTCCCTGAGGTCCTTCTTGAACAGTGGGACCCAGAACTGGACACAATATTCCCGTTGTGGCCTCAGCAGGGTGAAATAGAAGGGGAGGAGACCTACTCTCTCGACCTACTAACCATACTCCTTCCACTACACCTCCCTCCCCCACCCTGCCCCAGGTCTGGTCAAAAGGGTATAAAAGGTCAATACCTTCCAGGCTCCATGTGTTGCATCTACCACAGAAGACCCTCCTGGGATGTATGCCAGCCACTGAAGGACCTGGACTCTGGATCCAAGGAGTGGTGATTTATTTTTTTCTTTAATTTCTGAATTATCTCTCTCTTTCTTTCTCTCTCTTTCTGTTCTTTCTCCCCATTTTTTCTCTACTCTTGTCCATTACCAAGACTTTTCACTGGCTCTAACAAACCCAACTCACCAGCTGTTTGGTGCTGGTTTGCTTAAATTTACTCCAACAGAATTTCTGAATCTTAGTACAACCTTGCCCACTGCCCAGGGTTGGCTTAGGATACTGGGTTGTGACAATCTCCAGGTCCCTTTCCCTTACACTCCTCCAACAGATCAGTTCCGAATCTCTACTGGTCCATGGGGTTGTTCTTTCCCAGATGCAAGACTCTACACTTGCCCTTGTTGTATTTCATTAAATTTCTCCCTGCCCAATTCTCCAGCCTGTCTCCTGCTGAATTCGGCAGCACAGCCTTCAGGTGTGTCAGCTACTCCTCCCAGTTTTGTGTCATCAGCAAACTTGCTGACAGTGCCCTCTGTTCCCTCATCCATATATTGAATAGTGCTGGTCCCAGTACTGAACCCTGAGGGACTCTGTTAAATACAGACCTCCAGCTAGATTCTATCCTATTGACCACAACTCTCTGACTTCTTTCCTTCAACCAGTCCACAACCCACCTTATCACACAATCATCCGGACAACACTGCCTTGTTTAGCTGCAAGGATGATATGGGGGATGGTGTCATGGTTTTCATGAGATCAGGGTAAACCACATACATTGCTTTACCATCATCTATCCACCTGAAAGAGTATCAGGTTGGTTAAACAGGACTTTCTCTTGGTCAAACCATGTTGATGTCTCCTAATGACTTTCTTATCCTTGGTATGCCTAGAGATGGGATCAAGGATGAATTGTTCCATCACCTTTCCAGGGATAGAGGTGAGGCTGACTGGTCTATAGTTACCCAGGTCCTCCTTCTTGCCCTTTTTGGAGACCAGGGTGGCATTCGTTTTCCTCTGGTGTTTTGTAAAGCAGGTATCTCTTGTGGAAAAACAGAGCTGTCCTGTTCTGATAGCTTATGGTTTTCATGCCTTGCTGGTGGCAGTGCAGGAAAAGAGTTTTATTTTTCACTACAGAAAGTGTTTTATTTTTCACTAGGAAAATAATCTTCGTGTTGTTGTCATGGGCTGGCAGTGCCCACCACACAGTCCTCCTCCACCCCATAACTATCTGGCCCTGCAGAACTGCTGTGCGTGATACTGACATTGAGTCCCAGTATGTTCAGCTCATGCTGGAATGTGTGAGTAACAGTAAGTATGTGAGTCTGAGCCAGGTTGAACCCAATTGCAGTCACCCATCACTAAGCCATGCATAAGAGTGGTTATATGTCCAGAAGCAGCCCTTGTCTGCAAATCCTGAGGGCAGTTTTTCCCACATGAGACCAGAAATTAAATTCTACTTCCATGGCCACTTCTCTGTCTTACAAGCAGTACTGAGAACTAATCCACAAGAGTCCTGTGAAGGAAAAACTGCTGCACTATGTCCTGAAGGTGTTTGAATTCCAGAATAGGTCTTATTTACGCTGCCTTCCTCGATGTACAGAAGTGTGTGCATGTGTGTGTGTATATATATATATATATATATATATATATATGCATAACTTGTTTTTTCTTAAATGAATCTAGACCAGTTGTAACTTACAAAGCATTTACTATGTAGAAGTTCCAACTTTTCTGCTGGATACTTTCAGAGCAGATGGAAAACACAGCAGGTGTTGATCATGTTTTTCTGCCCTTGGGAAAACTTGTCAGAGTTACCAGTTTATCTTGTTTATTTTGACATTTTACTGCCTGAAACAGCTCTGTAACATAAAAAAACAACATTCAGGGTGGTTAGAGGTGAAGTCTTACAGATTCGCTTGAACAACTGAAAATCAATAAGCTACAAGCAACAAAGGAAAGTGCCTTTTTTTGTGCATGTGGAGGAAGGCTGATTATTTGTTTTTGCTGAGGAAATATCAGGGAACTCAGGGGTGTGCACTCTGTGTATTAATGACTGGAGAGTGTAAAGTCAGCTTTGCTTTAACTACCATGCACATGCTTCTGCTTTGCTTTTTTTTTCAATAGGTGATGGAAACATCAGTTTATTTTTGGAATGTTCTGAAGCACAGAAAAAGAATTTGAGGATTGGCAGTACATAGATGGAAAGGTTCCTATGCTCAGCATGTTTTAAAAATGAAGTTTGTAGAAGATGAAAAATATGACAAATCCTGCTGGCTGGTCTGCACGAGCCCTGCTCTACAGCAGAAGTAGGCACTGGCTCTGTAAGAGCTCAAAAAATGGGCATGCTTTTCTGCTGATCCTCTCCATAAATTGCAGAGATCTGGGTAGGCTTTATTCCAGCAAGGAAACAAAGAGTTTGTTCGTAACTGGGGGTCCTCATACTGACAGAATGTGTTGTTCCAAATACCAGACCTTTCCTGTGATTTGTTCTCTGAAATTTTGGAAAGCAATGAACAATTTTTACTGCTCCTGTTCTAAGAAGCAGTATCTTGAAATGTTGGTGGCTGGATGCTTGCCTTGGAGCATCTTCATGGGCATTGTTTGAGGAATTACTATTACATAGAAGTGACCTCTGAAGGGGCAGTGAGCTGGGTTGGAACAGTATAGCTGGTGATAATAGCTGGCGTGATGACTACACAGTCTCTCAATCTTCATGCTTTGTGGAGTATAGTAATCAGGCTTTTGGGTAAGGAAGGAATCACAGCTCTCTGAAATTGCACTGTCAGCTGCAAGTGCAGCACAGAGTACTTATTATAGACCAAGATGGACGTAAGATGGTCTCGTAGCAATTTCTACGGGTCTTCAGTTGTGTTTGTCTTTTGATTTGGTCAGACTTCAGCTCTATCTGAAATTGACTTTATTTTTTTTAGCCTTTGAAGTAAAATGAATCCCAAACACCCATCTGAATTCAGAGCTTTCAACTGAGAGAGACATGGCTGTTTAACAGAAATTAATATTAGCCATTAAACCCCTTAGCCACAAATTACATGGACTAAGTCTATGTTAGGTGTAAACCCATCCATGTTTTCACTTCGCAGCCAGAGAGAATTTCATCAAGCCACTTTAGTAACTGTAAGGGGATAGCAGCAGCTAACGTGTTTGGGTATTTTGGGTTTAGTGAATTATATTGCTGTCTTGTGCTGATTACTAAATACTTTAATGGTGTGTCTAGTAGAATTTATTTTTGTTTTGGCAAGGACGTTAGGATGATAAGTAGCTTGGTAAAAAAGAGTAAATTACAGTTGAGCTCAGAGGTGGTGCTCAAATCTTTAAGTTCATAACTGCTGTAGATATTAGAAGGATATGTAAAAAGAGCTAAATAGCTTTGTATACAAGTCTGTTTGTCAAACTTATTGCATATCAAACATCGATTTAAACTGCAGTTCTTTTATATAATCTGTGGAAAGGCTCCCTTTTCCCAGCCTCTGCTCTCACAGGTTTTTCAGGTAGTAGATGGCATTGATTTTGGTGTTCTGTGTTTTGTGTCAACTTGAAGTGTGGATGCTACCTAGCGGCTGGGTAGAGGTGACATGTCAGGAGATCTTGCCTCTCATCTTACTGCTCAGTTGTTCTGTGACCTTGAAATGAAGCATGCTACAGCTTTTACCTTTGGTACAGAGGTATAGTTAATTACACTGCAAAGCACCGAGGATGGGACAATTAACATTTATCTAAGGAAATTGCACAATGATTAAGCCTTAATTTGCAGTATGATTTATTTCCTTCTCATTAACCCTGCTGAAGCAAGACCTTTGAAATGAAAATCAAAGGTGAACTTCGTTCTTAGAAGTGTAGAGGCCTGAATAAGACAGCTGCAGTGAAGGTTTACAGACCCCTTTGGTTTGTACTGACCTGGGACAAACCCCAGGACTTTGGCTGTTGGGTGACAAGATGTTATACTGCTGTGGTCTCCTGATTTTGGTGGGTTTTTTGTTTGTGGTGTGTGGTTGCTTGCTTGTTTAGGCTTTTGTTTCCTTAGTGTTGTGTTTGTTTTGGTTTGATTTGTTTGGGCTTTGTTTGTTGTGGTTGGTTGATTGGTTTGGGGTTTTTTTACTGGTGGGTTTCTTTGTGTGGGAACAGAGTGAAGAGAGGAAAGAAAACCCCAAACCAAACCAAAACTCCCAAATCCAAGCACCATGTAGCACAAAAGCAGTGTCAACAAACAAAGCTAGCACATTTGATGTTTTCTTCTAGCTCATGATTCCCCCCAAACATGGTGTGTGAAAGGCAGGAATATGTGCACTTAACTTCATATGTTGGATGGATATGGGTTTGTTTAGGAGGATAGCAACTTCTCTGTGACAACAGGGGCAAGTTATTGTAGCAGAGAATTGGATGTCAAACACTGGCCAGAAACATCCTCAAATACTCAAATGGGGCTGTGATCTCCTCAGCCTTGAAAGGGATAGACTTCTTTTGTCTGTAACAGAGTAAGTCTTCTGTGAATAGTCAAAAGCAGTGGGGGGAAAGACAGACTATGTTTAATTTGATTAAAAGTGTAATTATCAGTAACACATTAGAATCCAGTCAAGCTACCTTGTAATTTCCCTTGTGATATTTGTGGAGTTGTTTTAATGAAGACATAGGACTGATTTTCATTTGGTTTATTTGTTGTTCATACCAATGTGTACAATTAGACAATGGCGGTGTGTGCAGGTGCTGTGGTGTATTAAACAAGCCAGTTTTCTTGATGAAAATAATTAGTAGCAACGAAACACATCAGATTTGCTGCAATACTATTTGGCTGTGCTGAGTAATTCTCTCTTCAGAGCTTGAGTCATGTGTATGTATTTGTGAGTGAAACTCCTACTGTACGTGTAGTAGGGAGAAAACAGTAGGACTGATCTTTTTTCTTTGTTTCCCACTCACTGAAAGCTGTGGGTATACTAAAGTAACACTACTGCAGAAGGAGAGCTGAGCCCAAACCTGTATGATTTTTTTTTCCTGTTAGAAATTAGGAATTTTCTCAGTTACATTAGTGGAAATGAAAATGAGAAGTGATTTAATGATACAAGCGTTTAAAAAAAAAACACAATCTTGGATTGCTCCAGTTCATCTGCAGGCAAAATTACTCATATCTATGATGTTTGGAGGAAAGAAGCAACAAGACCTATGAGGAGAGGCTGAGGGAGCTTGGGTTGTTTAGCCTGGAGAAGAGGAGGCTCAGGGTGACCTCATTGCTGTCTACAACTACCTGAAGGGAGGTTGTAGCCAGGTGGAGGTTGGTCTCTTCTCCCAGGCAACCAGCAACAGAACAACGGGACACAGTCTCAAGTTGTGCCTGGGGAGGTCTAGGCTGGATGTTAGGAGGAAGTTCTTCACAGAGTGAGTGATTTGCATTGGAATGGGCTGCCCGGGGAGGTGGTGGAGTCGCTGTCCCTGGAGGTGTTGAAGAAAAGACTGAATGGGGCACTTAGTGCCATGGTCTAGGTAATTGGATAGGGCTGGGTGGTAGGTTGGACTGGATGAGCTTGGAGGTCTCTTCCAACCTGGTTGGTTCTGTGATTCTATGTTCAGCTGGTATGGGGCTAGGGATCTAGCTGGAGTTTGCATGCAAGCCGGTAGGGGGCTTGCACTGGATGATCTTTCTAGGTCCCTTCCAGCCCCTAACATTCTGTGATTCTGTGAAGACTTTCCAAAGCCTTCCCTGCCATGCAGGCCTAACGCAAGGCCTCAGTGCCCCCTCCAAGCCTCCTTGCTTTCACCGCCATACTAGGCCCGGGTTGCACAGCTAGAACCAGCTTGGCCGCTTGAGGCCAAAGGCCTCCCCCAAAACACCAAGCGAGAGGCTCGGCTGATGTGTGCTTGGAGCAGGGACAGGGAGAGAAAAGGCAGAACAGGCAGAAATGCCTGTCTATGGAGGGGTGCAGGCTGATGGGAATGAAATAACAAATATCTTCCTGGTGTCCATCCCTGGTACTCTTTGGTACTTCTGGGGGACTTAAAAGCCTCTGTGGTTCTTAAACCCACAACAGATCCCTTCCTCCAGATCACTGATAAAACGTTAAATGGAACTGACTCCAACAGAACCTGTCACAATTAGTTGTAAACCAGCATCCTCTGCTCCAGTTTACCAGCTAAAGTCTCTACTGCTTCTAATTTGCTTGTGATGAATTTTGTGTAGATGGGACTGGGCACTAGGGATAAATGTTTCGCAGACAAGTTTGCAGCTATTGTGAAATTAAATACTGAGTTATTACCTGATGGGTCTTGTTATTTAGAAAGATACCTAGAGCATTTGTAACCATCCTTTCCTAGATTATGTAATTTCTTCTAGCACTGTAGTCAGCTGTGTGAAATTCCACCTAAATCCCTGTGCCTAATCCTTATTAGTGCCAGTTTCAGGCAAGCAGCTTGTGCAGTGACTCCTTGGCTCTTTTCCATCTGCCTTAGATACCTCCCCCTCTTAGTTGCTGTGTCACTGTGGCATAGGTGATTTCAGTGCAAGTCCAAAAGGAGGTATTCCAATGCAGTTAGGAAAGAATGCTTGAGAAGCTTGTGCCTTAGTTGAGACCACCTCAGTACTGGATTAAGCTGGGTGTGGGGCTCTTGGAGCAACTGCTTGGCTGCCACTAGGAAACCCTTTGACTCTAACTGGGAAATCAGACTATTGTTTCTATGCCAGAAATGAATAATTAATATGATATTTCTTTCTGTAAAGGGAAGCACAAGCACTTTTTAATTTGACTTATTTTTAATAACAAGCCAGTAAGATCAGCTGTTATCTTGGGCAAAATGAAGATACTTTATACCTTCTATACAGTGGAGGATATAAATCAAAAGGGAAAAATAAAACTGATAGTCTTCAAAGCTAAAGATGCTCTGAGGGGTCACTGTTCATGGCATCTATGTGCTTGGAGAGTTCAGAGCTCTGCCATCACTTATACCAGGAGCACCATCATGTAGACTTGGGACTGGTGGCTTGGCCTCTGCCACAGAGTCCTTTGCACAGCACTTCTTGGCAAAGTCTGTGGAAGAGGCCTTGGTAGCCAGCCAAACCCTGTTCAGTGCTCACCCCATGTTTGTTTTTAGGTCTTTTCTTGTCAGGGAAAATATGCTTGGGAGATGGGTGATAGGAAATGGGGACTAAGCAGTCTAGAGGAAAGATTCGAATGTGCCAGGATTACTGATTTGTTTGTCTCCATTTCTGTTTCATTGACTGTATTTGGCCGGTTCCAAATTGAGGGTGTGCCTGGAACATCAGTGACCCTGTGGTTTGCTGTCATGGGACTCTAGCAAAGCTGAGTGCAAGAAAAGTTAAGAAGCACCAAATGGGTATGTGCAGTTGAAAACTGCATTTATGAATTACTTTTTAGGGGGGGGGGAAATCCATCTTAAAAAGAAGAGCCAAAAAGACTCTCTTTCTTGTAACATTATTAAAACTTAGCTTGGGCAAACTGCCATAATAGCAATTACTGTACTTAAGGCTGCCTATTAGACAGGGTTAAGAGGTGAAACCATTTGTATTGCCTCTGTTCTCCAAAATAATATAAATTATGTCCTGTAACATTCAGTAAGGCTAGACTTTTCAAAAAGATCAGAAGCTCAATTTTTCATGCTCTATATTAACATCACTATTTCATGGTAAAGAAGCAGCATTTATGTGAACCTGGTGAGATTTTTAAGTCTCTTCTGTGTTGATTTGAAGAAATAATTTAACTCTGGAAAGAGACATATAAATTGATAATGTGGCCTTGATTCATGTGAAGTTGTTCTGCACAGTTAGAGATAACTTTAAAACAAGATGATGGGACCATGCTGTGCCTGATCCCCATCATGGTGCAGACTGCTCTTGTAAATATGACATGAGACATGGAGCACTTGAAATATGGTAGGAAGTCTTGCTGCTAACTTAGCAGGGAGCTGGAGCAGATCCCATTCTGGATGATGCTCAGCTCAACACCACAGTTCAGATATTTGTGCACACAACTATAAACAGTGTAGGTGTCCAGAAGGAGCCTTCACTAAAATAGAGGTCACAGAGCTCAGCAGTGTTATTCAGGGGTTTGCCTTGTTAATCTTTGGGGTCTAATCTTGGAAGATTGTGTGATCCCAAATGACAAGATGGAGGTCTTTACTCTGACTCTGTGCAGAAGATGCTTAATGGTGCCCATCTCGGCTCTATTGTGTTCAAGCCTATAAGCTTATATGTGAATATCACTCTTTTATTCTAACTCTGTTTAGAGATTTAGATCCATGAAGTAACCTGAATTCCCGTGTTGGTGTATGCCGTGATTAATTCTAAATACATGTGAAACAGCATTTTGGAAAAGGCAAGAAGCATAAAACAAGAGCCAAGTCCACTGAGGTAGGCAGAGAGATTTCACTGAAGGAACTGTGATGTTTTAGCTGTGCAATGTCATTAAGTACAACTTCCCCCTGGTATGTCTCGGTCCTAACAGTGAAATGTTGTGTAGAAGAGGAAGATGTACCAGAGTGCTGTCTCTTCCACTGCAATACTCTAGAATTTTAGACTTCCTATTAACTCAAATGCTTTCAATTTTTGTGAGTTACTTTTCTTGTCTGCACCATTATCCTTGTTATGTTAAGGGAGGAAAAAAAAAAAAAGTAAATAAATTGCTTTTTTTGCTAATCTGATTCTGATCAGGTCACAGATATTAAAAAAAAATCCAAACCCCAAACAAACCAAATTTCCTCTTTGAAATCTTGTCAAGGCATGGTTCAGCCTTGATTTTGGTGATTTATTAGAGAAACAGTGTGCACATTGCTGTAATCAGAAGCCAGTTGGCACTTCAATATAAACCCTGATTCCCAAGAGTCTCATAACGTGCCTGTAAAACAAGTAAATAGCTGTTGTTCTCTTAAACTGAGGAGCTGTCTCTAAAATATTCATGTCTTCTCCTCCCTCTTCCTTTCTCTTTTCCCCAAACCTTACCCAACAGTTCTGTCAAACTTTATGCATACTGCAAGGAAGCAAACAGTTGATGTTGGCAGGAGGAATGTACAAACAGGCCACCCCGCTCATGGAGGATCCCAGCTATGACCCCACCACTCATACTTGCAGCCAGCTATGTCACACAAACTATCACACACACAACAAACTCTCTTAAAATAAAAAAGGATATTGTTCCCTTTCCAACTCCTAGAATTCTAGTACCTCTCTTAGTCTCTAGTCAAAACAGAAACTTGCCTGTTTATGTCAGTAGTCTTTTTGCACTGTTCTTCATCGTAGGTAGCTTTCCCCCCATCTTCAATGTGTTTATTTCACAAATATATTTCAATGAAGTTGCAATCTCTTGTCCTTATTTGTGTCTTGGTTAATGCTGTCAGGTCCTGTTTCTAGGCCAGGTAATGCCAGAAGTATAAAACGGACAAAATTAATCTTGTGCTGTATGCAACTCTGTCTCCCTGGAACTGTGGGAAGCCTTGCTTGGAGAAACTTCTCTTCTTGCCTTTGGGAAAAGGTGAGAGAGCAGATTGGAATACACAGTGCTGGGAATGTGATCTGTTTCTGTTGTGCAGAGCTGTCCTGTGCAGATTTCATCCAGTTTTAAAAGCATTGGTGACATCTAAACAAATTACCGTTGAGAAAAACTATCCAAACCCGAGTGCAACCTTGAATACTCCCTTAGGACTGAATATGGCTCCTGCCTTTGTTTGGGTCCTCTTCTGCAAGAGCTGAAAGGGTTGGAGAAGTCTTATGAAAAACCTTCAAGGGTACTCTTCCAGTGACTTTTCCAGTGATACTTCTCAATGTTCTGCATCATTTATGCTTCCAGTCAATGATCCACAGTGTCAGAAATGGCACTAAACATTAAACAAAAAAAAAAAAAAAGATGCTTGCTTACATACTTGCACCTTTCACCTGTAAGTTCAACCAAGTTAGATGCTTAAAACAAACTGGCAGAGGGGAGATTTAAACTGAATGTTAGGAGGAAGTTCTTTACAGTGAGGGTCGTGAGACACTGGAACAGGTTGCCCAGGGAGGTTGTGGCTGCTCCCTCCCTGGAGGTGTTCAAGGCAAGATTGGATGAGGCCTTGAGTAACCTGTACTAGTGGGAGGTGTCCCTGCCTATGGCAGGGGGTTGGAACTAGATGATCCTTGAGGTCCCTTCCAACCTTACCATTCTATGACTCTATGAAACAAAACATCCCCAGTGTCAACTCGCTTCAGAGGCAGTTGAAGTGTCTAATAAGTCTAAACAGTTTTTTAAATGACTATTGGTGTTCCTGGAGGTATATCTGCATATCATTCTGACTGACTACATCAGGAGATACAAACCAAATATGCTCTGGAGAATCTGTTCTTTTGTATCAGTTTTTCCATTCCTTAGCTCTTGCTGAAATGCTTTCTTTGCATATTTGGGTCGCTACGTCGTTATTTGAAAGAGGGATTGATTCTTGCTGTGTTCTTGCAACAATACCCAGTATTATTAGACTTGACCTCGAGTTCTTGTCTCGGGCTCTGTTCCATTGCTGGTACTACTTTATGTCAGTTTTCATTTGGCGAATCCCTGACTATTTGGATGTGTTTGTATATATACAAATGTACAAAATACTTGTCCAAAGCATTATGTCACTGGTGTCTGTGGGAAGTGCTGGAATCTCCTGTGAAGCATCTTAATTAGTTCTGCCTTTCATGTTGACATTCTAAATTTTAGAGTTGAGTTATGTATAAGATTTTTTCTCTTCGTTTGTCAAAACAGAACAACTTCTTCAGAGCAGAACACAATGCAAATGCTAATTAAAACTGACAAGTTAAATTGTCACCTATTTCAACTGGAAAAAAAAATACTAAGAAAAATTCATTCTGCTCTAGCTGAAGTTGACTGAAACTTGATTACTGAAATCTGTGGGCACAGAGTGAAGACCTTTGTTCTGATTTTGCCATTTCTTGAGGCAGGAGACAGATATTTCATGGCTTCAAAGAGCAATGCTGTTTCCCATGGGGAAATGACAACAATTCCATCTTCCTATCTTGCTTTCAAAGCTGTTGTGCTGCATTTCACAAGAGATGGTTTGGAGGTGTCTTTGGCCAGATGTGATCCCCCACAAGCTGATCTCTACAGAATGAACTATGTAAGTATTGAGACTGGTAGTCATCACCTCTGTCTCTCCAAAGTGATCTAGTAATTGCACAGAGGGAGATCCTTGGTTTGAGCCTCATGGTTTGTAATCTGCATGAGCGTTGCTCATGTCATTACAGGCAGACTGGTGAAAGCAGCCTCTTTTAGTTGATGTTTGGCAGGGGAATAAAACAGGCACTGCCCACAGAGTACTGGCTGTTGTCATGGCTGACAGGAGCGTGGGAGCCCTCTTTGTGTAGCAGAGAGTTTGGGTAGTAATTACTTCTGTCCTTCCCTCCCTGAGAGGCAGAAAGTGGTGCAGTCACTTAATTACCATAATAACCTAAGGAGTTTTTCAGATTGGATCTGGTTTTCTTCCATCACTGCATCATTTCCAGTTCATCTTTGTATTGTGCTGATGGTGTCCTCCTGCTGAATAGACCAATAAGAAGTAAATGCATACATATATTTGATGAGATGCATTTACTTGATGGCCAGACATGCAGATGCTATGATGAAAATTATTTCCTATGCATGGTAGACACCTTGTGTTCAATGCAACCCTAGCATGCATCTCTCTTTAGAAGTCTGAGGATATATTAGATATATTCTGATCATGTCCTGAGAGAACACTTGTAGTATGATGATTAGTGCCTTGAATCCCCTGTAGTCTGTACACACTGCTAATGATAGCTACTATTTACTTTTTTACTTTGTGTCTTGGGAAGATTCTTCCACTGCTCTGCAAAAACCTGATTCTTTTTCATAGCCATCACTCTACGCTGTAGGGTCTGTCTCATTTTCCTACAAGATACTTGTCCCTGCTGACTGCCTCCAGCCCAGTTGTGACCTGTGAGGAGCTGAATGCTTCTGCACCAAAATCAGTTATGTGACATCTGGGCATTAATCACAGTAATGGCTCTTTAGCTGCAGGTTGCTGCCAGCATGCAGCTGCCCCTAGGACTGCAGCAGAGTTCTGAAGAATGCAGCTCAGCAGTGAGAGCATAGCTTTAATGAAAAGAGGGCTTCTTAGATGATGACAGCACAGGCTACCAAGGGACTTGGTGTCCTTTAAGCCCCCTGAGTACTCGAGCTAGTGTTTGGGTTTTGTGGAGCCACTGTTTTGTCCAAAGATAATTTTTTTTTCTTTTTTTTTTGCCCAGCCTCTTACCCTTTTGTGGTAGATTGACCCAGCTGACAAACCATGCTAGGATGCAGACAGAGATGCCCAAAGTTGCATTTGCTGACTGCTTTGTTCTGATTGAGTACTGGCAAACATCCCATGGGCTGCGACGTGGCCAGCTAACAGCATACTCAATGTGTATCTCAGCTTGGTAGTTTAAGCAGCCTTAGTAAAGTAACTGAAAGACATACACAGGAGTAACTGTCCTTGTGTGGAATTGCAGATAAGAGCATTATTCCTTGGCTCAATTTCCTAATCTATGACATCCTGAATTATTTTTATTCCTGAAAACTGCATGCAATTCCTGAAGATCAACTTCCTGCCACGAAAAGCTTGGCCCACCTACTATCACTCTTCTTTTTTGCCAAAACAGTACTGCTACCTTGGTTAAAGCCTTGGGTTCATGTCTTGATGAAACAGATGCAGAAAAGAGCTGTTCTAGCATCTGTCCAGCATGCCAGACACGAAGCAGATGGAAATCACATAGCTTATTTAACCGCACTGAGTGAAATGCAGTTAAATTGCCAAAACACATGCCCAGTTATGCACTTCATGCAATTTTCAAAGTTAATATTTCTGTTGCTGTTGCATTTGCTTACTAGAGGCAGTGAAGCAAAGGCTGACAGGTTATAGAAACAGAAAATGTTGCAAGTTTAGATAATTTGCAAGAAAGCCTGGAGATCGGGTTTAAATCATTGTTTTATAAACTGCTTTGTAAACGTAACCCTGCTAATAGCCAAGATACTAAAAATTTTGTATGGTGATGTCTTCCAGAGGTATCTGGGGGTGTAGTAATGTGCTGTTATTTTCTAGCTACTGTTCAACAAATTTTCTGATTCTCTTTTAAGACTAGCTATTACTTTTTTCGCTCTCTGGTGTTTTTCCTGGCAGGTATCTTAAGCTTTCATTCCATAACAGCTCAAATCATGTTCAAAGTAGACTTTTGTTAATAATAACACCAGAGATGTGTCTTTCTGAGGGCAGATATCGAAAGTTCAATACCAGAAGACACAGGCAGAGACTACTAATATCTGAACCTAAAATCTGGTGTCAGTTTAAATGAGGACTTTAATGCTGATAATCTCTCACAAATGTCAAACAGGGAACCCCTGAGGGTAATTTTTCTTCCAGTTTAAATGAAAGAAAGGACAAAGTTACATGGAAATTGAAACCTTAAACCTTTAAAGCTGGTTCATACATATATTTTTGAAGAGAGAGACATTTAAGATCTTATTTTTTGCTTATCTTTACACATGCTACATAAGTGAAATCCCACTCTGCTGTGTTAGACTAAGAAAGCTTCACCAGCGATCGGTGCTAGCAGTTACTGAGGCCCTTTAACACTGCAGCAGAAGTGGTGCAGTCTACAGCTGAAGCAGTACTTCTCTCCTGGACTGTTTAGCACACGGGTGTTCCTTCCACTTGGTCCTCTGGCCAACCAAGCAGTCTTAACAGCTTGACCTCAGTTTGGATTTTTAAAGACTTCTGGATTGAGATCAAGGGTGGGTTTTGTTTTGCCCTCCAAATGCTTGAATTACGTCAATGGCTTGAATTTACTTGAAAACTTAGGAAGGAAATGGAGCAGTAGCAAAGGGGAAGGCAGTTGGAAAATAAAGATATGGCTGAGGGTCAGTGAGACACAGAAATAGTCAACATAATATTTTTGAGAAATGCTATTAATGCCAGAAAGCTGTGTCTAAATGAAAGCTACACTGACCCGACATACTTAACCCATGAATCACTCAGTAAAGGAGGACACTTCGTGTTCACTTGAATGCTGCACATCTAGTTCATGGATATTTGGTTTAAAGGCTGCCTTGTGCTCAAGTAGGGCTCAGCAGGGAAGGATCATGCCCTTGTGATTCAAAAATGAGGTTACTGTGAAAGAACAGTGGCATATTTTGTTGTTCTTTTATTTTATTTTCCCTCTCCTTGGGTCTTCAGGGAATTTAAATATCAGGAAGTGGCTTGGGTTTTGTATTGAAATTTTCATCACAGACAGACATTTCGGCTGTGGGAGAGAGAAATATTATTTCAGCCAGATCTGAATTTGAAATGTCACAAACATGCAATACCTTTTTCCATTGCCTGGAATTTTGCAGGATCTCTTTCTGCAGAGTATACGTGATCTGGGTATGTATAGACGGAACAACTCTTATTACAGTAACAGGAGCAGAACTTGTAATGTTAATGCCTAGTAGAGTACATTCATTGCAAGTCTGCATCCTGACATTGCATGTCAGGCTTGAATTAGTTTATATGAAGAAAGCAGTGTTAAATTTTTTTCCTCTGGAACCGCAGAGGAGGTTGAACAACTTGCAGAAGGTGACCTGCAAACTGTTGAGGGCTCTGAACTGACCCATACAAAGGGGTTGCATATTGAGTGTCTGAGCTAATCAACTTTGGCTCAGAAAATCTGCATGTGATTTTCCCCAAAATTCTTCTGAACCCTTGTTCAGAAGCCTGTAGGCTTCTTGACTTGTCCCTGTTTTGGTGTGGTCAAGGAGCATGACCTAGTCCATAAGTGAGAGAAGTCTTTTCTCCCTTTCCTCTTTACAGTGATAGTTATGCAAAGTTTAATCTTCAGGCAAGCCTTGAGGAGATGCTCTTCGACACTCTGAGGCTGGCAAGTGTCAAGGTGGATTAATGAGACTATTATCATCATCTTTTAATAGTTATTCGAAATTTTGGACAAACTTCCTGCAAAATAATTCTCTGCAGCCTCTCAACCACAAGGGATTGGAAGGTCAGAGGGTGGCCTGGTCTCCCAGTCTGTTCCTTAAAAATTATCCCCCCAAAAAATACAGTCAAAACTTGATTTGATTTTCTCCCATTTGGCTTTACTGGTTCTTTCCCTGGGCTCAACTGGAGACAGTGACAGAGATTAGTGGTGATCAATCTAACTTAGTGGTTGATACATCTCCAGAGAACTCCAATGGGCTACAGCTAATCTAGTTTTCAACTATAGTGTTGTGAGAGCAAGTTAAAATTCACTTTATATCCCTCTTACCAGATGGCCTTACAGCTAGAAGTATCTGAGTGGGAGGAAGTAGATCTGGCACTAGGTTGTAGCTGTACTACACCTTATGTATCACTTACTGGCATGAGTCTCTGAGGAATTCTCCCCAGTACAGTGACTTAAAAGCCTATTCTTGACACATTTCTTTCGGGGTAAGAGGATCATATGCAGTTACCATAGATTAACTCGTGTGGAGTAACTTAACTCCGTTTGGGTCAGAGCAAAGCACAGAGTGGGTGCAGCATAACCACAAAGCAGCTGGTGGGCCCCTTCAAAAGAGGACTTCCTTGGTTAGGTTGTACTTAGAAATAAGAGGACAGGGAACGTGTGTGTGTGTACTCCCAGTCCCGTGAGCATGGCTGTGGAGGCTGCACAGTGCTCTGCTCCAACCTACAGAAGTGTCTCTTTACTAGCTGAACTTCCCAATGTTAATTGCTTGCTGCACAATTTATGGGCTTCTGGAGTGAATAACCAAGGTCCTGAAATAAAAATACCATTTCACTGGAGAAGGTTGTGCTAGGAACACAAACTTGTGTATCTCTCTGCATCATGAGAGAAGTGAACATTTCTCAGGTTTTGTAGGTGCCTACACGCTAGGCAAATGGCTGCATCAGAGGCCTGACTGCAAGTAAATTCTATTAATGTGATGGTGGTGCTGTTTTGCAATGCTTTCAAGGCCACTTTTGAACTTGGACTCCTCTGTCTACTTACCCCATAGTAATTACAGGAGCTGTGTGTTGTGACAAGCCAGGTGATGCTTCACTTTCTCAAGTTTTTTCAGGCACAGAAAGAACCAAATGACAGAGCTTTATTAAACCTGTCAAAGGAAAACACACTTTAAGCTTGTGGCCCCTGAATGGTTTAAGTGCTGCCCCATCTGGTTTCCTGTCAAGTCAGGCATTTGGGAAGTTTCAGTACATGTGAACTGTAGCAGAAACAAATCAAGCCTTGCCTCAGCACTGCTTCCTGCCAGACCAAGCAGCAGCTTGTACCTGCTCTTTATGTTCTCTGCTTCCTGCAAGACCCTAACACAATGCCATGGGCTTCTTCAGGACTGTTGGCTGTTGGGTGTGTGCTCAGCTTCTGCCACCAGCCTGCCCTGCAACAGCAAACTTGAGCTGAGTGGCTGGTGTGCCCCTGAGCGAGATGGTGCTGCTTTACCCCTTGGTTGTATGACATGCTTTGGGAAGTAAACCAGTAACCTGGTGAAAAGTTGGGAAAGCTCAGCTATGGTGGAGTCTGGAGCAGAGGAAAAGGGTTTTGAGGGAGATTGGACAGAAAAGCAGTAACTTTTTTCTCTACCAGCTTTCAAGTTTGAGCTAATAAACAGTGCCCTGATGGGAGGTTACAAGCAGGCTTGGGTATAGGAGTAGACTTTTGCTCAGGTTGAGAGAACTTCCTAGTGTCTGTGGTTTTCATAGCCTAGATGCTTTTTGGCATGATTCCACCATACTTAAGACTACTTTGAGCTTTAAATGTAGATGGCAGTGACAGCTGTGCACTTCTGACAGGAAAGTGTCCTGGAGAAATACGTGTTCTTTCCAAAAACCTGCTCTTCAGGGATGGCACAGAGGCAGGGTCAAGATTCACAGTTGGAATGTGGATAAGCCCTGTGTGTACTGGAGAAAGGAATGGAACCTCTTTGAGGCCATCATGTGAGGGGAATCTGCAGCTTCAAAAAGGGAACAGAAGTGCAGGAAGCATCCCACAACGGCAGATAGTCCTTGATTTGGAGTTTGGGGTGTCTTAAATACTGGGCCAGCTGGCACAGAAGAAATGGGAAGACAGGGAGACTGGGGGAGTTGGTAGCACAGGGTGACTTACAGCATGTACATATCATTAAGAGGAAATTACCATTCAATGCCAAGGGATAAAATGTGTGAGACTGCTATATACACACAGCACAGGTGTCTTTCCAGTTGTAAAGGAGTTTGTCCTTCTGTGCTTGATTCTGCATCAGATAAGGCCTCTTGGCAGGTTTTATTGGAGTGCTAGGAGGTGAACTTATTTTTTGTTACCTGCATTGTCAGATAGACCTGGGATTACCATTTCTGATGCACTGACTGTGCAATTAACCACTCAAAATTAATTGACATGCAAATAGTGAAGGCCATTCAGGTGAGGAAATGCTTATGTGTGCCACTAGTAAGAATGGACATATGAAGATTTTTTTTGCTTTGCTTTCCGCTGTGCTCTCTGTATTTCCAAGGGCATTCAGACAGAAATGTGATGTTGAAGGGATGTTTCACCTAGATTTTAATGTTTTTCTTTTCAGCCTTTTGTGTGCAAGTCCCTGGAATTATTGGTTTGCAGCACTGCAGGTGACAGATTAAGTCTCCAGAATGTACAAACTGCACTTAGAAAATTTTATCTTCCCTGAGGAAATGAGGCTAATTCATATTCTTTGAGTTTTAAGACTCAACTGAATGCACAAGCCCAGGTGTATTCATTATTTTTTAAAAAACCCTTTTAATCTTCAGAAGGCAATGTGTTCAGTAATTGCTGTTTGATGCAAAAATATTCCTGCTTCTCCCTCATTACAGTTTACCCTACCTTTTTGCAAGAACCCAGGGCTGTAAACCTAGCTCTCACTAGGACGTGTTAGTTGTGGAATGAATGGAAGAGCAGAGAAATGAAAGGAGTAACGTGGGGCAGACCTGGGTGGGTGTAATGGAGGGGTAATTAATTGATGAGAGGTACGATTTTCAAAAATTAATATTGTTTATTTATTTTCAATATTCAGGAGTCTCACACCCCCCAACCGCTAATTTTAATAATAATTGGTTCTTTGCATGGTCAAGGAAGTGTTACATAGAGGAATAACTAGATCTAGAAATGACTAGCAATAATATAACATCAATTGAACTCAATTGAACTGGAAGGTTCCTGCAGTCTGTACCACTTGTGGTCAATACATTGCTTGTCCACTCGATGGACTCGAAGAACTCCTTTCTGCTTATGGCAGAAGGCAAAGGTGAACTACAAGAGATTTAAAATTATCTCCCGACTCACAGGGCCAGCCACAACTTCAGACAGTACCCAAAGGCTTTCAGGGAATTCTGTTACTGTCTTGTCAGCCTCTGAGATTTCTGATTCTTCCCAGGCTTCACCGGCTGCTAGTGAAAGGAGGCAGACAATCTCTAAACTGGTCCTGAAATATCTGGCTCAGGGAATGACAAAAATGTCTGAAACTAGGCAAGATATTAGATAATAGTAGGCTGCCCAAGCACCTCCTGTACACATTTAGTGATGTGGCCTGAAAGTTCTTTTCCTCTTGTGGATGCTGTGATGCTACATTGAGCTTAGTGGAGAGAGGGCTAACTCCTGGAGACATCTGCTGAGGTCAGCTCTGAAGCCCGTTCTCTCTGAGGCCTTGCAAAATTTGATCTTTGTGTCTGAGTTTCCAAAACTGCTAGATTAGGATGAGAACTAGGTGAGGCTGTTCCCCTTCTTTAGCAAGCCTCTGCCAAAATCCCGAATACTTCCATGCACTTATAAAGGTGCTGAAATGGCGTGGGGCATGTCTCCGTCTGGGTTGAAGTGTCTGCTTGCCTACGTACAAATACTGTGTAAATACCCTCCTTATAATGCTGTGAAGAGGATGTTACTGGATAAAAAGTTGTTAGGAAAGTTATTCTTCCTCACTGCAGCTTTGCTCATTCCTCTGTTGCGTGACTGAAGAGGTGAGTGATGGGAGCTTCCCATGTAGTTTAAGTGGGGCAGCCTATATAAAGAGATTCCGGTTTTGTCTTTTTCTTTGATTTTTTTTTTTCCCCCCTGATGATTTTCAGCAAACAAAATGAAGGGTTTGTTTTGATGTGGGAAAGCTGTGTCAGGCACAGGCTGAGGACTTGTTTGCCCTCTAACATTTCTCACTGCATAGCAAAAGCCATCATTTCGTGGGAGATGGTTTGTACCATCTGGTTTTTCATGAGAATCACTTGAGCTCCATAGAAGAATTGCCTTGAGCAGTTTCCATTTGGAAGGAGGCTTGATCAGGCAGGAGAAACATGGGCTTCTAAACTTCCTTGGAGTGTAATTATATCCAGAACCAACTGTGCTTAGTCTAATAGCAGTGCATGCATTTTTGTGTTAAAATTAATCTGAGACCCTTATTTTGCCCTACATCAAGGCATATAAACAGTGAGATACAACAAAAGATTGGTTTCTCTTTCCCCAATATGACCGCCTGCATAAAACCCCCCAACACTGATGCCAATGTATTGTATACTTCCCAATTACCCTAAGCCCATTTTTATTCTTTTAAGTAGTTTGTTGCAATTTATGGTAGACCTTGTGATACCTTGGTGTAAAGCAGTCCTGGTTTGCTTTGGGCTGCATGGGTGAAGTTGCAGCAAGCTGCTTTTCAAGACCTTCCAGCCCTGTCTTTCAGGGCAGTGAGTTTCCAGCAGCTGGGCAGGTGCACAGAGGCTGCAGAATGAGAGATGATCAAGGAGGAGCTGACATGAGCTGTCTGTGCAGACATGTGGGAGACTGGCCACACCTGCTTGCCTTTTCTGACTTGCAATGGGTTATGCTTGTAGGAAATCATCTCCTTTCCTCCAGGTTCTGATGAACTCTAGCAGAGAACATCTATGCTCTCAGGCAAAGGCGGTGGTGCTCGTCTAAACACCCCCCTCCCACCCCCCAGGTAATCTGGATGAAAGTCTTGATACAGCCTACCCTCCATTTCTGAGATACTCTTTTATCTTTCTAAAGGTAACAGGTAAACCAGTTGGTAATGGCACTATTCCTGCATGTGACTTTTCCTCAGGCCTCACAGATGACCATTTGCTTTAGGCATTTTGTACATATTAGCTTGTTGTCAATATTCATCTTGTACAATGCATGAGTTAGGAATAAATACACAGTGCAGCAATTTTTCTACTATTCTGGGTGTACAGAGCCAGATAATGAAAGAACTGAGAATCATGAAACCAGAAGTTCCATTAATCCACAATCAGTATTATTTTAAATACTTAAAAATCTACCATATTATTCACATTAACTGCATCCTAGATGTTATTTGGTATCTTCCTTCTTAGCAGCAAGTAATTATATTTTATTTTCAGGATAGAAGAGAATAATAAAAGAGCCTTTTAAATAAGGTTATTTTATCATTGTATCATGGATTGTATCATAAGGCTATCAGCAGTGACTTGGTTTATGGCTAACCTTACTGAAAGTCACTGTTTCAAATGGTAGCATGAATTACAGCAGCACAAGAACAAAGTGCACTGAGGATGGTTTAAAAAAAAACCAAAAACCAAACTCTGGCATATAAAACATTTAATGAAAATAATTTATTGATATTGTGTCATCTCTCAATAAAATAAAACGGAGAAGTCTGAATAAAAAAATTAAGTAAAGCAGGCAAATGGTTCCAAAATCTTAATCTTGTGAGTTGTTGCTCATTTGTTATTCAGCTGGGAGAGGTTGGCAAGTTTAACAAAGATAGTTTATAGTGATGAACTTTAAAGTCCCAGCCTTTGCTGAGATTTCCCTTGTGAACAGCAGCTGAATGAGAATTTACCACCTGAAAGAGGTTTTTTTTTGCACCTGAAAATTCCACCTGCATGTAGTATTTAGGGCATTCTGCACGTAAACTTTTTGAAAGAATGATTCATGAAAATGGTATCAGTAAATCCAGCATAAAACTTCTTTCCTTTGAATCTCTGTTTTCCATTCAGTGCCTAGCTGTGTGAGCTCTGGTTGTCTCCCTGGATGGGCTATGTGCTTTCAGGGGCTTCTCCCATGGTTATGGTGGAAAGTACACTTGGAAATTCTTCTTGCAGATATAGTGTCTCCAGCCTTTGACTGGGATACCTGGCTGCTCTGGTAGAGATTTCTGCAGGATGCAGTAGTATCATGTTCTCCTGGATGGGTGCTGTACCTGGTGCAATCACCTGCTCTTCCTGATGAACATAAACTCTTCAAGTTAATGGCAAATGTTTTACGTGAACTCAGCTGTTTTCCTACGTGTGTCTCCTTAGGGTTTGCAAATTACCTTCCTCTGATGGTTTCTAGCATGTTGTACCACATCCAGGTTGACATTTTGATTATGTATTATTCACATCGTTGGAGAAATTAACGTTTGAAGCAGTTGAAGCTTTTCAGGATATTTTTCCCCAAATAACAATTTTGTCTTTTGAGTGCCAGCCAGATTCTCCATATGGCTAAAATGTACTACAACAGAGAAACAATTAGCATGGCTTAATAAACTTCATGCATGGTTTGCTATTGCAATATCAGAAAGAAAACAAATGTAGCCACTAGTTCTCTTTGGAATAACTCTGTTAAATTACTGTTGTTTGAAATGAGCTTTTTTATGGCTTACAGCTGATATAATTTGCATTGTGATAGGTAAAGCAACCTTCGGTATGTTTATTGCCTTTGGGTTTGACACAGGCCTACTTGGGTCTTGCATAAATCTTCTCCTCTGGTGAGAGGGAAAAGGCAATAAATTGACTTTGGGCACAGAGCAGAAAGCACTGGATTTGGGGGGCTTTGGGGCTCTATTCCAGACTGTACCATGGAACACAAGTTTTGGTTTTTTGCTTTTTTTAATCTGCTTTCCATCTTTGTGTATTTGCTTTGCTTAGTTAAGTGCTATGTTTTGGGAGCCAGACCTGGCTGGCCAGACAGACCAACTTTCACTGTGTATTTCACCAAATGGTGCAGTGTCCATAGGTACATTTGTGCTGATGAATTTAATCTGTTGGCATAGGATACCAATGAACATGCTGCTAACTGCTTCTGGTTTAATATAAGTTGGGTATGTGTAGCATTAAGGAAAAAAAATATCCTGAGCCTTGTATAGTGAAGTCTGACGTTTAAACACTCTTACGCTATTTTGGGGGAGGGGGAGAGAAAATGCATTTCTTAGAGGTAAACATCTGTGTGTATGCATGTGATTTGCAGGGCTCAGTGTGTTATGGTGTATTATGGCTGTAAAGCTACTGTGAGAGTCGGTGACAAACTGCTCTTCAGACATTAGTGACTCCCTGATCATGACCTGCCCATGATAACAGTGTTCAGATCACACTCTGTTAGGAAAATCTGCTCTGCCTGCTGTAGTTAGCTTCTGGTCCTACTGCAGAGCTGGTTGTGCTGAATCTGTCACTCCTAAACTACTGTTTAGCATTTGGCACTGAAGAAGGTTGAGCCTGAGTTTGTTTCCCCACAAGGAATGGTAAACTGATCAATTCCTGAGCTGTCAGACTGAGCCCAGACAAAAGCAGGGCTGGGAAAAATCCAGAAATTCTCTTCTGAAATCCCCTGGTTGTAACATTGCTTTGTTTAACACATCTCTATTGCCTTGTACACACGTCAGCTTGTTTCTGCTGCAGCCTGTCTTTGCAAGTTTCATGAATGAGAGTGCCTATGAGAAATGGCTTTAACGGGGCACTGATCTGGAAGCGTTTGATGTTTTAATTAACTTTTAGGGGTTATGGTGAGAACGGTTTGCATGGCTATGCTGTAGTCTGACCTGAATCTCTCTGGATTCAGAACACATCCATCCTAATGCTCTCAGAGCTCATGAGTGAGTTCAGATTACCAGTGTGCATAGGATGAACATTTCTATTAGCCCATCATTATTATCATCACCATTTTACTCCTAGCAGAGTGACAGTGTGGCTCTAATTAGTATTGATTGTGCAGGAAGGCAAGAGTAGTCAGGAAGGTGTTGCATAAGGAGGGCAAGCTGTGAATTCTATGTCCAAGTATATTACACTCTTGCCGCTGACAGTCTGTGGGTGCAGTGCTATTTGTGTTTAGGTAAATGCTGTTAATAAGCAGTCTCCCCTGGAAATACCTTTCCTAGCATGCTGTGCTTAGAATTTCACAGTTCAGCTCTGGCAAGATGTGAGTGTCCAAGCTGCCACCTATGTCATGGGCTTAGCAGGAGTGTTTCTCCACTGACTTACGTTCTGTAGAGAAAGATACTGCAGATAGGAACAACCCCCAGCAAATACTGTGAGCATATCTAAAAGGTTTCTTACCTCACCAGTCTCTCCCAGGCTGGTTTTCTTGGATAGAAGATCCACTTTTCCATGCTGTGCCTCTTCACATTCCTTGTCCCATGAGGCATCTTGCAGTTTTTCCCTGCAATATTTGTATTCCATGCCTCGTGATGGGTTTTCTGGTTGTACTCCTGCTGCCAATGTTGATTAAGAGAAATAACAGCAGCAAAATATTTTCTTTTCCTGCAGCACACTGTAGCAAATGTGACCACCAGATCTAGCCTGTCTGTGCCTAACTCCTTGCCCCTCTGCAGCTGACCCCAGTCTTTTGGGACTGGAAAAAGGCATTCATTTGCCACACAGATAAACCTGTAGAGAGAGTACAGGGCTCTCAAGCTGTCTCTGGGGCTTCAGCCTCTGTGAATTCTTTAGGGATGTCAAGAGGGTGAGAGTGAAACCCCATCTGGCTTCATGCAAAAAGCAGAGGGGAAGCAGAGCTGTGGGTGCAAGAGATCCAGCTTGTAGAGCTTGTGGTGGTAGCAGTGTACCACTGCAGTCCTTGTGATAATGCTGCGGTGAAATCTTCCTTTGCTGCCTTGGTATCCTTCTGCAGAAGCTGTGGCATTGAATCAGCACTGATACAAAATGAAGCAAAGAGTGGTCAAGTGTGTGTTGACTGCCTCTGCAAGCCACAGAGCTGCTCAACTGGAAATGGCCAAGCTGAGTGGCACGCCTGAACACAGTGCAGAAATAATAGCATGGGAAGCTCAGTGCTTCTGTGTCAGTATGTATAAACATTCATACTATTCCATGAATCTATCGTTATGTGCAAGTGCTTCATCTTTCAGACTTCACTCCTGCCAAAAGTCCTCACTCATGGAGACACTTTCACTGAAGGCAATCAGATGATTGACATGACCAATGGACTGCAGGAACTCTTGTAACAACCTGGTTTACAGAGCATTTAATTCGTAATTTCTGCACACTGGGGAAAAAGAAAAAAACAAACCAACAAAACATAAATTGCATCTGTTGTTTTTGAGAGACTTTCCCCACTGCAGGGTTCTTAACTTGAAAAGGACTGAATGAAACTGCAGAGTTTTTCCTCAGCTGCTAACTGTCTGTGTCTGCTTACTATTATCAGCAAGATTAGTGAGGTAACTGTCAGGGACTGAATCCATCCTTGTCTCATGAGCCACCTCTTTACAGATTCTCAGTCCAGACCTCTGGCATGGATCCTAGCCTATGGGACTGTCTCCCCTGTTATGTGTTGGTGCAGAGTGAAGTAGTTGGAAAGGTGGTGGGAGAGCAAAGATGCTCTGAGTTCAGGTATCTGGAATTTTTAGATGCTCAAGGCCACAAAAGGTTTTATCCCTGGAGTTCTAGTGTGGTTGTATGGGACCCAACCAGTCCCTTGCAGACTTGAGAACCTGAGGGGACCGCAGCAGCTCTGCACCTCTGGTTTGGCAGAGCATAGTCTTTCATAGTGTAGGATTTAATTGTTTTGTGAAATATTGACTCATTTGGAGCCATGCACGGATCTGCTAGAGGTAGTAGTTTCATCCTAGTGCACCCTGCAGTGGGAGCAGCCCTAGTGTAGCATACAGGCTTCATGTAAGCCTGTATTCAGGCTTAATTGAGAGTCTGCATCACCTGCCTTACCACCTCTGTCTATCACTGACTGCTGGTTTGGAGGAAGGTAAATCTCTTGCCTGTCCTCCTAAAGGAAAGCTGAGACCCTTCTGGAGCTGCAAAGGTGATGGAATCTCTGGAGCACCCAGTCATCTGTCCCACTGGTTGTGAGGGATTGTTGTGCCCCTGCTCTGTGCCAAGGTGGTTGTGATTTTGACTTTCGGGAGGACTTCAGGGAGATTGCTTGATCTTAATAACCCTTTTCTGAATGTGCTCAGCTAAGTTCTGCCTTTTCTTGCTGGCATGTGGAGGAGAAACTACTCAATGGGAGTAGCCTTTTATCTCCTCCTTGTAAAGCCTGAGCCCAGTCAATGTGGGACTTGGAGGGAGCACCTTATGCCTGAGTCTGTCAGGTTAGGCTGTATGGCAACCCCACTGGGATCCACAGACATGACAAGGCCAGAGCATCAGGCTGAAAGCCCCCTTGGGGCCCATGTATGGTAGCTAGGAGAGGGTTGGAAGAATGGCAAATAGCTGGGAGAAGCTAGAGAGAATGGCAAATGTGGCCTAGAGGAGGCACAACCAAGATTATAAAACAAGTAAGAGAACCAGCTCCTGGTGTCCTCTCCTTGCACCTAGGCTGAAGAGGCAGAGGAATGCAGAGGTAGAGCACAAGCACTTAACAACAACATCTCACTTCTGTATGACCAGCAGGTTGATATATAAGGTTTACAGCTATTACAAACTGCATGTGATATTTTTGTGTCTGTTGTTTACTAGGTGAGCAGGACAGACAGCTCTTACGCTGCAGTTTTATGTTGCAGGGAGCTTTGCTCTTTTGGAAAACAGCAAAACGTGCTGGATTGCAAAATGGGCTATTTGCTTGTAAAGTGCCTTTTTGTTATCAAAACTGATTCCAATCATGACTACAATAGCCCACTACTACTGACAATGTTGTTTTCTTTGTATTTCCATATTCTTTTACATTCTCTTCTTCAGCAAAATCCAAGCTCCCTAAAACTTTGAAACAGCAGAGATTGATGGTGCCTATGGCTCAGTTAAGAGCTGCAAAGAAAGGGTTTGCATGTTCCAGCAACTCCCTTCTCCTGTGGCTGATAGATCCTGAGGCTGTGGGTGATGCTGTCCATGCCTAGTGATGGGGCAGGGATGAGACTTTCTGGTCTCTTGTAGAGGACTGTTGTCTCCTGCTGGCACCAGTGCTTAAGCAGATACCTACCTTCAGTCCTGAGTATGGCATTTAGTACTGGACCTTTACAGCCATGTTCCAAATTACAGCATTGGAGCACAAGTGGGTGTTAACACTCATCAGCTGAGATGATCTCCTTGGCAGGGTGCCATGGGAAGTAACCATGGAAGGAAGGGGAGCCCAGGAAAGCTGGTCATTGTTCAAGGATCACCTTCTTCAGGCTCAGAAAAAATGCATCCCTGAAAAGAGGAAGGCAGGTAAGAATGCCAGGAGGCCTGCATGGATGGATAGAGAGCTCCTGGATACACTCAAAAGCAAGAAGAAGGCTTATAGAGAATGGAAGCGAGGACAGGGGACATGGGATGAATACAAAGATACTGTTCGTGCAGCCAGAGCTGTGGTAAGGAAAGCTAAGGCACAGCTCGAATTGAAATTGGCCAGGGACATTAAAGGGAACAAGAAGAACTTCTACAGGTATATTAGTGAGAAGAGGAGAACTAGGGACAATGTGGGTCCCTTACAGAAGGAAAATGGAGAGCTGCTG